>JARBWK010000002.1:130166604-130757896 GCA_030556195.1 Anolis apletophallus | reverse complement strand
TTAATGCGAATAATGAAAGCACTGCGCATGACAGAGAGTCTGACCCCCTCCGTTGCTGGCACGGAGCCTGGAAGTCAATGTTTCAACTTAGAGAACATCAGAGACTCAGGATTGATAGCTGTACTGTGAGAAAGAACTAACTTATAACTGACTATTGTTCTCATTTAGAGGTGTGACTTAAAGATGTGATGCTAATGAACATGCACTGTTTATTGGATTAATGAAATGTCATGAAAGCAACAGTAATCACCAGCCAATTATGATTGTTTTTATCCATGAAGAAGGGGTGGGCCTAACTGAAATGACTCCATTGTGGTATAAATGTCTTTGTATGAGAAGTGACGGGGTCTTTTGCCCCTGATTGCAGCGAGTTCTGCTGGCAAGAGCCCACCAGCTGGTGCCAGAAATAAACCTTTTGATTTTCACCTATTCCACAGTTGCCGTGTGTTCTTCCTCACCCTTGTGCCCGCACGATCAGGTAGCTTGGTAAAGTTAACTTGGTACTTGGAGTTCCATAACTCCTTAATTTGGCTGCTTCAGTAGTAGTATTGATTTCATTCAAAAATGTACTTTATTTCTTTTTTTCCTCCTGGAGATTAATTTCCAAGTGAAGCCAAAAAAAGGACATTAATAACTTTCTTCTCTTCATGGCGTCCGTGCTTTATGAATTAGCTACTTTTCTTTCTCTAGTCTTTATATTTCACCTATGAAACATGTGACCCACTCCACATTATTTAAGCTGTATTTCCTCCTTATTGGCCCCGCTTAAATGCTGTATGAAGCACTAATTATGTACTACTGAGAGGAAGAAATGAGCCAATAAAGTAGCTTATTTGAGGGCATTTCAAATCAGGGATTGGCAGTTGATAAACTGGGATCAGAACCTGGATCTTCATTGTACATTTTGTAAAGGAGCAACTCATGTTTCTGAAATCTGGAAGTCTATTTAAGCAAAAGTACCGTATTTCATAAAAGTCACACAAAATGCAAGCCATGCCCCACCATCACACAACCAATACCCTTAAATAAATGATATAAATTATGTTCAAACTTGTATTTTAAAATAGCAGTGGAAACAAAATTAGGTTTCTCATTTCTGCAATATTTCACAAATTTATTGAGATTTAAGGCTGGGGTAGGGAAACATATGTTTTAGTAAATATCCTCCAAGGCCTTCCACGATTCAGATGACAACAGAAGGCAAGGTTATTCCTCTGCTATCAATGAATTCCCAGTCAAAGCATTGGGAAAAACATTTCTTTCAGATATTTTGCTTCTCCATTCTTTATAAGACATATTGAGCATAGATGTGGTTTACCTTATTGTGTTGCTCCAGCTGGATCCATCCTCCATAGCCATATCTCTACAAAGAAAAGGATACATATGATAGTTCATTAAACATCAATGAAAACAGGAATTAAGGTGACTGTGTGAAGAGCTAGACTGACTGGAGGAAAAAATAAGAGAGTTTCTACACAGACACTGTAATGCCATTCAAAGCTGGCTTGGGGACAGGGGGTCCACAAAACATTCATCTTCAATCCATGTTAAGCCCAAAACAGTGTGTAATAAACTCACCAGAAAGTCTGGAATAAGCCAGATAACATATATCCCATGCAGGGCTTAACATCAGGATGGAAAAATGCGGAGTGCTTGTCATACTTTAAAAAACACCAAAACACAGCTGGTCATAAGGAAAATAACATCATTCCTATGGGAATTCTTTTTTTCTGCCTCTTTATACTCATTTCCTTTGCCATAGTCCAGCACTGATCACCAATGGACATGGTGATGCATATCAGTACATCTCAGCAGTCTGGGTAAAAAAACCCCCCCAAAAACAAAACATTCCTTGGGTTTGGTTACAATATCCAATCAGCGGAACTGGTTCAGTGTAATCCACTTCTTAACTGTGTAGTACCGCTCTGAGAATGCCATTTTAGAGACAACCATGTGATGGCTAGAAATTGCTCTAAAATAGAACCTCTTTTTATTTACAAACCTTCAGATATATTGAAACCAAACCAACTCTTCTATAGTTCTAAATCTAGTATTTTGTTTATGGCGTTTCACTTATTGGTTGAATCTAGCCAAGCCTGCATCATGGAACAAAGAAGTTGAACTCAATATACACAGGTCTTCAGAGAACATGTATTGACCCTGTTCCCCCTTCAAATTTGACGCCACACACCTTAGCCACTCTGGTCTATTGAGATACCAAAAAGTATTTTGTGATGATGATTATTTATTGGTTGTTGTGAGTTTTCCGGGCTGTATGGCCATGTTCCAGTAGCATTCTCTCCTGATGTTTTGCCCACATCTATGGCAGGCATCCTCGGAGATTGTGAGGTCTGTATGTGGGCAAAATGTCAGGAGAAAATGCTTCTGTAACATGGCCATACAGCCTAGAAAACTCACACCTACCTAGTGATTCCAATTATGAAGGCCTTCGACAACACTTTTTTTTTCATTTTCAGCCCCTCAAAGCCTCAACATTTCCATAGGGCAGGATCATTCCATCTAAAAATAGACCTACCCGATTGGCTTCTGCAGAATCATTCTCACAATAGCACAATAAAGCCTAGTTATCATCACCACCATCCCATGGGTGGGATCCTGCACAAGATATCTGCTTTCAAGTTAAATGAAATCATGCTAGCTGAGAATTCTAGTAGTTAGAAAGTAGTTTTTCTAAGCATTGCATTTGGCCCCTAGACCTGTGGAGTCGAACTGCAGCATCTACCTGCTTGCTGATTGCTTATTGTCAATAGTAAAAAATGTTGCTTTGATCACCTTTACAGAGGTGGGCATCTCATTTTTACAACAAAGGAGTTCTGCAGAGTGAGGAGAGAATTCTCCCCCACTTACAGCTTGGTCAGGAGGGAGGTAAGTTCAAACATATTTATTGTGAAAGAAAAATATATTTGCATACTTAATGCATATGTTATTTGCTTTTTGGAAGCTAACCCCATCTCTTCTTTTCAAGTGATTGGGGCAATTTTGGGGCAACAGAGAGAAATTCTGCTGTCACAATAACCCAGGGTGGGAAAACTGTCCAACGCTTGCCCTCATACAGAATGTTTGTCATAGCACCAGAACTGTTGCAAAAGACTGCAATACTTTGGTTGTTGTTACTATTTACTACTAGAACACAATTTTAACAGCACAATCCTTTGCCTTTCAGGTTTTTGGCTGCAAAGTTTGAGTCAATCGCTCTAAAGCAAAACTGCACTGAATCACAAGCCTTCATTAAGTACATATGTGGTTGTTACATGGTTTCACAGTCTACCAAGTGTTATCAACTGGATTCTGTCTAAGAATCCAGGAATCAGTTATATGTTGATGGCTAATTTGGCATGTATTATTATTAAAATTATTTTTATTGCACAGTTTTCTCTGAGCTATAATTAGTTAATCATTAGTGTAGATGTCTATTGATTCGTTTTTGCAGCCTCTATGATTGAGCACCAGGGCTGAAGGTCACGTTCACCTATTAATATTTAAAGAGTATAGAAAGACTTTGAATATACAACCGAAATTTCCATTAATTATCCCAGAGAGTTTAAAACGCTTCTAATGAGATATGAAATTCACAGAAGGCATAAGCACAGCTTTATTTTGCTTCAAACATTCTTGAGTTTGAAATATATCTCATAATGATAGCTAATGAAATACCATGAATTGCACATGCATTAACACATACACAGGTGCAAATTGGCACAAATAATCCGGCACAAATATAGTTGTGTCAATTTTCTGTTGATGTCAATCTGAACTTATTTGAACTGATGTGTTCCTGTACTGATAGAAGTTAATATTTAAGATTGGATCAGTGTGTTTTGAAATATTACTCTTGCAAAATAGTTACATAAGGTGTTGGTACTACTACTCAATGAAATAATACATTTCCATGATTTAATGTGCAAGTCTATTTTTATTGAAAAAAGCAGAGATCGTTTATGAAGCAAAATTGTCGCAGAGGCTGACACTTCAGAAAACCACAAAATTCCACCAAAATATTGATTAATGTGTGTTCATGCTATAAAAGAAGTAAAACCAAAAGACATTAAGATATGTGAAGGTGTTTCACAAGAACACACATAGACCCAAGGTCTTGTGTCCTAAGCAATGTAAATGTTTACAATGGCACGGTAACCTCTTGATGAGCAGAGGAGGCAGCTATGATGCCAAATTTTGGTGGTATGCCTATGGAGCCTATTAAAGAAGTCAGGCAAATTGCAACAGTATTTTTGGCTGGGAATCATCAAACAACACTGCTCCCTCACTGCTCTGCTGGTGGGAAACATCTAGGAAAGTGCTTCCTTTATAAAGACAAATAATTCGCTAATGACCTCCTTTTGGAAAAGAAGCACTTCCTGATGATTCTCACCAGGAGAATAACAGAAGAGAAACAATACGGTGCCACCTATATGTGGATAACACCCAGCTCTACTACTCATTTTCACCAGATGCCAAGAAAGCTGTCCTGACCCTAAACCAGTGTGTGTCATCAGTAGTGGACTGGATGAGGGCAAACAAATTGAAACTTAATTCAGGCAAGACGGAGGTACTCCTGGCCAGTTGGAAGGCCAATCAGGGAATAGGGATTCAGCCTGTGCTTGATGGGATCACATTCCCTCTGAAGACACAGGGTTGCAGTTTTTGGGTCCTCCTGGACCTGGCACTGAATCTAGAGGCCTAGATGTCAGTGGTGGCCAGGAGACCCTTTGTACAATTAAAACTTATGCACCAATTGTACCCATTCCTTGAGAAGCCAGATCTGACCACGGTGGTACATGCCTTAGTTACAACTCGTCTGGATCACTGTAACACTCTATGTGAAACTGCCTCTGAAGAGTGCTTGGAAACTTCAGCTGGTCCTCAGAACTGCAGCCAGGTTGCTCACTGGAGCTGGCTACAGGGAGCGGACAATCCCCCTGTTGCAGCAGCTCCACTGGCTGCTAGTCTGTTCCCGGGCACAATTCAAAGTGCTGGTTATGACCTTTAAAACCCTAGACAGCTTTAAAGGTCATATTTGGCCCACTGCATCCCCTTGTATGAACATGCCCTGAGATCTTCAGGAGAGACTCTTCTCTCAGTCCCATCTCCATCTCAAGCTTGGTTGGTGGGAATGAGAGAGAGAGAGCCTTTTCAATGACTGCTCCACGGCTCTGGGACTCCCTTTTTCCCCAGGGAAGCCAGAATGGACCTCTCTCTGCTGTCCTTCCAGAGGCAGGCTAAAACCTGCCTAACTCCCACTGTTATCTTACTGTAATTGCAGTCTGCCTCCTGCTGTTATCCTACAGTAATTGTGATCAGTCTGCTTTGTGTAATGTGATCCTATGCCTGGTCTTATATCATAATTAGGAATTGCTTAGGTAGCAAATGCTGAAGAATATGGAGTGAAGGTATTATTGCATCTTTTTACCCTTAAGGGTTTAAGAATTGAGCTTGATAGCAGAATGAACTCTGCAGTTTATTTCAGAACACAGTGCCAGGTGGACTCTGGCTAGAAGACCAAAGTTGCACACAGAACAAGCAATTACACAAACTTTATATAGGATTCTTACAAAAATGTGCAGTCTCAGCAACTGGGCAACAAAAAGCCCATGACAAATTCACCAATAAAGAAGAGTAAGCACGATTTCCAACCTACAGTATGCATGTCACACTTCTTTTGTATATCCTGTTCTGGTGTTCTGGCTGTTACCTCATCAATCAAACATGTCAAGGTGTTTCAGACATGGCTCATGATGCTTTGTACATGTTTAACTTAAATTGAAATCACTAGGAACGTAATAACGTTTTCTGTCTTCAAACTGGGAAGCACTCAATAAACTGTGTATAAGAATCCAGAGACATGTTTCAAGCTGCTCAATTAATGGAAAATGTATTGGTTAAAAATCTGTACATTTTTGCAAGGCCTTTTACAGAGGATATTTGCAAAGTAGTTTCAGAAATTTAAACTGTTAGTGGACAAAATATTGTTTCTTCTATGAATTCACCTCATTTAGGCCTTACTGTTAGTTTTTGATTTTCCCTCTCCAGGACCACTGGCAGGGTTCCTGAGTTAGTAAGCTCAACAAAGTAGGCCACTTATATACATAATAGAAAAGAAACAATTGCAGCGAATAATATGACTATTGAAACTTATTATACTGTCCAAATTCACAGAAATCACAAACGATATTGTATGGGTTTTGTCCAATCACTCTGAAATTGTATTGACGTTGTGCGTTCTTTTTTTTAAAAAATTAAATTTTTATTGAAAGTTTTGAGTACATACAGATGAAAAAAAGGGGGGGGATGGTTTTGGGGTAGGGCGGATTGAGGGTATAGGAAGGGATGGGGGGTGGGCAGGGGCAAGGGTTAGAGGCGGTGAAGGAGGTTGTTTGGTCTGGGATCTGGGAAGGATAGTAATGGGTAAGGGTGATGGAAAAAGATAGAGATAGGGGTAACTTGTTTTCTTCTAAGTTCCTTGTTCATGGGTGCCTCTTGTTTTTCTCGTACAGTCTCTCTCCTTGTTAAGCTGGACATTTCTTTTTTACAAGTCTTCTTTTTAGGCTCTTTTTCCTTCTTTTTCCAGAGACGGGTCTTCATAACTCTCTTGGTATAAAAGCAATCCGTTGTTTTTAGTTTTTGTCCTTTTAGAAACTCTTTTCCCTTAGCCTTCAAAATCTTTCCAGTGTTGGGTGTCCATTATCCGTTCCTTGCTTTTTGGTGTAGCTGGATCTGTACCTTTTCGTTTTCCTCGGCTTCCTTTCTAACCGTTCTCTTTAGGAGATTAGAGGCCTTTTATATCCATCCCCAGGATGCCACATCTCGTAGGCCTAAAATACGCCTCAAGAGAGTAGGGGCAATTTTTCTTTAGGTTTTTCTTTCTTCCTTGCTGGGTTGTTCTCCTCCAGCTTCTCTTCCTATTGGGCTGCGTCCCAATCTTTTTGTTTTCATTCTTATCTGTATCCAGGATGGGGCTTTTGCGTGTTGCAGCGGCCTCTTGGTTTTTCCCCTCTTCTCTTTTTTGGGGGGCAGAGGTTTTAGGGCCCTTCGAAGTCATTCTTGCAGCTTCCAGTGAGACTTTCTCACTATTTTTGGAGTGAGGTCCTCTTTCTTCTGATATTTCTTGCGGTTTTGCATTCTCCTTCCCTCTCTTCTCTCTGCCTTCATGTATTGTTGCGTTTTCCCCCTTGACCTGGGGTGCGTCTTTTCCATCATCATAGAAGGTCAGCAGCTCTGGCATTGTGGGGAACGCCTCTACAGTTGGTTCTGTTCTTGCACGTTGGGAGTGCTCCCGGACCGTTCCCATTTGCTTTTCTTGCCGAGACATTATGGAATCCATCTTCCGTAGGTATCCGTCTTGAGCTTCCCCTATTTTTCGTAGTTCTGCAAGGATGTCTCTCAAAGTTATTCCTTCCTCCTCTGGTCCCTCTTCTTGCATCATCCTCCACTCTTTTGCTCTTGAAGTATTTATTTTATTTTATTTTTTATTTTGGTTGTTCAGGCTGTAAATCCTTCCCCTCCGCAATTCCGGTGTGGGTCCGGCTTTGAATTGTGTCCGGGCAGTTTGTTGCCTCCTCTTCTGGTCCCTTTCGCGCCCTTTTCTTCTAGGGCAGGAAGAGCCTCTCTCCAAGATGGCCACCTTCTGGTTCAGGTTGTTGTTTCATCCCCTATATTCCTTGCGCCGCCATCTTGGGTCCCGGGTCTCTCCCCTCTCCGTTTTTTGGGGCCCTCCCAATTCCGTCCGGGGGAGCCCGCGGTTGATCCTTCTTCCTCCTTTTTCCTCCCCTCAATTTCTATCGGCCCCGGTTGTCTTCCCATTCTCCCCTCGCATCTTTGAGGATCCCCCCCTCCGAAGCGGCCTCTCCCGGTTCGCTGTTTCCCATTTCCTCCCGGGTGCCCTCCTTTTGCTGGGGCTCCTTACCGCCCCTTCGATGTCCGCTTTCCCCCGCTCTCTTCCTTTCTCTCGCTGCTGGGGTGGGCTGGGCTGGCAGTAAATGCAGGCTCGTGCCCGCTTCCCAATCCGCTGGCTGCTCGTCGATGTGGGTTCGCACCGGGCCCTCTCGGTCTCCCCCTCTTGAGGAGGGGGGGACGACTTTTGGAGCCGTCGGTGGGGTCCTCTCAGTTTCGCTGCCTCTTAGCTGCTTCTTGCAGCCTAAGGTGAGGGCGCGATTTGCCCTCTAGCCTGCGGAATCAGTTGACGAATTGAGGAGCCCTCAAAACCCCCTTCCTGCCGCCATCTTTGCCCCCTCGTCCCCCGACGTTGTGCGTTCTTATGTCGAGTTGAACATGAATCAAATTCACATTAATCACAAACAATACTGTATGGATGTTGTACAAACACTCTAAAATTATATCGACGTTGTGTGCTCTTATGTCTTATTTTCTATTCTGTATATAAGTGGGCTACTTTGTTAAGCACCTTCAGTATATGACATAGAAGAGACAGGATCTTGCTCTGGATTAGCCCGCTAACAGTGTTTTTTATTGTTTCTGCCAATAAATTTTATACATCTTAGTTAATGTAAATTCTATTTACTTAATATCTCAACTCTAGCTGGGACCAACAATTGGATTCAGGCTCCCCAACTTCCAAAGAGCTATTCTGTGACTACTGGGCTGGATAATTATGGGTGTATCTACATGGTAGAATGAATGTGTAAAGTTTGATGCCATTTTAACTGCTATGGCTCAATATGAAATCCTGGGATTTGTTGTTTAGTGAGGGACCAGCAACTTTGGCAGAAACAGCTAAAGACCTTATAAAATTACAACTCCATAGCACTGACCAATGGCCGTTAATGAGGTGTCAACTTGCAATTATTTTATGGCAACCTACCTTTCTTTAGTACAGTGGTTCCCAACCTGTGGTCCCTGGACCACCAGTAGTCGGCAAGAACTAAAATATGGTCCATGGCTCACCATTACTACACCTTCGCAATGAGAGTGACTGGTCTCGCAAAACCCTCTTATAGTGCTGAGGCTTCTCAAATATGGTTTTCTGTGGGTGAGCAGATGACGACTACTGGCTGGTATATGTTCTGTATCAGAAACTAGAGCTGAATCAGCACTCCAAATAACCAAATCGAATCTAAAGTTGACTAAAAACTGATTCGTAACTCTTTTGATAGTAATGTTGGAGAGTGGTCCCTGGTCAAGTGGTCCATGTTTTTTTTTATAAAAAAGGTTAGAAACCATTGCTCTAGTACCTGAGCCCTTGATTTGTCTACAAACTCCATCTGATAGATTTAGGGAAAGTGGGAGAAAGTGGGAAAATTATCTTGCATGTAGAATTGTCTTCTTTGGGTTCCATTGCACAGGATTGCCCCTTCTTGCTTCCACTATCTACTTAGAGGAGACCCAAGGTGCCCTTTTGTTTTTATAGCTGCCTTGCCCCACTCCTATTCGCTTTTGTTGTTGTGTGCCTTCAAGATGTTTTTGACATAGTGACCCTATTGTAAGGTTTTCTGGGGCTGAAGAAGTGTGACCCACTCAAGATTTCCATGGCCAAGCTTAGAATTGTATATTTTGGATGAGTCTCAGCCTCAAAAAATCTGGTGATAAATGTGCCTTAAGGTCACCATAAGCTGGTAACAACTTGAAGGCACATCAACAGTGTATTTCAGATTAAAATAATGTGAAGTATAACAATTCCCTATCACGAAAACTACAGTTGTATTTGTATAAATGTGGTTCTGAAAAGAGCCCAATAAATCTAATGTTATTTTAGGTTGCACTTCTAATATAAGTACATTAAAATACTAGTGCTGTCAATACGTAGCTGAGAGAGCCATTTACATTATCAGTCATTTCAAAGAAAAAACACAAAACAGAATTTGTTCTTCTGATGTTATCATTTTGCCCTTCAAATCTACCAGATGGTGAGATTTTAAAATGAGAACTAAGAAAATGCACTAGATCCCCCCAACTAAGTGAAATGCCATTTCCTGCAGTTTCCTGGTTGATGCCAGAAACCTTTGTTTCATGATTCAGTATAAACAGCACTCATGAACACTCAAACCATTGCCTAACTTAAAAGTTTTACTTCCCATTCACGTAAATTAAATTGTTCAAGGTAACTCAGCTGCAATGTGTAATCTCCTTATAAGTAAATGCAAGTGAAGGTGGTATTTACTTCTGAATAAGAATGTCTAGAATTATACCACAGTCCAAAAACTAAACATGCTCATCACTTTTGATTTTTAATGAGGCTGATAAAAGACTTCTATCTATGGTTGGTGAGTAACAAAAATAATTTGAAGGTGGAAGAAGCAGAAAATCATGCCCCTGAACACCACCTTACTTAGCTTTTCTTCCTGGCAGTTATTTTTTTTTGCATTAATTACATTTAAAAAAACAACAAAAAAGGAGGATTGTTTTCTACAAACAGGTAGAAAACAACTATATTCGACCGATTTCACTCAGTGAACATTAGACTGTCTTTGTTAAATATATTCAAATTACATTTAATTGTTCAAAATTTACTCTGGTACATGCAAAGCATGACGCTGCCTGAAGTATTTTGCAATGAAGGTCAATCTTTGTGCTTATTGAGTGGGAGCTCGGCTTTAAAAACACACACACACACACACACAGAAAGTGATTGAGAAAGAGAGACCGCACTGTGCACCATCCATTCCAGAAGGGAATGCTCAAAGCCCATCAATGTCATAGAGAAAGCTCAGGTGAAAACATTGAAAAACATAAGAAGGGCAATTGCTTCCCTTTGGCTTTTGTAGTGGATATCCAATGCAGCTGTTACCTGTTTTAGATCAGGCCACTCCTTGGGCAGAATGTGGCTGTGAATGTCGATTTTCATCTCTGAAGGTTCACCTAAGGATTTGCTTTTAATAAACCGCTCCTCCCCCAATTAAACTGTAATTGTGCCTGTGTGTTGTGTGCCGTCCACAAAGTGGTAGTTTTTCATTAACTTCAACTGCTGCTCAGATCCTCCCACTGGCCAGTCCAGATCCCTGCCTGCCTACCAACCCAGTATTTCATAAGAGCTCTGCTGTGCCAAAGGCAGAGGCATACAAATACTCTTCAAGCCAAATGTCCTTGGTTCTGAACTGAGCAAGAGTGAAAGTACAAGCAAAAGGGAACATTTGATAGGGAGGCTTAAAATGCTAATCTGTTAGCACAGTGGTTTTTAACCTTTCTAATGATGCGAACCCCTTAACACAGTTCCTCATATGTGGTGACCCCTAACCATAAAATTATTTTTGTTGCTACTTCGTAACTGTCATTTTGCTACTGTTATGAATCGTCATGTAAGTATCTGATATACAGGATGTATTTTCATTCACTGGACCAAATTTGGCACAAAAACCTGATACACCCACATTTGCATACTGGTGGGGTGAGGGATTGATTTTGTCATTTGGGAGTTGTAGTTGCTGGGATTTATAGTTAGCCTACAATCTAAGAGCATTCTGAACTCCATCAATGATGGAATTGAACTAAACCTGGCACACAGGAATCCCATGACCAATAAAAAATACTGGAAGAATTTGGTGGACATTGACTTTGAGTTTTGAAGTTGTAGTTCACCTACATTCAGGGAGCACTGTGGACTCAAACAATGACAGATCTGGACCAAACTTGGCACAGAAGCTCAATATGCCCAAATGTGGACACTGCTGGAGTTTGGGAAAAATAAACCTTGACATTTGGGAGTTGTAGATTCTGGGATTTATAGTTCACCTGCAATCAAAGAGCATTCTGAACTCCACCAGTGATAAAATTGGGCCAAACTTCCCACACAGAAACCCCATGACCAACAGAAAATACTGTGTTTTCTGATGGTCTTTGGATACACCCCTCATGACCCCCTCCATGGGTCCCAACCCCCAGGTTGAGAAACACTGTGTTAGCAGGTTTTCTGTCCCAAGGAAGTGATCCTTTGGATTAAAACATTCCCAGAGCTCAGATTTAATTTTGCAAAATGGATTAAGTATTTTTTTTAATCAAATACACAAGTAACTGACAATGAGGGATTTTCACATAACTGGGTAATTAGGTTTAGTTACACCAATTTTTAAAACCCTATCAGGTGTTGCATGGTAATATGAATTAGTTTCACATTTTCTGGTAATTATATTTTTCATAATGTCACACAACAATTTCCTGCGGTAGCTTAATTCCTGGTGTAATCCTCATTGGAGCTATATCGGGCCAAAAGGTCGATTTCTTTGTCTCCCCAAGTCATGGTCCTAAGCTAGATCACCTTTCTTGGCTGCTATCCAGTATAAAAAACCAGTGCACAAGATCCTACCATGCACTTAATGTGTCATGTACAATTTGGTTTTCTATTTAGCTTCAAGGATGGGAAATCTTGGAGAGAAATGGAATTAAAGAATCAATAGAAAAATAACTGGAAACGGCAATAATGTTTGCTCAGCCCTGTCACCAAGGAAGATAAAGCTGCCGAGAGAGACATAAAAGAATATCTCGATGGAGGAAAGGCAATGCAAATATTGTTGCTATGGAGAAAAATCCAATGATCTCAACATTACACTTTGGTGGCAGCTTTCTTCTGTGTAATAAGGACAGCGATTGTTCGTACCATCTGAGAACAGTTTAGACTTGAGCAAAGTATAATAAAATCTAGATTGAATTAATCCTGGGGGAAAGCACGCTAGCATTGACTGCGAAAAGAAATCAATGTATTGACTGATAATTACCCCAAATGTATTTGTTTATGCAATTGATACTTTATAGTGAAGGACATGGTATGTCGGTCTTAGTGGTGACACAACAATGAGAGCTTACAAATTTTTCCTGATGAACTTTTCCTGAATTAAAAAGTGACATTTTTTTAAATGCAGCCTGGCATTTTCTTGAATACTGTATAGCAATGGTTTTTAACCTGTGGGTCCCCAGATGTTTTGGCCCTCAACTCACGGAAATCCTAACAACTGATAAAGTGGCTGATATTTCTGGGAGTTGAATGCCAAAACACTTGGGGACCACAGGTTGAGAATCATTGCTATATAGCTCTGTGTATGTGTGTTTATGGGGTGGGGATCACATTGTGTTAATAATGGAATGTACAAGTACAGTCCTTGCTGCTATTATTACAGAAATATCTATTGTTATATCTAATAATAAAATGATCTTGAAAAATAGACTCCAGTAATGCTTGAAGAGAGAGCTGCCAGATGTACCAGCTGGATTTCAAAAAGCCAGAGGAACGAGAGACCAAATTGCCAATATCCGCTGGATAATGGAGAAAAACATCTATTTCCGTTTTATTGACTATTCTAAAGCCTTCGACTGTGTGGATCATAATACATTGTAGCAAGTTCTTGGTGGTATGGGCATACCAAATCACCTTGTCTCTCTCCTGAGGAATCTGTGTAATGACCAAGTAGCAACCATAAGAACTGACCATGGAACAACAGACTGGTTCAAGATTGGGAAAGGTGAATGGCAGGGCTGTATACTCTCACCTGACCTATTCAACTTGTATGCAGAACACATCATGCAATATGTGGGGCTTGATGAATCCAAGGCTGGAGTTAAAATTGCTGGATGAAACACTAACAACCCTAGATATGCAGATGATACCACTTTGATGGCTGAAAGTGAGGAGGAGCCAAGGAGCCTGAATACCAAAGTGAAAGAAGACAGTGCAAAAGCTGGGTTGCAGTTGAATATCAAAAAACCCAAGATTATGGCAACCAGACTGATTGATAACTGGCAAATAGAAGGGGGGAACGTGGAGGCAGAGACAGACTTTGTATTTCTAGGTGCAAAGGTTATTGCAGATGTAGACTGCAGCCAGGAAACCAGAAGATGTTTACTTCTTGGGAGGAGAGCAATGGCCAATCTTGATAAAACAGTGAAGAGTAGAGACATGAAAGTCCGCATAGTTAAAGCAATGGTATTCCCCATAGTAACCTATGGATGTGAGAGCTGGACCATAAGGAAGGCTGAGTGAAGGAAGATAGATACTTTTGAACTGTGGGGTTGGAGGAAAGTTCTGAGAGTGCCTTGGACTGCAAGAAGATCCACCAATCCATACTTCAGGGGGAAAAAAGCCCAACTGTTCACTGGAGGGAAGGATATTAAAAGCAAAGATGAAGTACTTTGGCCACATAATGAGAAGACAGAAAAGCTTAGAGAAGATAATGATGCTGGGGAAAATGGAAGGAAAAAGGAAGAGGAGCCGACCAAGGGCAAGATGGCTGGATGGTATCTTCATAGACTGGCTTGACCTTGAAGGAGCTGGGAGTAGCAACGGCCGACAGGTTGCTGTGGCATGGGCTGGTCCATGTGGTTGGAAGTGTCTGAATAAACAACAAATCTATTATTATCTATATATCTATATTATTGTAGAAATATCATCTACCAATGTGGCCATGACATGCAATATATATTCCTGTCCTCTTTCTATAAAGTGATATAACAAGAAAGGGACAAAATATGGCAAACAATAATTGTGATGTATTAATACCCTTGGATTAAGGTTCCCTTCCACCCTCAAATTCCCAATAATTCAGTATCTTAAAATCTCAGTGTTTACAAGTACAGTTTGCATGATAGCACCATGCATCTAAATAGAGAACAAGTGATAAAAATATGTACGGGTCTCATTTGGCAAATTCAGAGTTCTGAATAAACAAGGAAGAAGAGTCAACATTTCTAGATCATTGAGTCAACACAGTGCCGCTTCTGCAATTGTTCCTGCAGGCTTTGGGATATCTGGAGAAGAGGAGTTGTTGCATGCAAAGCGTAAAGTGGCTCAGTCCCTTTTCATCTCTTAACCAGAAATTTGTACTTAGTTGAACCAGAAGTGCTTTTCTGTAGGCATTTTATCTCTTTAGGAAGATAATTATTTGTTGTTTGCCTTGACGTCATTTCCGACTTACTGTGACTCAAGGTGAACCTGGGATTTTATTGGCAAATTTTGTTGGAGCAAGGCTTGCCATTCCTTCCTTTGAAGCTGAGAGAATGTGATTTGCCCAAGGTCTCCCAGTAGGTTTCTGGGCTTGAGCAGAGAGTTCAATCCCGGTCTCTCAGTCCAAAATTCAAACTACTGCATCATATTTTGATTTTTAAGCAAGGACTTGCCATTAGTGTTTTCTATTTCTTGGCCATACCAGTTAAATTGTGCAAGGATAGCTGGCTTTCTGAAGTGGAATTCAAGATTGACAATCTTTGTACGTATAGATACAGTGAGTTTTATGCAAGAGCAATTATTACTTTTTTGCTTTCCAAAACACACTTGTAGTTATACCTCCTAGCTTTTTGTTATGACTGCGACATAGAGGCAGGACTCGATTAAAAAAAAGTGCTGTGATTTCTGAAGGAAATTAGGGAAATGCAGAAATATGGAATACATGTCCTGCAAGATAACAGAACCAAATGAAGGGCTGACAAAGTGTGATTTATGAGGTACATGCAACCTTACTCAAATTCTGTGTCCTCTAAAACCCCCAGGGGTTTTGGTTTAAAGGGTCAGTGCTAATGAGATTCTTCACATATTAATGATTTTTTGGAAACTAAAGCCACATGAAAATATCCTCCAAAGCCCCTGGGAAAAAGGGAAAGAAATGGACCCACCTGTGAACTAGAAGTGACATGATGTTCTGGTACAATTTGTGGCTGGTGCACCAATGGTGTGCTGGTACAGCTCATAGAGGGCACCACTTTCGCTTGTCATGATTTATAGATGCATGAGGAATTTTTAATATATTTTTGACAGTGATTGTGGCCATGGTATTATTATTCTCCAGGGTTTTATGTTCACTTCTGTGAAGTTTGAGGTCATGTTAAAGTGTATTCATTCTCTGTTAATGAATCATGCCACCTAGTGGACAGACCCTTAAGTAAATAAGATTTAGATTAAATCCAATTACCTCCAGGTTACAGCCCTCTTAACAAAGTCTTCTTTTTTTGGTATGGCTGAATTCATGTTTTGAATAAAATAACCATGCATGAAAATATTTCTCCTTCCTTGGCCATGGGTTCTTGTTGAAGAATGTCTTTTAAAAATCATGTCAGCATTGCATAAATACTTTAAATCCCTCCTGTCAGGCTAAGATCTCATACATTTCTGTTATGCTCATTTTCCTTCTTCCAGTGGTGAGGTATTTCAGGGGCATGCTGGTCACTTAAGCATGTGTTTCTTTGGAAGGCAAACTGCACAAGGCTTATTGATGTTGTGCAACGTTTGTGTTTATTTACAGATGTTCCAGTTGGGAATAGAGACAGGGCTCAAATGCTTCAACAGGATGCTAACATCCACGGCTCTGACATCCCTTCTCTAGGGAGACAAAAAAACTATGCTTCAAAGGTTTCTCTAAGGCTATGCCGTTCCCTCTTTCTATCTCCCAACGGGCTGCTCTTTTTCCCATCATGCAGTTTGTTCCCCTCCTCCCAGGTTCAGAGTGTGTGAGAAAAGCTCCAATCACTATCACCTAACTTCTTAGCTTATCTTAGTTCCCATATATATACATATCATCTGAATAATACAGGTCATCAATGCTTTTTTACTATATGCTTTTCGACGGTTTTAGTGTTGTCTCTCAAGTTGGGGTGGGTAGATGGGAGATAGCCAACAAGGGGTTAAACATTGGACTAAGGTCCTGAAGGCCAGGGTTTGATTTCCCGCTTGACCATGTTAACCCATTGGGTGGCCTTGGATGAGTCACACACTCTCAGCTTCAGAAAAGGCATGTTAAGTTCACCTTAGGATCATCATAAATGAGAAAATACTTGAAGGTACACAAAAACAGATGAAGGGTTAGAAGGCATGATTATCAAGTTTGCAGATGACACCAAATTGGGAGGGATAGCCAATACTCCAGAAGGCAGGCGCAGAATTCAAAACAATATTAGCAGATTAGAGAGATGATTGGCCAAAACTAACAAAATGAAGTTGAATGGGGAGAAATGCAAGACACTCCACTTAAGCAGAAAAAATGAAATGCAAAGATACAGAATGGGGGATGCATGGCTCGAGAGCAGTACATGTGAAAAGGATCTTGGAGTCTTTGTGGACAAGTTAAACGTGACGTGAGCCAACAATGTCACGCAGCAGCTTAAAAAAGCCATTGGGATATTGGCCTGCATAAATAGGAGTATAGTGTCTGGATCCAGGGAAGTCATACTATCCCTCTATTCTGCCTTGGTTAGACCACACCTGGAATATTGTGTCCAATTCTGGGCACCACAATTGAAGAGAGATATTGAGAAACTGGAATGTGTCCAGAGGAGGGCAACTAAAATGATCAAGGGTCTGGAGAACAAGCCCTATGAGGAGCAGCTTAAAGAGCTGGGAATATTTAGCCTGCATAAGAGAAGGCTGAGAGGAGACATGATGGCCATGTATATTTATGTGAGAGGAAGTCTTAGAGAGGAGGGAGCAGGCTTGTTTTCTGCTGCCCTGGAGACTAGGACACGGAACAATGGCTTCAAACTACAGAAAGGAGATTCCACCTGAACATTAGGAAGAACTTACTGACTGTGAGAGCTGTTTAGCAGTGGAACTCTCTGCCCCGGAGTGTGGTGGAGGCTCCTTCTTTGGAGGCTTTTAAACAGAAGTTAGATGGCTATCTGTCGGGGGTCCTTTGAATACAATTTTCCTGCTTCTTGGCAGGAGGTTCGATTAGATGGCCCATGAGGTCTCTTCCAACTCTGATTCTATAAACAACAACAAGGTGGGATGGGGGAAAGAATACTAAGTTTAAATTAAAATTCTTTTCCACATATACAGTATTTGTTTTGTCGCAACTTCACAGATGAAATTCTATTAAAATGGAACTAGCCCCTTTGAAAACAGAGGATTTTGTTTCTCAGTAAGTGTTATATACAATAAACAATGTGTTCTTGAATTAAGTGCAATTAACAGTACTTGGAATCAGTCAACGGAATGACCAGATGTCACAGTGAAGGGGATGAATCTAGTTCACATTAACTGAAAATACTGTAAGTGCAGTGAGACACCACTGAGAAAAAATTATATTGTTATATTTCTTCAAGCTTAACCCTCAGCCTTAGACTGGCATACATAAAGCTAGTACAATCTAGGCCCCTTCTACACTGCCTTATAATATCTAGATAATCTGCTTTGAACTGGATTAGATGGCAATGTAGACTCAGATAATCCAGTTCAAAGCAGATAATGTGGATTTTCAGCTTTGATCACCTGAAGTATATGGCAGTGTAGAAGGGGCCCAAGTTTATGAAAGACAAAAAAATCAATCGCAGGATATCTGCTGTGTACTGAGGAATTTACCATCTTCAAATCTAGATTTAAATCCAGCCTCCCTTCCTTAGAACAATTTCTTGTGCCTGTTAATATAGATTTTTAAAAAAATGTGTTAATTAAAAAAGCATACACATATCACAGGTGCTTGCCACATGGGTTTTCACACTAAATTAAAATTAAGTGTAAAGCAATCCTTTGCAAACTTGGTTTTGTGGGTGTGTGTTGCTTGCACAAATCACACACTGAGTATTTGTAGCACTTCTGCTGTTATCCTTTCCAATTTTAACAAGTATGATGCCAAGAGGAAGGCAGGAAAGAACAAGCAGCTTGACAAACCAAGAAATACAGAAACCAGAATAATAAGGTGAGTGGACAGGAAGCCACAGATTTAAAGGCGGATGATGCATGTGGGAGACACCCTAATTTCCAAAGCCTTCATAATGTACTCTTAAGCATATATCAATACAAATGTGAAAGAAATATGCCAGAAAGTGTAAAGGTTTAGAGTTAAATATTGGATTGCAGGCAATTATGTGTGTCCTTCTGGTGCTGGTTGAAGGCTCTTCTGTAACTGAACAAGATGAAGATGACTTTATGCAGTTCCTTCCAAATGCTGTTCCGAGGACCCTTCAGTCTTCTGCAGGAGGGTGAGCGAGGCTTCATAGGAAAGAAGAAAATGGTTGAATTTTAATTTTCCATTGACAAACTTCTGCTGAAGGAAAGAACTGTCCCACAGCAGCAAGGTGGGCAGTTCAACTGGACCACAACAACCTATTACTAAGTAACAATAAGGTTCCAGGAATTTACTACTCTGTGAGCAAGGTTATTATCACAGCCTACTCACTGACAGTAAATTTAGGTGTCATAATCCTGTTCCCCATTAAAACGGGAATACACTAGCATTGCCCTTTTTCCCATTGCACAATCCCCCTATTAACACAGATCATGCTATCTGCTTTCCACAATACCTCACAAATCTTTCTATCTGTGTTTTCTCCTTCCTAGTGCACACCCCCTTTTAAATTATTTTTAACCAAAGAATTCTGAGTGTTGTCTCATTATTGCAAGAATCTGCCATTTCATGTTTTTGTTAATATGCATTCATCTTTCCATAACTCCCATCATAATAAATATAGACAGCTATGTAGGTAAATCCCAGCCTTTATTCAATTAAGTTTATGCTAATTTAAGGATCTCATGACATTGAGATCCGAATCCATGGGGCGGCAGGGGGATTTGCCACACTGTGTGGTGAATTTGTGGGGCAGTGAGAGGAAACTGTTGCTTCATGCCCTGCAACCCCAGCTGCATTCCTTGCCCCATCCCATTGGGGGAGGAAGAGGAAGAAGCGTCACCACCCGGCTTCCCCCCATTCTTCTCTATGGAACACGGGAAACCTCCTATGCTCCCAGGGAAGCATCCTAGCATGCTGCCAGGAAGCATCCTATCATGCTGCCAGGAAGCTTCCTCTATGGCAGTGGTTACCAACCTTTTTTTGACCAGGGACCACTTTGACCAGGGATCCCTTTGACCAGGGACTACTTGACCAGGGACCACTCTCCAACATTAGTACCAAAAGTGTTACAAATAGGTTTTTGGTCAACTTTAGATTTGGCTTGGTGTGCTGATTCAGAAAATAGCATTGGATAGATCACACTAGCTCTAGTTTCTGATACAGAACATATGCCATGGTCAGCAACAGGGCTGGAGTAGCAGGCTATGCAAAAGGAGAAGAAATAAAGTAAAATAAAATAAAATAAAGAGGAAGAAGGCTTGTGGACCAGATTTTCATCCTTGTGGCCCATTGGTGGTCCGTGGCCCACAGGTTGAGAATCACTGTTCTACGAGCCTTGCCGAAAGTTTGCCTTATGTCTTCTGATGGTTTCTGGCGGGCTCTGCATCTAGTGAGGTAGAAACAGAGTTCCAAGTTTTGTCCATTTCAATCCAGCATACCACATCACCATTAAAGATGTGCCTCCATGTTCTTAGATAACAAATTAATGCTATTGCCATGTGCATGAATGTAGCTGAACACACAAAGCATGAAGATTTGCAAAAATATATCTGCAATATATTGCACATGAGGGAAATGCTAATACAACAATTAGAAACCAACATTGGACCAAGAAAGAATTGCCAAATTGTGCTGTCAAATTAATTTTTTAAGCAGGTGAATGGAAGAAAAGGGACAATTAATGGCAATACGTAACTGGTAACCTTTTATTGTCTACTATGCAAATTCCATATGTATTGTTTTGAATGGAAGCGCTTTTTATTTTGGGACAATTAATTTTGGTCAAAAGCAATAAATTTTTATACACTCCTATGCAATACAGCTGGAGGTTCTCTCCATTTGCTTGCTAGAAATTGAATGACCATAGCTTAGGGATTGGGAAATGGGGCAGAGAAAAATTATGTCCACAGTATGCTCATAACAGCTTGTGGATTCACTCAGTATCACAGCAGAAGTGCTAGTTGCTTATTGCACCAATGGTAACAGTGAAATGAAGCGTTTTCAGGAGCCAATTTAAGGGTTTCCCCTGTGAATTAAAAAGTATGGCCAAACAATGGGTTGGAAACCTGAAATGCTACTGGTATGCAGTGACACCGTGCAATAAGCAGCACTATAAATAGCTGCTAATGTGTTCTCCTACCCTCATATGATAATATCCTAAACTACTGGTCTGAAATTCTCTACATTCGCTGGCAATTGGTTTTTCCAAATCTGAGGTGCGACAAGAAAGGCCTACCTCTCTGGCCTCTACAGACCCCGGAAGTGCAGCGGCCTGAGGTGTGGTGGGGAAGGCCTGGCTCCCTGGCCTGCGGCTGCCTGCATAGCTCCGGAGGCTCTGCCAGGGTTTGCAGAGGCCAGGGAGGCAGGCAGGCGTCCTTGGGATTGGCTGGGAGGCAAGTAAGAAAATAATATATAGCATAGGTAAGAAAATAATATATAGAATATATATAATAATGTATAAATATGAAAATTAATATGGTGTCCTTACTTCGTGGATTTTCACTTTTCGCGGGTGGTCCTGGAATGGAACCCCCACGATAAGTGAGGGAACACTGTATTTTTCAGTTCATTTGGGACATACCATAGGTTGAACTTGGGTCATTATTTTTGCAAATGTGTGTACTAGCAACAATTATGCCCCTTTGTAGCAATGGTCTTACCTCTGTTTCCCACAGAAAAAGTTGTGTGTGCAGAACCAGGGTGTAAAAATGCAGCCCTGGGGCTGTGTGATCCTTCCAAGCCCCAGGACATGTCCATTTTTTGTCTTGTCCATTTTTCAGGCACTTTTAATCCGAAAATACCTGAAATGCAAAAGAACTGCTTGCAAAACTGTTGTTTTATCTCCTTCAATCTTTAAACCAACAGGCTTTTTAAAGATTAAAAAACACACTAAATATGTGACCAGAACTGGTGTGATATGTGGTGATGCCCATGGAGATAGAGGCAAGGACCATGTGACTTGAACTCCAACAACATCTGGAGACACACGTATCCCCCGTTTACTATAGAACCAAGAATCCACAAACAAGTTTAGGTAAACAAAGACTTATATATGGTTGACTGTGTAAATTCATATCATGTAACAATCAGGCTTTCCATATGCACCATGAAAAGGAACATGCCTTGGTTAGCATTTATGCACGCATAATAGAAGTAACCATTTAAGTTGGCAATGTTAAGTCAATAAGATCTCTTCAACATGTTTCATTCAATATTCAACACTAAATGTCTTGCTTAGGCAGGGTACACATATCTACAGCTATCGCTGTGCTGCAAACCATTGCCTTCAACTCAAGAGCACTCTTGACTCTTCAGAAAGGTGGGAAATAGTGGCAGCAAACGTGTTTAACCACTTAGGATCAAATGACAATGGAACGGTAAGTGTGCTTTTTAAGGAACTGAGTAATGTGGGAAAGCAAATAAACCAATTTCAGGCATCTGCAATGGCACAATTGGCTGCTTTCTATTTCATGGTGATCCTGTATAACAATTCTTAATAGGGAACTACCTGAGACATTGTCTAGAACAGTAATATGTCTGGTTTGTTGGATTTTTAGCCTTTGTGAAGAAAAAGGAGAAGTACTTGACTGCTGCTACAAAACATTTGCTATAATAAAAATGCCCATTAAAAATATTGGCTGAGAGCCTGTATTGTGATACAATAAATGTCAATATCCATCTCCTGATGCTACCTCACCTACATTAGCAATGCAGCCTGCCCAAACCAGTCATTTCCATGTTGATGGAAAGTTGGGAAGGGGAATGCATGAAGATGCATCTGGCTATTGCCTGTCGCTGGATGCACTATGTGACAGGTCTCTGTAGAGATTTCTGGAGGCTCTCAGGAGGTCTCTGAGGTACCTGTACAGGGGCGGTCCGACCGTATACGCGAACTACGCGCCTGCGTAGAGCGCCATCTTGGAAGGGCTGGGAAGGGGCGAATTCTCCCGCCCGCCGGGCGCATCCTCGGGCCCTTCGCCTCCCCGCCGCTGACGCATCCTCGGGCCCTTCGCCTTCCTCTTAGATGGCCTTCCTCCCTTGATCCCCCCTCCCTCCCGTCTCTCTCTCTCTCTCGCTTCAGCCAGGAGGCAGGGCAGAGGCGCGGGGTAAACACTCCACGGCTTCCTGGTTCTTTTCCAAGCCCCACCCCCGGCTCAGCTTCCGCCCTCCGCCCCCTGAGCGGCGCGGCGAGGAGGAAGAGGAAGAAGCAGCAGCAGCAGCGCACGGCGGTGCCTCCTCCTCCCTGACCGGCCCCCTTCCTCGCCGCCACCGGCAGCTCCTCCGAGAGAGAGAGAGAGAGAGAGAGAGAGAGAGAAGAGGAAAGGGAGAGGAAGAGAGGAAGGAAAGAAGAGGTAGGGAAAGGGAAGGAGAGAAGGAAAGAGTGAAGGGGGAGAAAGGAAGGAAGGAAGCTTGGATGCTTGAAGTAGTTGGGAAAATTGCTGTTCAGTGTTCTCTGCCATCTTGCACCCATCAAGAAGCTATCACAGGAGAGTCTTATTAAGTTGAGCACCAGTATGCGTTATTGTAGTCTGCATTTATATATGCAGAAAGATGGACTTTTAAACAAGCACATTAGTAGTTTAAACTATTACTGTGTCCTATAATACAGAAGCATCCGTTTTAAGAACAAGGAGAAGGTTCCAGAGTATGTTTGATATTGTTATTGGTTTTACAATGGTTCAAGAAGTTTGAAAATAGTTGGCACTGATTGCACCAGTGAGAAAGTCTGTGTCGTTCCCTCCTTCATCCTTATAAACCATGACATGTTGACATCTGTTTGGACCAAAACACATAACAGAAAATTGTTATCAGTTCTATTGTTGCTTGAAGAGTCAGCACTGTTTTATTGCCAGATTATTGAAAGCCCATCAGGCTGAAGTCAATACTATATCTCTGCCAATATATATGATTATATATATATATAATATCAATGTGCCTTTCAGATCTCATATAGCCATACTAATCGCATATAGAGCATGAGCAGCCATAGATCATAGAACAATAAATATTTGGTACTCTATTAATTGTTTAAACACAACAGACAACATATTGAATGTATCTGTTTCATGTATCCTTAATAGCAATGTACTAATGTGCTACTTTGACCTGTAATCCAATCTTGTGTATGGTATAGTAATGTTACACACTTTGCAAAATGAACTAAGATTGTTATATTTGATAGATAGGACTGCATAGTGTTTATGTATAAATGTGAAATACACATGATAAAACGAACTAAAATAGTGTGACTTTTGAAATATAGTATTGCATATTGGGTTTTTTTGATGTTATTTTATAATGTCAATATATTATAATATAATTATATTGTAATGTAGTATAATATAATTATGATATAATATAGTATGAGTCTGGGGGTGGTGCTAATTTCCATTTCTAAGCTGAGGAACCGGCATTGTCCATAGACACCTCCAAGGTCATGTGGCCAGCATGACTGCATGGTGTGACCGCAGAAGTGGTACCTATTGATCTACTCACATTTGCATGTTTTCAAACTGTTAGGTTGGCAGAAGCTGGGGCTAACAGCAGGAGCTCAGCTCGCTCCCTGGATTCGAACCACCAACTTTTTGGTCAGCAAGTTCAGCAGCTCACTTGTTTAACCCGCTGTGCCACCAGGGGGCTTCAATTTTTATAAGGGACACTATGTATTTTACTACTCTGTTGCAGGGACGGCTCTTGAACAAAGATAAAAGTTTACCAGTCAGCCAGGAGGAAGATCCTTTTAGCCATATCCTTACCTGACCAACTAAAAATGTTGACCTGTTTCAAATCAGGTGACATTTATAGGGGTCTTTAAAAAGATAGCTTTCTGTTGACTTCAAACACATAGGACACATAACTTTTAAAAATATAAATATGTATGCATTCATGGTAGCAGGATTTCAGACACATATACAGATAATTTACAATGATGTTTAAAATCTTACTGAAGGTTGAACATACTAAAACTTAATTTTACGTCTTTCATCAGCAAGCATAAATGCTGTGACTCAGAATGATTTCATCAGCCTGTCAAACACATAGAATCATAGTGTGCACCTACACTGAGGAATTTATGCAGTTTGACACCATTTTAACTGCCATGCCTCAATGCTATACAATCAAGGGATGTGTAATTTGGTGAGGCACCAGCATTCTTGGGCAGAAAGGCTACAGACTTTGAAAACTAAAGCATTCATGATTCCATAGCATTGAGCCATGGCAGTTATAGTGGTGTCATACTGCATTGCTTCTGCAGTGTAGATGCAGCCATAGAGTTGCAAGAGATCACAAGAACCATCCAACCCAATACCCTCCCATGCAAGAACACATAATCAAAATACTCATGGCAGATAGCCATCCAGCCTCTGTTTACCATCCTCCAGAAAAGGTAATTCCACCATACTCTTAGGTTTATCAGTTTGACAAAGGAGAATGCTCAACTTCTTGGCATATGACTTAACACCTTCCATGGCATTCCTTTATCAGCAGCCAGCTTCTCCTTCTCCAGTCCACACTCAAAGTTCCTCTTCCTAGAGATTCATCATCTGAAGTGATCAGATGGTCCGACCTAGAGGATATATCAACATGTTCTGGGAAGAACCCAAGTGCTTCCTTTGAACCTGGCCTAGAAAGATAGCCAGATATAACCTTAACCTAAAACTAAAGGTTATATCTAGCCATCTAAAAACACCTGTGTTCATTTGCTGTCACTCATCTTAAAGGTGTACTGTAGATATTCATCAGCGAATCTATAGAGCAGTGGTTCTCAATCTGTGGATCCCCGGGTGTTTTGGCCTACAACTCCCAGAAATCCCAGCCAGTTTACCAGCTGTTAGGATTTCTGGGAGTTGAAGGCCAAAACATCTGGGGACACACAGATTGAGAACCACTGCTATAGAGCCTCACCAATTGCCTGGTTGCTGATCCTTTGCTTAGAAAGAAGCTAGCAGAATTGGAATCCAGCATTCTGTTGTATTACTCTATAATATTAGCCCTATGTAATGACACTTACAAAATTCCCAACTAGATCAGATCACTGACTACACTGGCAAAGGGTTTCTGCAAGTAACATCCCTTAACATAACTTTTCTTAGTTCTGAAAATGACCATTAACAATCTGTAACAAGAAATAAAAACTCCTGACGGTATAAGAAATTAATGAAATATTTGAAATTAATGAGAGAGTTGAAGTGCCTTATGTTTTTAATCTGAGTAAAGTCAGTTTGTCTAATAAAGAAGAATGGGACAGGATTGGCAGAGATCTTTATTTAGGGGTAAGTCTTACTCAGTTCACGGTGGCTTCCTAATATCTGTAGTCTAAATAATACAATACATTAAACACCATTTTAGTTGCTCTGTATAATATTACAAGTAGTCTGTTCAGTTGTTCTTAACCTGTGGATCCCCAGATGTTTTGGCCTTCAACTCCCAGAAATCCTAAGAGCTAGTAAACTGGTTGGGATTTTTGGGAGTTGTAGGTCAAAACACATGAGGACCTACAGGTCGAGAACCACTGGCAGGTCATCTTATGACCATCTCCTTCATTTCCTCCAAAAGAATAATAAATCCTCAGTGGCTAGATGCAAAGGTAAACTGGGTTCCTCCACCTTTATTATTACTCACGAGGAAATTCCTTCTCTTCATAATGATACAGGAGGCTTGCACCCCTTTGTATCTGGTCACTTTGCACAATTAGTCTTGCATTTAATTACATCTTCTCATAAGAGCTCTTTTTGGATGGCATGGATCTTGAGTTCAATTAAAACAATTAAAAGTTTTTATTGTTAATTGTTTTAATGTTTCTGATGTTTTTAGATATTTAATGATATGTTTTTATTTTATTGACGTATGTTTTAAGATGGCATCGAATTGGTGCCGATTGTTCGCTGCCCTGAGTCGCTTTCGGGCTGAAATGGGCGGGGTTTAAATGATGTAAATAAATAAATAAATAAATGGATGTGGATAACTGAATATGCAAAGAGTCTCCTCCTTTGCATCACATGATGAGCCACCATAGCTGTACAGTTGTGTCTAGATTAGAAACTGACAAAAAAAACTTTTTTAAAAATCACATGCAAGTTGGCTGTGCTAACATTTTTCTACCTCCAACGTTTACAGTATTTGCATGCATAACTCTGGAATATGTTAACCCTTTCCTCTTCATACTCTTTACATTACTTGTATGATTCCAAATCATTAAAACCAGCATTTATCCCAATTTTAATGCCCACTAATTCCATTTTACTGTGTAATAAATGTATATATTTAAAAGCTCAGTTGATAATCTTGGGGATTATTATTTAGGATTAAAGGGGAAAAGAGTGAGAGAGACATTTAAGCTTTTGTTACATTCAGACCTCAGCAAATTCTCCCAAATAGCAACTATGAAAGCCTTGCTAAAGTTCTGCCATTAGCACAAGTGCTGACTTTAGGAAACAACCATACTTCATTCTGACAGCCCGATGCATTTGAGCTACTTTAGCTGTAAACTCATTCTTCATGTCCGAAAATAAGTGTTCTTAGAAAGATGGGCATTCTGAACGGATGCATCTAGGCCTAACTCATGTAAGTGAAAGGGAAGCGGCACTCCTGTTTAGTTACTAATTTGGGAATAAGCCCACATCAACATAGTGGAATTTATTCCCAAGTAAACATTTACCAAAATGCACAAAATGCACCTTGAATTATAATAAGGAAATTGTGTTGTTTACAATAAAATTGTGTTTACCAAATACAAAAGAAACATTAACTGAACTGGCAAGTGCTTGTATTGGATGATAAAATACAGTACAAGCCCCTTATCCATGGATTCAGTATCCATGGTTTCACTTACCCACGCGCCAGAAAAAGTTGACTGCTGGCGGTATTTGGCTCTAGGTCCTCTTTGGTATTCTTCTAATAAAGCATAATCACTATTAACCATAATTTCAGGCATCCATTTGGGGTGTGCATGTCATGGACTATATTGCCTGCAGATATGGTGATTGTACTGTATGTAACCTATATGTGCAAACACTAAAAACCCCAAATTATTGGGTTGCTATGAGTTTTCCAGGCTCTATAGCCATGTTCAAGAAGCATTATCTCCTAACAGTTTGCCCACATCTATGGCAGGCATCCTCAGAGGTTGTGAGGTCTGTTGGAAACTAGGAAAATTGGGTTGATCTATCTGTGGAATGTCGAGGGTGGGAGAAAGAACTTTTGCCTGTTTGAGGCAAGTGTGAATCTTGCAATTGGTTACCTTGATTAGCATTGAATGGCCTTGCAACTTCAAAGCCTGGCTGCTTCCTGCCAGGGGAATACTTTGTTGGGAGGTGTTAGCTGGCTCTGATTGTTTCCTGTTTGGAATTTATTTACTGTCCTGATTTTAGAGGTTTTTTTTAAATACTGGTAGCCGGATTTTGTTCATTTTCATGGTTTCCTCTTTTCTGTTGAAATTGTCCACATGGTTGTGGATTTCAGTGGCATCTCTGTGTAGTCTGACATGGTAGTTGTTATAGTGTTCCAGCATTTTTGTGTTCTCAAACAAGATTAGACTACTGTAACTCCCTTTACATTGGCCTACCTTTGTCTGTGACCCGGAAACTTAAGCTCATCCAGAATGCTGCTGCTCGGCTTCTCACTGGGGCTCCAGTGAGATGTCACATAACTTCGATTTTGCAGCAGCTCCACTGCCTGCCAATCGAGCACCAGATCACTTTCAAGATGATGGTACTAACCTTCAAGGCCTTGTATGGTCCAGGGCCAGTGTATCTGAAGGACCGTCTCACCCCCTACCAACCCCAGAGATCTCTTCGCTCTGAAGATCTAAACCTATTGGAAGTACCCAGCTTTAAAGCCATTCACCTAACATCTAAGAGGCGTAGAGCTTTCTCTATTGTGGCGCTAACTCTTTGGAATGCCTTGCCAACTGAAGTTTGTGCCCTGCGAGACCTGTTGGCCTTTCGTAGGGCTTGTAAGACTCATTTGTTTTGATTGGCATTTGAATTGTGAACTCTGAATTTTAAATTTGGTATAATTAATGTTAATCTTTGCTTTTATGGTGTTTTACATTGTGCTGTGAGCCGCTCCGAGCCCTCGAGGAAGGGCGGCATACAAGATCGAACAATAAATAAATAAATAAATATGCTGTGTCCAGGTTGGTTCATCACGTGCTCTGCTATGGCTGACTTCTCTGGCTGAAGTAGTCTACAGTGCCTTTCATGTTGATTCGTATTTAGACACTACGTTTGGTGGTCCCTATGTGGACTTATCCACAGCAGCATGGTATATAGTAGACTCCTGCAGAGGTGAGAGGATCCTTTATGTCCTTTGCTGAATGAACCAAACCATTATTTCTGTAAAGGGCTCTGTGTCCTTAGCCATACGATGCTTTTTATTCTGACAGTAGAATGTTTACTTTAGCAATGTAATGGATTTACATTTCATTTGGCACCAGAATTGCAGATTTATTAGTCAACGCGCATTTGAGCATTTAGAATATTTCATACACATTACCTAGTTGTAATTTTTGCAACAGAACCAAGTGTTACAAGCTATGGATGTGCATCAGCCTCCCAAGACACTGAAGCTGTTTAGTCTGTGAGCTGAGAAAATGGAACAGCTTCTCCAGAACTAGGCTGCCCTAGAGCCTTGTTACCCACTTGTGAAGATCGTCATGTGCAGTCTTCTGCAAAGCTTTGCCAATACTACCGTACTAACTCTAAGGTGTTCACTCTAAGCACAGAAGTTAAAAGATACAGATTTCTTTTAGGTTTGGCCACTAAGAGTGCCATCTGGTGTGGTTTCAATTTAGTTTTCAGTCCTAATCCTTTCCTCCTAGCAGGTCATGGCCTGCAGCAATAATAATAGAAGACACACTTGAGGTTCAGCTTTTCACTTGAGACTCCTGGTTCTTAGTTCTTGCTGCTTCAAGAGTTATAGTGCATTGAATAGAAACATCACAATGTGGCAGCTTTCTCTGAAACATTCCAGGGTAGGAGATCCATCAGAGTATGGTGGGTTGGATTCTTTTGGGTTCGAGGACTTGATCAGTCCACAAAAAAGTCAGCCAAAGATCTAAAGGGCCGGGATTTAGCACAGCAGGTTAATCATCAGCTGCAGTAAATCTTGCCAACTGAAAGGTTGACAGTTCGAAGCCTGGGTCAGGGTGAACTCCAGGCCTTTAACCCAGCTTCTGCCTACCTAGCAGTTTCAAAAACAGCAATGTGCGTAGATAAATAGGTACAACATCCCTGGTGGCCAGAAGCAAGTACAGAATCCAAGATGCCAAAGATGGGAAAGCTTATATATACCTCTATCTATGTACAGTTGTCTGTCTTGTCAGAGTATAACGGCATTGAATGTTTGCCATAAATGTGTTCTGTGATCCGCTCTGAGTCCACTTCAGGGTGAGAAGGGCAGAATATAAATACTGTAAACAAACAAACAAACAAATATATCTTAAGAGTGCATCTACACTGTAGAATGAATGCAATTTGATAATACGTTAACTGTCATGGGCCAATGCTATGCAACCATGGGAGTATTTTACAAGGTTTATAGCATTATTTGCCAAATAATGCTGATGCTCCATCAAACTACAACTCCCATTATTCCACAGTGTTGTTGACATCATAGTTAAAGTGGTGCCAAACTGCATTTATTCTACAGTGTTGATGCAGCCCTAGTTACCACCAAGAAATGACTTCCTCAGAATTAATGCAGTTTGCTGTCCTGTTTGCTCTTGAAACAAAACCTGTGTCAGCGACACCCTACCAACTGAAATGAATAGTGAAGCCTTATTTGGGAAAAAGAAACCCTTATGCCTCCAGGTGAGTGTGTGATCCCAATCTTAATAAGGATGCACTTGAAGAAGCTTCTCAACTGATATCTAAAGTGCTATCTTCAAGGAGAAACCTATTACAGTGATCCAACCTAGAGGTCATTCAGGCATGAATGAACCCACTTGTTTAGTTTCTAGCTTTATTATCCTTTGGGGTTCATTTCTGACAACAGTCTTTCCAATAGCCAACATATCTGTTCTCCCCCTTTCTCCTTTACTTTACGAGATATTTTTCAGCATGGCCTGTGTGAGCATATTTCCATGATCACTCACAAAATTACTGTATAGGGTTGTCATGACCTCTTTGTGGGTGCGGGTGGAAAACAAGACGGGGTGGTTGCAAAGCAATGTGTATCAAGAAGGATACAAACAAATAGTCAATGAGTAATAATAAAGTTTATATAAGAGGCAACATAAGCATGGGGAGCCCTGCAGGCTGCGAACAGCAAGTAACAACAAAAGCGCCAAGGCGCTGTAGATATTGGAGGCCCCACGGGCTGCAAATAGCAAGCAGAGATAGGAGTTGTGTGCCAAAGTACTAATAATAGTGTCCAACTTATAGGTGGGTGAAATACCCAAGGTTAGTCCATGATCCAAATAAAACAATCCAAATGGAGACCACGGATGGAGAGTAGCCAAAGCGGTGGAGAATTGTAATCCAACACCCCAGTCGGGTGTATTTATAATCCACTGGCTGTATAGACAAGCCGGAGAATTGGAGTCTGACACCCCAAATGGGTGTATTTATAATCCACTGGCTGTATAGTCAGGCCGACGAGTAAGTATAGGATCCAAAGCTCGTTTCGACCAGTACGGGTCTTTGTCAAGGCCAGAATAATCCCATCAAATGGTGGTGAAGGTCATGGCTGGACATGCCTAAAGCGAAATACACAGTTCCGTTCAGTAATACAATAATGGTAATAAACATGACATACAAAAGAGAGGACACTAGGTATCCAATGCAACCAGTAATTATCCAAGATGAGTAAGTAACCGAACATATAGGAATGAGCATATAATACATAGAGTCATAGAGCGATAATGCTAAATCATAAGAGTACAATATTAACAGTAGCTATATAGTAAATCAGGCGAAAAGGAGGACGCTCACCAAACTAGAGGAAATCACTCAGTAGCAGAGTCCAGGGCGTGTAGCAAAAGGATATAGGAGTAGGTGAGATTAAGTAGGCAAAAAAAGGGAGTGTCGTCACAGGTGATGCGATTAATTAGTAGAGTAGGTCAGTGATATGGACCTTTTCGTTTAAACCGGCAGGGGTTTCGCAATTTAAAGACAAAATCCAACGGGTTTCATGGCGGCGAAGGAGGCAATCAACATCCGCATGGGGTGGAGGCTTAATTTTCTCAATGCCGAAGAAGCGTAGGCTGTCAGGGCCATGCGCTGTCGATTTAAAGTGATGGTACAGCGGAGAATCCTCCGACAAATTCCTAATCCTCGAACGGTGTTCCGAGACTCTAACTCCCATCGTCCGTCGTGTCATCCCCACGTAAACTAGGCCACATGGCCACTGGAGTCCATAAATACAGGATTCGGACTGGCATGTGAAGAATTCCCTGAACGCGAAGTCGCGGCCCGTTCCGGGTATATAGATTTGTTTGCCGGGAAAAACATAGTCGCACTGTGCGCAATGTCCGCATCGATGTGTCTTGGGAGTAAAGGTGCTCCTCAGGCGGGGGGTCCGAATGTCAGAATGCACAACTAGGTCCCTGATGTTCTGGGTGCGCTTATGCGCAATGATGGGTGGTTTAGATAGGCCAGGAATGTCCCTGAGGATGGGCCAATATCTGCACACGATCTGTTTCAAACTGGAAGAGTTCATGGTAAGGGTAAGCGGCCACACGAGGCGGTCCCTTGAATTCCTGGGGGTGGAGTGGGATAGTAATTGGGGCCTAGGCACCCGTTGAGCCCTGGCATATGCAGACTGTAAGACTTGATCAGGATAGCCCCTGATACGCAACTTGTCAATCAAGTGGGAGGCTTCCAGGTGGAAATCGGAGGAGGAGGAGGAATTGCGCTTCAATCGAAGTAATTGTGAAAAAGGGAGATTCCTTTTGAGTGGATGACTATGAAAGCTCTTAAAGTGTAAGAGGGCGTTTTTGTCGGTGGGCTTATGATAGCACCTCATATGGAGTTCGCTGTTCTGTACATAGATGTTGAGATCCAAAAAATTTACAGAAACCTCACTGACGTTAAACGTGAAATTGATAAATTCTGCCCAGGAGTTCATCCAAGACTTGAAGGGTTCCATGGGTGTACCTCTCCTCACGAGTAGTATTACATCATCTTTGTGGGTGCATCAACACTATTGAATTAATGTAGTCATGACCCCTCAACCCCTGAGGGTTCGTGCCATAGATGTGAGCAAAACGTCAGGAGAGAATGCTTCTGGAACATGGCCATAGAACCTAAAGAAATGCACAACAACCCAGTGATTCCAGCCATGAAAGCCTTTGACAACAGTACTGATGTCGTTCTGGATTTACTAGGCACAAAAAGTAGAAAAGGGAACCATCTCTTCACTCATTTCTAAGCAATTACTGAGGAGTTTCCATCATGCATATAACAGCAATCCTACATTCAGCTTAGGTGCTGGAGTTATTGACTGTCCTCATTCAAAACAGGGAATGAAACTATCTTGCTACACTGGGCAGAATTAGCTTGTTCTGAGCCTCAAAGGATTCAAAAGAAATACGTTTCAAATAAAATTACTGAGTTGATCCTTTAGCTTGATTTACGAGGGTTGAATGAAAAGTAATGCCTCCACCTTTGTAACTCCTCAACAGATATCAGTACTGGTATGTGGCAGGTACTGGCTTGTTCAGTAGACTCTCCTCTACTGTTCCATTTTGGTGGGAAACCTTAGCATTGAATGGTTGTGTTGTTAAAGTGTGAAGTATGGAACCCTGTGCAGATGGTTGGTCAATGAGACTTAAGCAACGTACAGTCATTCAATTCTTGACAGCAGCAGGTGTCACCCCAAAGGAGATTTTTCCGAGAATGCAAGCTGTTTATGGTGAATGTGTTGATGTGAGTACTGTGTGTCGTTGGACGAGTAAGTTTAAAGATGTTGAGGTGGGAACATCTGACTTGCATGACAAACGAAGAGTTGGACGTCCTGTGATAGCAACCACTGAGTTTCACAAGCAAAAGGTTGACAGATTGATTCAGGATGATCGTTGTATAACTCAGAGAGAAATTTCAAGCAAGTTAAAGGGCGCATTCTAAGGATTATTTCTGCATTTGATTTATCAAAATATTCCCACCCAAAACCAAGTAACGAAGGTGGAGGCATTACTTTTCAGTCAACCCTCGTATCATATTTAACTACTAGAAGTTCTGCAAGATAATAGAGCCTGTTGTTTAAATTGGGATTGTGCAGAAGTCAAGAGAAGCGAAGAAGCTCCCATTCCGGTCTGTTTCCCAGCCATCCAATGTGAATCCAGTTGCTTTGTGGATGCTTCTCTGCATGGCAACAGAACTATGCTCTGGGGAAAAGCTAATGCTGCTCTTTGCTTGCTGCAGCCACAACAAACGACAACTTCCACGATTCCATCACAGTGAAGTGTGGCAGTTAAAGTGGTGTCAAAGTACTTGTTTTACTGTAAAGTGGCACCCAAGGTCTCAGACTGACCTGCAAATGCACCATGATAGAGAGAGGAATATGTGACTGGTCCCCAGCTTCTTCATATTTGGATTATACATGCTACATCTCTCCTAATGATTGAGTAGGGCAGAACTCAAAATTAGGGAGCATCTACACTAGGCATGGGCTGGTAGGCTATTAGGAATTGTGGGAGTTGAAGTGCAAAACACCCGAGGAACACCTGGAGGCAGTGAGACTACTTTAATGGCCATGGCTCAATGCTATGGAATCCTGGGAGGTCTAACGTTATGTTTACCTTTAGCCTTCTTTGCCAAAGAGTTCTGGGGCCTCCCAACTACAAATCCTATGATTCCATAGCATTGCCGTTTTGTGCAGTTAAAGTGGCATCAAACCAGACTGATCCAACTGTGTAGATGCACCCCTAGTTACTCTTGAAGCAAACCTGTACCGCTACAACCTACCAACTGCAATTTGGAGGGTGAAATAAACTCCAGGGAAGTGTCATTGCAATCTTATTGAGGATGCAGCTGTGGAAGCTTCTGGACTGACATGTGAAGGAAAAGCAGAGCTGGCCCCAGTGTTTTTGTCTAGGCTGAAACCACTTCCCTACATTGGCTCAGGCAACATAAGTTACTCTTTGGCAACTATGCATCTCCTAGAAGTAGGTACAACTTGATACCAAGTCGTCAGAGGTTGTGAGGTCTGTTGGAAAGAAAGTGAGGTTTATATTAGGCCTGGTTGATCAAGAAAAAAAAATGGTTCAAAACTCGTTTCAGATGTAGTGGGCGCTGGTGCTTTGATTCTAATAGACTTCTGAGAGTTTTCAAAAAAAAATATTGGAATTTTCTGAATTAATTTTAAATTTTCAGAATAGCTTCAATATTGGTGGACACATATGTTTAACCTAGTTTAAACAAGACAGCATCCGCTCCAAAGTGGGTGTTTTAACCGGGTTTGGAAGCTCATGCCTTCACTCCGCTTCTGAACGGCCCCGATGGGGTGTCTGCGCCCTACACCATTGGAGAAATTACACTGTCTAGCTGGTATTGCACCACCTAACATCTGTGGGGAAGTAGCAACCACTAGTGAAAGGACCAAGGCCATGACATCTCTAGCCCATCCCCTGTTTGGGTTTTCAGCCAGCACACCAACGGCTTAAATCAAGAAAGTTTCCTAAGATCTCTACAGAGACACTTGCTGGATCACCTCAGCAAGCGAGAGTCCAAAAGTGGCAGGCTCAAACCCAGAACTGATACCCAATGAGAGACTCCTGGGCACACAGAAAACTGGGCGACTTGGAAGGCGCTGAACAGACTGCGTTCTGGCACCATGAGATGCAGAGCCAACCTTAAGAAATGGGGCCACAAAGTGGAGTCCTGGACATGTGAGTGCGGAGAAGAGCAAACCACAGCCCACCTTCTGCAATGCAACCTGACCCTGCCACATGCACAATGGAGGGCCTTCTTATGGCAATGCCAGAGGCACTGCAAGTGGGCAGCTACTGGTCAAAGGACATTTAATAGAATGCCAAGTCTGCAAACTTTGTGTGTTGTTTGTTTGTTTGTTTGTAATGCCATACAACTGTTTGGTTCACTCCTGGCACGATAAATAGATAGATAGATAGGAGAGCAGGAGTTTGGTGAAGGCCAGAGCTCAGGACTTTGCCAAAGGACAACGCACACACGGGGCGGCGTCGCCTTGAGCCAGGGCAGGCAAAGCGGCGTCGAACGGCCGGAGTTCTCCAGTGTTGGAGCCCCTGAGCTCCTGGGGGTGGTTTGGGCTGGGGATTGAGGGCGGTCCGCACTCCTCGGGGGGCGGAGGGCAGTTCCCGTGGCTCGGCTCCCTCCTCCTCCTCCTCCTCGTCCTCTTGGCCTGCCTTTGGTGAGGAGGGGGAGGAGCCTCGGCAGCCGGCCAGGCGCTGCCGGTGGGTCCCACCTGCGCGCAGTTGATGGGCGAGGAGGAGGCGGAGGGAGAAGGACGGCGGCGGCGCTGCCCCTTGGCCCTCGCAGCTCCCGGGAGGCAGCCTTGCCCTTGCCATGGAGGACACGCCGGAGGCCACCGTGGTCCAGCCCGGAGCCGCCCCCGCCGCCCCTCCGCAGGACCCCCAGACCCAGCGCCCCGCCGAAAGGGGGGAGGAGGACGGACACTTCAGCGAGGAGATCGAGGACAGGGGTGAGCCTCCCGGGACCCCGCTCGGGACTGCCACTTGGGGGGGGGGACGACGACGACGAGCCCCAACACCCGCTTGAGCCGCTTTATTTAGGGTGTGTGTGTGGAGGGGGACTGTAGTCTCCAAGACCTGGCTCCTTCGCCCACCTTAGGCGTTGGGGCTCCGTCGAGGCGCTGCACTCTCGCTTGGCATTTTCTTTCTATCTTCTTTTTCTCCTTCCTTCTCCTTTCTTTCATTCTTTTCCACCTCCCTTCTTTTTCCTTTCCTCCTTCCTCTGTTTTTGCCTTCCCCTCCTCTTTTCTCCTCCTTTCCTCTCTTCCTTTTCTCCTCCCTTTCCTTCCTTCCTTTTTTCTCCCTCCTTTTCCTTCCTTCTTTCCTTCTTTTCTCCTCCCTTTCCTTCTGTTTTGTCTGCCTCCCTTCCTTTTCTCCTCCCTCCTTTCCTCCCCTGCTTCCTTCTTTTCTTCTCTCTTCCCTTTCTCCTTCCTTCCATCTCTTCTTTCTGCCTCCCTCCCTTTTTCCTCCCCCATTTTTCCTTCCTTCCTTCTTTTTTCCTCTCTTCCCTTTCTCTCTTCCTTCCTTCCTTCTGTTCTTTCTGCCTCCCTTTTCTCCCCTCCCTCCTTTCCTTCCTTGCTTCCTCCATCCTCTTCACTCTTCTTTTCCTTCCTTCCTTCCTTCCTTCCTTCCTTCCTTCCTTCCTTCCTTCTGTTCTTTCTGGCTCACTCCCTTTTCTCCTCCCTCCCTCCTTTCCTTCCTTGCTTCCTTCTTTTTTCCTCTCTTCCTTTTCTCCTTTCCTTCCTTTCTGCCTCCCTTCCTTTTCTCCTCCTTTCCTTCCTTCCTTCTTTTCTCCTCTCTTCCCTTTCTTTCCTTGCTTCCTCCATCCTCTTCTTTCTTCTTTTTCTCCTCCCCTCCTTCTTTCCTTACATCCTCCTTTTCTCCTTCTTTCCTTCCTTTTTGCCTCCCTTCCTTTTCTCCTCCTTTCCTTTCTTCCTTCTCTTCTCTCTTCCCTTTCTCATTCCTTCCTTCCTCTTCTCTTCCCTCTGTTCTTTCTGCCTCCCTTCCCTTTGTCCCCTCCCTCCTTTTGTTCCTTCCTTTCCTCCTCTCTCATTTCTCCTCTCTCCCTCTTCTTTCCTTCTGTTCCTTCTGCCTCCCTTCCTTTTCTCCTCCCTCTCTTCGTTCCTTCCTTGCTTACTCCCTCCTTTTCTCCTCTCCTCTTTTTCTCCTACCTCTCCTTCCTTCTTTTTCTCCACCATCCTTTTTCTCCCCCCTTTTCTCCACTCCTCCCTTTCTTCTTCCTTCCTCCTTTCCCCTACTTCTCCATCTTTCCTTTCTGCCTCCCTTCTTTTCCTCCTTCCTCTCTTCCTTCTTTCCTTCCTCCTCCCTTTTCTCTTTCCATCCTCCTTTTCTCCATTCTCTCTTTTTCTCCCTCTCTCCCTTTCACCTCTCCTTTTCTTCTTCCTCCTTTTCCCTACTTCCCCTGCTTTCCTTCCTTTCTGCCTCCCTTCCTGTTTTCCTCCCTGTCTTCCTTCTTTCCTTCCCCTTCTTTTTCTTTTCTCTTTCCATTCTCCTTTTATCCTACCTCTCTTTGTTCCTTCCTTGATCAGTTCCCTCTCCTCTCCTCCCAAAGGCACTTTCATTGAGGCCTGACCTCCCCCCCCTCTCGTCCCACAAAGGTGACCCCGACTGGACCCCCTCCTCCTGCCATTTCTAAAGAGTGGAGAAGACTCTCTTGCTGCCTGAAGGGAGCATCTCACACTGTAGAATGAATGCATTTGGACACTGCTTTCACTGCCAAGGCTCAGTGCTATGGAATCCTGGGAGTTGTAGTTTGGTGAGGGGGCCAAAGCTCTGTGGCAGTGAGGAGGCTTGTCACGCTACAGCATCCAGGATTCCATAGCATTGAATCATGTCACTTTGGCCCCTTCCACACAGCTGAATAAAATCCCACAGTATCTGCTTTGAACTGGAATATATGGCAGTGTGGACTCAGAGAACCCATTTCAAAGCAGATATTGTGGGGTTTTCTGCCTTGATATTCTGGGTTAGGTGGCTATGTGGAAAGGGCCCTTAAAGTATGGTCAAATGGCATTAGTCCTACCGTGTAGCTGCACCCGAAGATTCACAGGCAAACTTTAGCACCAACTCCCCGTTGGAGTCAAACAAACACCCGCAACTTGAAAATACTTTTTACAAAACCCCAACAAACAAGCCTTGACTTTGCCTCTTTATATCAGGTATGCCATTTTACTGTGCTATTGCACATCATGGGACTTGAACACCCACTGATTTTGGTATTTGTGAGGAGGGGGTGTGTATTGGAAACCTAAAACCCCCAAATTGCCTTGATTCTTTCTCAGACACGTATCCTTGTCATGTGTTCAGAAGCTGCAGTTCCACCCAAAGCGAATGCCCCCAAATCCTACAATGGCATATTTGTGGAGCATCATCTCCCATTATTACCCACATCATGGCTCCCCTAGCCCTTCCTTTCCCAGTGCCCTGGCCTCTCTGCCACTTTATCTATTGGGTTGTTGTAGGTTTTTTGGGCTATATGGCCATGTTCTAGAAGCATTTTCTCCTGACGTTTCACCTGCATCTATGGCAAGCATCCTCAGAGGTTGTGAGGTCACAACCTCTGAGGATGCTTGCCATAGATGCAGGTGAATCGTTAGGAGAGAATGCTTCTGGAACATGGCCATATAGTCCAAAAAACCTACAACAACCCAGTGATTCCAGCCATGAAAGCCTTCGACAATACACCTTATCTATTGTCGCCTGTTGTCTTACCCTTCACAACAGTATTTGAATGCCCACATTCTCCCTCCTCTCCGGTCTTTTGCCATTCTCAAAAGAAGAAGAAAAAATTCCACAACAACATCTCAAATGTAAATATTTCTGTAAACATTTTGAAAATACGTCTTTTCCTAAGCGAGGCAGCCACATCAATTATGCACCTCCCTCTTTCATCCTCTACTTTTTTAAACAGGCCATGCAGAAACAACCCCTTAAACATACACTTTCCCTAATGCATTTGAACCTCTGTATTCAAAATGCAATGAAAGAGGCATTTGGTGACAGGCAAAGAAAAGGCCTTCCCCGCCTCTCCTTTCAAGGAAGGGTCATTTATCCCATTGTCCCCCAACACAGGCACCTGCCCCGCACGCGCCTATTCACCCGCTTGGCATATATGGCAAATTCCCTTGGTGTCTGCCCTTTCTTTCTCTGTCCCTCCCTGCCTCGCACATACAATGGCATTCAAGTTTCCTCTGAATTGAAGCAACCGACTGCCTCTCATTCCTTTGGTACATCCTCTTAGCTATTGTTTGCAGTCTTCTCTCCTTACCCCTTGTTTAAAAGGGCAACCTTCCCAACAAACATTCGGGGTGCAATCGTATTGTGCAAACAAAAACAATAGTAATGATGATGAGATTAGGAGCATAGCTCTTCTTTATTTTGACGGAATGGGCAATGCCTGTGTGCTTCCAAGCCTCCTGTCGGTTTATGGCAGGAGGGTTTTCTAAAGCAAGGAATACTCTGAGGTCGTTTTTCCAGTCCTTCCCTTTGAAATATAGCTTAGGGCCCTTCCACCCAGGCCTCTATCCCAGAATATCAAAGCAGAAAATCCCACGATATCTGCTTTGAACTGGGTTATCTGAGTCCACACTCAGTCCACACTCAGATAATGTGAGCTTTTCTGCCTTGATATTATGTGATATAGGGCTGTGTGGAAGGGTCCTTTCGGTATCAGGTATTCATTGTTAGTCTCCCATCCATGTACTAACCAAAGCCGAGTTTGCTTAGTTTCTGGGATCTGGTGTCTTTTAAGAGGGAATATCAACCAATTTTGTTTAAGATCCTACTTGGGCCCTTCCACACAGCCATAACCCAGAATATCAAGGCAGAAAATTCTACAATATCTGCTTTGAACTGTGTTATCTGAGTCCACACTGACATATATTCCAGTTCAAAGCAAATAATGGGGGATTTTATTCAGCTGTGTGGAAGGGGCCTTAAAGAGGGGGTGGAATCAAAAGAAATTGACTTGTCTGGGGATATGGCTCCCACTATTTATTTTTTATTCACTTATTGAGACATATCTATATCGAGGTGACAGGGAGAGAGAACAAAGGCTCCAGTTCACGTATAGCAAGTGTGCATGTGAAAAAGAGGTGACAAAAGAGAAAGAAAGGGGACAAAGCACCCATATGGGTTTCTTTCTAAAACCAGCTTTATTGATTCCCCTTAATACAGGTGGACTTTGATCCACTGGTATTGGATAGTATTATTTCCAAGGAAATTTTGGGAATAATTTCATCCTTCATTTTTTTCCATGAATCTAAACCCCATTTTGATTGTGTGTAGTTCAAGCTGTTTGGTTGCTTCTCAGTGGAATATGAAGATTTTAGATGTAGGGCATATTCAACTGGATTGAAAAGACTTGCAAATTTTGTTCCCGTTCTTTTTAATTTTATTTTGTGCCCACACCATTAAGATTTAAATAGCAAAGGCAGGGTTAATTGGAGCAAGAAAACCAATTAAAAACATAGCACGGGCTTTCATCTGAAATGTTGCAAAGTAAATGTGGAGAGCCAGTGTAGTATATTTATTTATTTATTTGTGGTATTTGTATAACGCCCTTCTCAACCCCAAAGGGAACTCAAGGCGGTTCACAATGTAGCATAGTGGTTTGAGCACTAGAATACAATTCTGGAGACAGGATTTGAGTCCCTGCTCAGCCCTGGAAACCCAGGGCCCTTCCACACAACCATATAACCCAGAAAAGGCAGAAAATCCCACAACATCTGCTTTGAACTGGGTTGTCTGAGTCCACACTGCCATATATCCCACTTCAAAGCAGATAATGTAGGATTTTATTCAGCTGTGTGGAAAGGGGTCCCACAGGCAGGTCACACTATCTCACTCTCAGAGGGAAGGCAAAGGGAAACTAATTAAAAATATATTAACTATATATATTGCCATGACAGAACCAACTTTTGGGTTGCCATACATTGGAAATGGCTTAAATGTCCACAGCAGCAACAAATATAGTGCTGATTAAAGGCAGTGTGTATTAAATCCTGGCCTCATCAAGACATAGTCAGCTGAAAGGATTTTCCCTATGACTTAGAAACTATCATTAAAAATAAATAGACAACAGGAAAAAATAGAAAATAAATTAAAATCAATTATTAAGAATGTTAAAATGGTATCTTCTATAAAAAGCTCTGAGAATGATAGATACAATGCCACCTTTGTAAGACTAATATAGGCATTTCCTGTAAATTGTAACTTAATTCCTGTTGGTGGATTATAGTTTAACCTAATGCAATGCATCTGAACGTTTGTTTTAAATGAAATTGGTACACATAATGCAGCCACAAAGGTCTAATGTTACTTTTCATTGTATGTATTTGGCAGTAGTAGGATGTTTGCATGCTGTACCCTGGGATTTTTTCATAGATACAAGACAATGCTTTTAGGAGGAACAATTTTAATTAAACCAAGGTGATGAATCATTTTAGATTGGGAGAAATTAATAGCATAACATTTCTCAGATTGCAATAGTCAAAAATCCCCTATGCGGAGGCAGGCTTTTTAATATTTGATAATCAGAATCTGATTTTAGTGACATATGTCCTTTTAGTTGCTCACTATCTGTGAGAATGATGAATATCAACAGCTGGTATCTTGCACAGATCCGCATGTTACTCTTTTGGCACGGAAGCACGCATTCAATGAGGCTTTCTCTAATTTATTCCTCCGATAGCCTGATTTGGTCAGCCTGTGCTTCCCCACAATGACCCACAATTAGAAAACATATATTCAGTTGAAAAGAAGTGTTTTACAATTCTTTTCAGCAGTCAGGTGACCAGGATGAAAAGAAAAGGAAGCTAAATTGAGAGATACCGTCATTTTAAAAGAGTGGCTAAATTTTAGTGATACAGTAAGGCTCTTAGAATGAAAATAACAAAAGAATCAAATGGAGGTGCCTGTGCAAGAAACGGATTATTTTGTTGTCCTTTAATATGCATACTCTAGTTTTCATATCAGCCCTTTTCTTTCACCCTGTAGTCAAGCTGCCATTTGGTTTGTACATCTGGTTAATCGGCACCCTAAGCAAGCTTTCCTCTTCTTACTTGGCCTGTAATGATGGTGTGAATGCAAAATGGGGATGTCAAGGTGCTGTGAAACCTTCGGTTATAGTTTCCTTTGTGCTCTGGCTAGCAAGTACTACATTTTAAACCTCCTTGTGAGCTGCAGGCACACAGCTGGAGACAGACAGCTGAACTCATGCACCTGTGTTTGTTTAAATATGCTGAATCAAACGACAGCACGCACAGAAAGCATCCATAGGGAAAATCCATTTGGGGGGGTCTGTCGGGATCTCGCTATATTTTATTAAAAGCAGCAAAAGGAATTATTTTCAATTCTCCCATCAGGTTTACTAGAAAGCAGCACGCGATTAAAACCTCATGAAGCTCAAAGCTACAGAAAGAAGGCGCTGTGGGTTTCGTGGGCTTCCATTGTTGTCACGTTGGCCCTGGCGGTTGCTGCCTTCAGTGAGTATTGGACCTGCTTCAGATTTTTAGCTTTGTCTTTGGTACTCAGAGATTCGCTTTCATACAGTTCATATATAACTGACACAATTATTTAGACAAGACTTGTTTGATGCTTATGAATCCATAAAGCACAGCTCTGTGTATCTTCCCTCCCTCGAAATAACATCACTGAAGGTCAGATGAAGAAGAAGAAGATAGTTGGTTCTCTTTAGCATTTGTGGATATGGAAATAGGTTGATGGGGCTAGATGTATACTACTATATGATGCAGTTTGGAATTGTGTTTATATGGGCAGCGTAGACTGCATTGTAGAGTTCTACACTCATCGTATAATGCAGTTCAGTGCCATTCATGTTGCATTATAGGGTTCTACACTGACCATAAAATGCAGTTCAATAGTTCATATTTCACTCTATGAGTCCACATTGTATCCTGTGTATTTTACTGCACCATCATGTGTTTTTGTAAGCCGTTCCGAGTCCCTTTGGGGAGATGGTGATGGGATATAAAGTTATTATTTTTATTATTATTCTGAGTAGTATCAAAATATCTAATGTTTTGATTATTAAGTAAAGAAGAGAGGTAAGGACTAAACCTTCCATTAATATCTAGCTATGATACATCCATGCACAGTGTGTGTATGTATCTATCTCTGATCTACATATATATGAATGATATTTATTTACTTATCCTATAATGTAACAACAAGGTTTGGAGGGCATTCTTTTATTCTGCAAAGATTAATTCCCCCTTGGGACTGATTTACTAATGTTCATGTGGATGTGATTTTCTGCTTTAGGCTGTTTAAGTTAATATTTGAGAGGGAATCACTTTTTTTCTGATATGCCCATTGTCGACATTTCAAGCAAATACTACTTTACTGATCAAACAAAATAAAAGACTACTGGTTTTATTTGAAAGGACATTCACTTATTAAGACAAAAATCAAACTAGGAGAAATTTGCTAGTTATCCTGTGAATAATGTCAAGTCTTCTTCAGTTTTGGACAGAGAGTTTTTTATGCAAAGTGCTTGATTGTTCTAATAGTTAAAAGATCTGCTCCTTAGCTTTGTTTGGTTGAAGAAACTGGACCATTTATTGTTCCAGAAATAGAATTCCACTTCCCAGAGGCACAGGATTGGTGTGCGATGCTCAAAATATCCTTTCCTGGTGTGAGAAAAGCTGAATGCTGGAGCAGCATATGTTCCCTTGCTAATCTGCAGTGATGGGCTAGTGCTGAAAGTTGGTGTCAGCTCCCAAGGGGTGCTATTAAGACATGCCCAAATGGGTCCTGCAAAAGTCAGCATATATTACTCGGTGTAATTGGTATGGAAGGCGCACACACACTCTGTGTTGATTTTTTACAAGGAAAGAAGAACAAAGCATTAAAGCAGGGGTTTCCTCAAGCTTCTACAAATGCTCTGTTTCACTGGTATAATTTTCTATTTTGCAATGAATTATTTATTTCTGAAATTTCTATGTGGTGCGAGGTATAAAATTTTAGGCAAAAGGAAGTACATAGGTAGAGGAAATCAGGTCTGCTTTGCAGAGTTTTTGTGCATGCTTGGAAAAGAAAATTTTGTTATAGAATTCTTCCCTTCTTAAATGGGCAAAATGGAGTAAATATTTTAGTTTGCTGAAAGGTTATTCTATTTAGAATTTAGGTTTTCCATACAATTGTATTTGTAGTAATATGCCATGTTGAAATCAGCAGCACTTTTAAGTCTGAATATAATATTAGACTATGAGCATTATTCTAGCTAAAATTATTTCTAAATATCAGTTTGCTGACTGGTTTTGTTTTGTTTTGTTTTTTCCTTCTAAAACAACTGAAGATTCAGAATAGGATTTCAGATTAGAAAATGTTGATATTATGTGGGAGAAATTATAAGGAGCAGGAGTATCCTTTTGAGAACCAATGGGTTGAAGCTCCAAATTTAATCAGAATTGTTTGATTTGGAGGAACAGGATTTCCAGACTTAAGTAATCTTTGGAGTTGTTATAGATCTTGTTGTGGAAACCATATGGGCATCTGTATCCATGTCCCTCTCTAAGTAAGGCAAGTACAGTTTGGGAAATTATTCAGATCAGGAAATTACTTAACACCTACACCTAGTTCTACAGTTCTCATCTACTTGTTTCTCCCAAAAGAGAAATGAATCAATGGAAGAATAAATTAAGAATGAATGAAGAAACGAACACACTGGCAGGCAGGCAGGCAGGAAGAAAGCATAGGAAAACAGGAGAGGCTGCAAGGAAAAAGAGTATCTTCCTTTAGGGCAGGTGAGGCCAGACAATCCTTGTATAATTGTGGAGCTGGGAACCCACACTCCTGACTATAACAGTAAATTGTGTATTGTGTGTTGGTGTGCACGCTTTCAAGGGCTTTGAATGCGATTTTTCTGCTCCTTGGCAGCGGGTTGGACTGGATGGTCCATGAGGTCTCATCCAGCTCTATAGTTCTATGATTCTAAGTATTCTGGTCACTTACGGTGGCCCCATGAATTTCATAGGGTTTTTCAAGGCAAGGAATACTCAGAGAGGGGTTGACATTGATTTCTCCTGGATATAGTCAACAGTATGCATTCCATGGTGGTCCCTGTGAAATTGTTGCAGGGTTAAAAGGGAAAAAGCAATAACCTTGCAAATATATTACTGAATAATAATTGTGTGAATGAGAATTAAGCAATAATTGAAGGCTGATAATTATCCTGCATGGATAATACCTAGCTGAGCTATTTTTAAACTATTCAATGGAACTTATAAAACCATCAGAAAACAAAAGTCTTCAGACAAGTAAGTTGGGCCCTAAACGGTTTTGACCCAACTTACCTGTCTGAACACATAATTCCTTATGAACCTGCTAGGACATTAAGATCATCCGGGGAGGCCCTCCTCTCGATGCCACTTACGTCACCACTGAGAGACAAGGCCTTCTCAGTGGTGGCCCCTTGGCTATGGAACACCCTTCCTGGGGACATTAGATCGGCCCCCTCCCTCTTAACATTTCGGAAAAGAGTCAAGACTTGGTTGTTCAAGCAAGCGTTTGAAAATGCAAGGTAAATGACATGGGAATTGGAACGACTGGACAATGAGATTGGACAATGTTTTTATTTGGCGATGTAATTGATGTCTGTTTTAATATGGTTTTATATTATGTGTTAATGTTTTTTTTAATGTTTTATGGTGTATTTGGCCATCAAATCGTTGCCACTGTAAACCACCCTGAGTCACCTGAGGGCCGAGAAGGCGGTATACAAATATAGTAAATAAATAAATATCTCAAACATTTATTGTTACAAAAATGGTACAGAACTCCTGCACAACTTTAACATTTTTTTAACCAGGGATAAAGGACGTGTGTTGGCATGGTTGTGAACAAAGGGGTGTTTAATCACATGATATGGGAATGAGATCGGGTGCAAGAATACTGAAGAATGATTGAAGGAGAAATCGGTAGAATGTTAAATTTACAAATAGTAATAGTCAATAGAAATGTACTACATGCAAGGATAACGCGAGTGAAGAATATGCAAAAAGAAAAATGGGTTGACAAATTAATAGCGTGTGCACAAATTGTTTTAGTGAGGGGTTGGAAAGATAAAATAAAATGGACTCTGGTGAACTGGTATAAGTATAGTTAATATGTTAAATGTGGAAACCATACCAATAAAATTGAAAAGGTTACAATAACTAAGAGGATGTGAGAACCAGTGAGGAGTTATTTAGAGAATGTGCTAAGATGTGGAATGGAAAAAGTAAGACTGATATTGATATTTGAAATGTAACTTCTGTAGTTTGCTGTATAAATTGTGAGGATTTGAAAAAGGATGCCATGATATGGTGGGTTAACTGGTAATGCATGTGTTAGCAGCTGATTGGCTGAGCGTGCCAGGAGCCAGAGTTCTGATTGGCTGCTGCCTCTGGCTAGCTGCTGAGACCAACGATTCTAACTGCAATTTCTCACTTTGGACAGTGAAGAGAAAGTGCTGGCTGCCGACTATCTTGAAGACTGATCATTTTAAAGCATGAGGCTTATTTTAAAGACTATTTAAAATGACTATTTCACTCCTTGGATCTCTGCTTGAATTCAAAGATACTGAAATATACATTGTTGCCCTGTTTGAACTTTTGAACTAAAGATACAGTTACTTGTTACACAAGCCTGAGTGTCATTTTATTATATTGTAGAATATATTTTGTGGTAAAGCTTCTGATCATTCTGCTTATTCATATTTACCAACCCTCACATAAATTCCATGTACAAGGAGGGGAGGGTGGGAGTGGAATAAAACAATAAAAAAATTGAAAAACATTCATTTGGACAATTTGGAGTACAGTCAGCTCTCGACATTCATTGTAAGTAAAGATGTAGAAACCCAAGAATGTGGCAAAACTCTGAATCCCCCCCCCCCCCAATATTTTTTTACATAAGAGAAGAATACTTTGTTAGGCATTCAAGGTTTTCCAGCTCATATTGGACAACATCCTAGAGATTCTGAGAGAGAACATTTTGAAGCAAAACTGCAGTCGAATCTGCAAAAGTCAAAGCTGCCAATTTACATGGCTGACTGTGCTTTGGATTTTGGAGTTCCACACAAGGGATCCAACTCAACCTGTACCTACTTTTTAACCATTTGTTGTAGAATTACCTGCTTAGAAAAAAAAGTGATGGGGTCATTTGATGCATAGCTATAATTCTGCATACGGCTGTAGCAATTTATTTGTTATTTAGTTAGAGGTTTTTTCCTTGGCTCTTTATATATTGCAGAATATTCCTTTGGCATGTAATGCACTGTCTATTCTCATCATTCATATTTGATTTAATTTCTCAGCAGCTTCTATTTTCAGGCAGCTTTCAAGTTGAGATGTTTCTCAGACAGCTCAGTGATTGTTTCCTACGTGATATGACTGGCTTCTGCTTGTCAGATTTGGGTTAGTGCAATTTACTCTGAGAATTGTTTGCAAACACCTGCTATTTATGGCACACTGTTTCCTCTCATTCTGGCTGTTTCCCTATCCAACTGTTCACAATGGCAAAATATTAGCATCAAAGAGGCCAGGGTCCACGGTGGCTTCTGCTCCCTCCCTTGAGACCTGCCATCCAAATTCTTCTGCTTTTTTTTGATTTCATCCTTTCACAGATAATCTGGAATGTTTAGGAAATCTCATGTTATAATCTCCACTTCTGCACTTATGCGAATTTATGTCACTTTTAATATAATAATGCAATTAAGTTAGGATATAGGGAATATTTAGATAAGCGGCAATCTATATATTTTTTTTAAAAGGAAAGACTGCAGTAGGTGTAGGATGTGTTGGAAACAGCAGCCTTCCAAGTCTCCACTAACTGCTTGCAAATGTGTATAATTGTTAACCTATATTGTATGTACATTTTGGTTTGCCAGTTTGATTGTACCTCTTTGGTTTGGGAGGGGCTTCAAACACAGGACTCCATTTTGTATTCAGTTTTGCATCAAACCTCAGTGGAGGTGGATGCATGTTGCTATTAGTAGACTTTAGTAGAGAAGTATGACTTTCAGACTTCAGTGAGTACAGTTATTCAGTTTGGACCATATCTATATGCTTAAAGACATTGAACTATGGACTAATATGCTGAAGACATACAAGAACTTTGTTGGTAAACCTGAGATGTTATTTTTAAAGAAGACTACTTTGTTTTTGCCTCTTGAGTGCATATTTTAATTAAGAGGTTTTTAAGGGAGTGCATATCTTTTGGGCAATTACAACTGCAAGGAAACAGCCATCCGTTGCTAACCCAATATATTTTTGTAGTTGCATGTCTTTATCCTTGGCAGTTCAAAGACATGGTTCTTCAGTTTAACAACTGAGTTACCTGTGTGCCATTACATGAATGCTTATGAATATCACTTGTTGACTTCTAACAAGGTCATGCTTTTTGTGACTAGTGGTTTTCAAAAGGTGGTCTCCACATTTTTATGGAGATTCACATTTGCCAAATGGATGTGACATCATTTTTACCTTTTCAATAAGGTTATGGTGCAATTATTTCCAATAGGTTATGGAATTTCCATTAGGATGGCAAATCCCCGCCTTCCCCAATTACGGCTAATATATGGCCTGTATTTTGCCACTGTTGCTTCCTTGTGCTTACCGTATCTTCTAGGACTAGATATGACCCTTTCCCACTCTATAGACTTCACAGTCTGCCACCATAAAAATATGAATTTACTAGATATTCTGGGCCAATTGTGGGGAATAAGGAAGGGTTAAAGCTAAGCAGAATACAGAAAGCAGGATTCTGTTCATGCGATTCTCATTGCCTTTGGGTTCAGCTGATTAAGAGCATGTGTTCTTATTCAAGTAGCTCTATCAAGGGAAAGTGTGCTTGCTGGCACTGATGCCAGTTCAGTACAAACAGCAAGAAGAAATGTTGAATATGTTTATAGCTTAGCAGGGAAAAACATCTTACCTCCTCTTATCACACTCTTTTTGGTTGCAGAATGGCTTTTGGATGGCTATTATAATGCAGCAACTGTTTGAGGAGCTCAGTACAACTGCAAATCAGGAATGTTAACAGAGTCAAGCATATGCTGAATTAAAATGAACTCTTCTAAATGGCAAATACTCCAAGAGCCTTGGTGACATATGTAAGGCAAAACCAAAATGGCAGACTGAGGTGACTTTCCACCAGCCAGCAATAGCTCTGTCTCTTTCTTTCTTTCGCACTCAAATGGGGCTTTAATGGGATAAGAGAAGGGCTTTAGACTTCACTTGCCCTGTTCATCACCACTTTGAGAGAGCATCCAAGTGCAACCACTTCCCTTGCTGCAAATCATGTGGTTTGCTCAGAGGATCCAAGGTAATAATCCCTCCCTTTAAAGTTTAAGGAAAAAGCAACTTTCTGTCACAGAGTGGGATTAACATAACTCAAAAACCACTGGACAAATTGCCGCCAAATTTGGCCACAAGACACCTACTAACCCAAATTTTGTCATTTTGGTGTTGTAGTCCACCTACAATCAAAGAGCATTCTGAACTCCATCAGCAATGGAATTGAACCAAACGTGGAGTCCCATGACCAACAGAAAACACTGGAAAGGTTTGGTGGGCATTGACCTTGAGTTTGGGAGTTGTAGTTCACCTACATCCAGAGAGCACTGTGGGCTCAAACAATGATGGATCTGGACCAAACTTGGCATGAATATTCCATATGCCCAAATATGAACATAGATGGTGTTTGTGGAAACTAGAGTTTGACATTTGGGAGTTGTAGTTACTGGGATTTATAGTTCACCAACAATCAAAAGAGCATTCTGAACCTACCAACGACAGAATTGGGCCAAACTTCCCACACAGAATCCCCATGACCAACAGAAAATACTTAAGGCCATCCAGTCCAACTTCCTTCACCAGGGCAAGAATACATAAAGCCTTTCTGACAGCCATCCAGCCATAGATATAGATATGATTCACACACACACACAGATATAGTATCATAGATTTGAAAGGGACGCCTAAAGGACAATTATATGTAGCATGTTCCAGAGTAGGCAAAGCGGACAATCTCCACATCAACAGACAAAGAAGCAGCAAGAAATACTGTTTACTCACAAGCATAAAGAAATTACATATATTAGAAACCAACACTTTCTCATTACTTTATTTTCTAGATCACCAGATTGGGCCACAGCAATGTGTGGGAGAGGATGGCTAGTATTGTAGAAAATTACCCCCATGCTCTGTTTATAAGGCATATATGAAACATAAATGACTGCTCTTGAGCCTTATCTTCAAGGAGCCACATTATGTATGTATGTGCAAATATGAGTATTCCAAAATTCCCCCAAAACCTAAATTTCAGAACACTTCTGGTTCCAAGCATTTTGAATAAGGGATACCCAACCTGAATTTAATAAATAAGTGGAATCTACTTGAATAAGTTGGATTTCATTCATTACAATAACTGTGTGCAATGCATATAAGTTATATTCAAGTAGCTATGGAAAATAGAAATTCACTACCGTTAAAGCAATTTCTAGCAGTACAGACTTTTCTACCAAATGGTTTGAAAGTCAAGCTTGAGACAAACAAGATTATTTCTACTGCTGATGAATTTTGGGATCCGGTCTTATGATATTGTGAATCATACTCTTCCTGATTAGGTTTGGTAGCATGATGTTCCAATTACCACATGGATATTATCACTTTAACATAGACCGGTTAATGTTTTCAGTACAGGGGTTTGTAAATAGCTTCGAAACCTTTCCCTGTTGAATGGAAACAAACATATCTATTTGATTATTTGCAGCTTGTGTGGGAAGCATAGAAGTGATACCTGGGTCTTTGTGTATTGAGATAATGCATTTTAAATCATGCTTATTTTGCTTTCTACCCACAAAGTGGATTAAATTTAATGGAGTATGTTCTGAAGAAAGGTTTTGTGTGCATGTGTATGATTTTTGTGAAACAGTGTTTAGATCAAACAAGTTAACAAGACTCTAATTCATTCAGTGCTAATGTATGGATAACACAGGTTCTCTCAATTACTGCTTGCAGCTTCAGGTGTTTAATTAAAAGGCCTGATGGGGCAGCTCTGCAATCTCAGAAAAATGACAGCGATACCCCTAAACGAATCCTCTAAGCCTGTGATGACACCTATACACACAATTTGTAGCAATACCTATATTCACAACATCATTTTTTTTTGCAAATCAAAATGAATTCTGGTTACATTAATATAACTTTTTCTCTTCTTTTTAAAAGAAGCTGGGAAGATTTTGTTGATCGTAAGTAAAAAGTGAAAGATTTTAAAAGAGGGACAAAGTTACTCTAATATGTTGACTAACTGAGAGATCTTGTGATACCTGCATAGGGGAGTGGTTTTTATCAAAATTTTCCACTGTTGTAAACAGCATGTCTGATTTTGAATGTGTTTTTTTTACTTTTATGTAGTCAATAAACACATTTGAATGTGGGAGGAGTGGCTGAAAAATCGAGAATGGTTGGTAGCCATTGGCTGCCTCATTGCCTAAGCATGATATCCCCTCAAAGTGCTCCCATTAGGTATTATTATGACCTGAGGTGCTTAAATATCTTATGCAAGCACACTTACATATATGTAAAAGGTAAAGGTAAAGGTTTCCCCTGACATTAAGTATAGTCATGTCCAATTCTGGGGGGTGGTGCTCATCTCCATTTCTAATCTGAAGAGCTGGTGTTGTCTGTAGACACCTCCAAGGCCATGTGGCCAGCATGACTGCATGGAGTGCTGTTACCTTCCCGCAGAAGCAGTACCTATTGATCTACCCACCTTTGCATGTTTTCAAACTGCTAGGTTGTCAGAAGCTGGGCCTAACAGTGGGAGCTCACCCTGCTCCTCAGATTTCAACCGCCAACCTTTCGGTCAGCAAGTTCAGCAGCTCAGTGGTTTAACCCACTGCACCACCAGGGTGCCCTTACATATATGTGCATAATGAGATTTCTTGGCGATGGGACCTAGGTCTAACTACAACATTCATATATGATTTATATACACCTTATATACAGCCTGAAAGTATTTTTATATTATTTTAAAAATAATTATGTGCCTGAAAGAAAGGTTGTGTACATTAAACCCACTAGAAAGCTAAGGTTTTGTGATCTCAGCAACACAAAAGTAGAATCTCAAATTTTGGAGGTTTCTGGACTTTGGAATTCTGAACAAGGGAGGCTCAGAGTAAAAGACACTGAAAATATAGAAAAAATAAACTTGATTTTGATTGACTAAGCATTCTCCTGTGCTGATTCACATTCAAGTGTTGTCCAGCCAAGAGGTCTTGGATTAGCTGGAAAAAAAATCCCATTAGGTTACTGATTCATAATGGTGGTATTTCCTAGGCTCACCTCTGCTTAGTTCATTTCCCTGATCTCCAACTCTTTATGATGAAAATTTCAGGCAGTAAGCCAAGCTGATAGTGAGGTTCATTACTGTGCTTAAGTAGAAAGGGTTATTGTTCTGCTTATGCCATTACAACTCACGTAAGTTGCATTTCAGGTCAACCAGAATAAATGAGGGATTGGAGCAGCTTCTCTGTGATGAGAGGCATAATGTTTGTGCTGTTCAGTTTATTAAAATGGCAAGGGATACATTCTTTAACTAACACACTGTTAAACCGAGGAATTTGTTACCACAAGGACTTGTGATAGTTGGCAACTTGCATAGTTTTAAAGGACATTTGATGTATTAATAAACAATAGGTGCATCTGTATTGTATTAATTCTACAACACAGATGCACCCAGTAATTTGAACCCATTGTTCTAAGTCCTAGTCTCCAGGTCAGCAGAAAACAAGCCTGCTTCATCCTCTTTATGACATCCTTTCACACATTTATACTTTTTTTTCATCTCAGGAGTGACTCGAGAAACTGCAAGACGTTTCTGGTGTGAGAGAATTGGCCGTCTGCAAGGACATTGCCCAGGGGATGCCCAGATTTTTTTGATGTTTTACCATCCCTGTGAGAGGCTTCTCTCATGTCCCCGTATGGTGAGCTGGAGCTGACAGAGGGAACTCATCCTCACTCTCCTCAGATTCGAACCTCTGACCTATCGGTCTTCAGTCCTGTCAGCACAAGAATTTAACCCATTGTGCCACCAAGGGCTCCATATTTATACATGGCGATCATGTCTCCTCTCAACCTTGTCTTCTGCAGGCTAAACATACCCAGTTTTTTAAGATGCTCCTCATAGGGCTCAGTCTCCAGACCACTGATCATTTCAGTTAAATAAATAAATAAAAACTTTATTTGTATGCCAACCTATTTCCCAAAAGGGACACAGGGCGGTTGCTCTCTCCCGGACGCCTTCCAGCTTGTCAATATCTCTTTTGAATGTTGGTGCCCAAAATTGGACATTGTATTACAGGTGAGGTCTAACCAAAGCTGAATAGAGAAGTACCATGACTTCCCTCGACACTATACTCCTTTTGGTTCAGCTCAAAATGCCATTGGCTTTTGTAGCTGCTGCATCACACTGTTTGCTCATGTTCAACTTGTTGTTCTTGAAGACTCTCAAGATCTTTTTCACATGGACTGTTGATGAGCCAACAGAATGACTATTCTCATATTCACAAGTTACACTAATTGCACAATCCCATAGAGCCATCATTAGAGTGACCCTCTGCTCTGATTATTCAGCAAGTCTGACACTTCTGATCTTACTCACTTAAGATTTCTGTTTTGATTGTAAAGAAGAAATTTTGTTATTTTCCAAATACGACGGTCCCTTGCAGAGTTTTCACTGCCATTCTTCTACTTCCTTTTCAGGCTTACCTCCCCCCGCCCCAAGTTCTCTTTCATACATCAAGACTATTTTTTAATTTCTTCTATGATTCTACATCAGTTCACCATCACTAAGAAACTTTATATTTATCAGTTTATCTGTGCTGTATTTCTCTTTTCTTCTGGTTTCTTTTTTCTATTTTTTGGGGGATAAGCAGGAGAAGGTTAATCTTGTATTTTGTACTTTGAATGTTTCTCTTTTTCCAAACTGACTACTTGGGTCATTGATTGTCTTCTTACCTTTTGTGCTGAAATTCTTTTTCTGACTTACTTTTTTCATATAAAGTGTAATAATAATAACAACAATAATAAACAGTAAAAGAAGAGAAACATGCATAGGTAGATTATGTGAAAGGCAGTCAAGAACCAACATTGATGGAAGTCAAAAGTAGTAAACTGCTTCAAGTGCAAAAGACTAAGAGGGAATGCCCTAAAAATGCAATGCATAACAGAAGAGAACACTGGCAAAAGAAGGCTCTCCATGGACAATTCCTGGGGAAAACTGAAAGCAAAATAGACAAAGAAAAAACATGGATGAGGCTCACAAATGGAACTTTGAAAAAGGAGACGGAGGGCCTGATTCTGGCAGCCCAAGGACAAGCCATTAGAACAAATGCCATCAAAGCCAAAAGTCGATGACAGGTCCCAAGTGTAAACTCTTTAAGGAAGCTGATGCAACAATAGATCACATCCTCAGCTGCTGCAAGAAGATCACGCAGACAGACTACAAGCAGAGGCATAACACCGTTGCTCAGATGACTTATTGGAACTTGTGCCACAAATACTATCTGTCTGTGACAAAGAACTGGTGGGATCACATGCCTGAAAAAGTTACAGAAAATAAACATGTTAAACAACTCTGCTACTTCCAAATTTAGACTGACAGGGTTTTGGAGCACAATACTCCTGACCTCATGCTCGTGTTAAAAAAACCAAGTATGGATAGTTGATGTTGCAATCCCAGGTGACAGCAGGATTGAAGAGAAACAACTGGAAAAGCTGACACAATATGAGGATTTAAAGATCTAACTGCAGAAGCCAGTCAAGGTGGTCCCAGTGGTGATTGGCACACTGGGTACAATGCCTAAAGACCTTGGCCTGCACTTAAACACAGTCGACGCTGACAAAATGACCATCTGTCAGCTGCAAAAGGCTACCCTACTGGGATCTGTACGTATTATTCGCCAATACAACACACAGTCCTAGACACTTGGGAAGTGTCCGACATGTGACCCAGTACAACAGCCAGCAGAGCGATCTTGTTTGTTGTGTACTAATCTTTTTGTGTTTATAATAATAATAATAATACTTTATTTGTAGACCGCCCTGTCTCACTGAAGGGACTGCTATATCTCCTGTCTATTGCAAGATACAGACATCAAAGGAGAAATAATTCAGTTTAAGAAAATTAGACACATGTATCCAGTCAGATGTATCAATCCAACATGAAAACATGTTAGAAAGAGAAGATCAAATATAGACTGGAAGACAGCTGAACTACAGGCCACTCCCAAGACATTCTTCATCCTGCATCCTTTTCTGATTTCTGCAAAAAACAATTGTCCAGAGAGCTGTGGACTCTCTCAGCGTAGCATGAAAGATCGTTCCTGGCTGATTGCATAATATGGCGTTCAATGTATCAGTGGAAATGCAGGGACACATTCCAGGACTGTAAAGTCTAAAAGGGATATTACTTCATTAGGGCAAACTCATGGTATAAGAGCAAAGCATTCAAATAATTTCAAAGTGAAAAAGGAGGGATATTTATTCGTATTGTGTTAACCATGGTACATACCTTCCAACCGGTACAAGCTATTAATTCTCTTTCACCCTACTTTTTCAGATACCATTAAAATAATCCACTCCCGATTTCTTCCCTTGTCTTACTTCAGTTGCTGCAAACATTCAAAGTTCAGAAGTAATTTGCCCTCATTTGACTCAGCAAGTGAAGAGGAAAAGGCAGGATTTCCTCTTTCCCAACAGGCTTAGGCAAAAGTGAACTGTTGCAGCTTTTCCTAAAGTGTTTGTTTTTCCTCATTGATCACTTCTGACTTATTTACCACACTGTGATTTTTCTTGGCCATATGTTTTATAGTTTTCATCTGTGAGATGTTAGTAGATAGGATGACAGGTTTAGGGTTAACGGCATAAATACACTAAAATGTCTCCAATTAGTTCCCTGCAGTAAGTGGAAATTTGTGATAATATGACTTGCCTTTCCTCTGCTGCTGCTGTATTCCTACAAATTGGTTGTGAAGGACAGAGAAATTCTTCAGTACAGATTTTGAGTAAAGATAAGGATTTGCACTGTGGAAGAATAAAAGGGGGTGTTGTGTGAATGGAAGTCTTCTGTTATGATGTTGGATTTCAGCCTTAAGGTTAGGGATCTGAGAACAGTATTGTGGTGCAATGGGTTAAACCTCTGAGCTGCTGAACTTGCTGACTGGAAGGTTGGTGGTTTGAATTTGCAGGATGGGATGAGCTCCCACTGTTAGCCTCAGCTCCTGCCAACCTAGCAGTTCGAAAACATGCAAATGTGAGTAGATCAATAAGTACCGCCTTAGCGGTAAGGTAAATGTGATGCAGTCGTGCTGGCCACATGACCTAGGAGGTGTCTATGGACAATGCAGGCTCTTCGACTTAGAAATGGAGATGAGCTGGAGATGAAGGGGAAGCCTTTACCTTTATCTATGTTTTGTTGTTTCTTGGCATTGAATGTTTGCTTTTGTGTCTGTATATGCTGGAATCCACCCTGAGTCACCACGGGGAGATAAGGCGGAATACAAATAAATTATTATTATTATTAGGCTTTAAACAGCTCTCTCCAGGTTGCATAAATCACTTAATAGTCCTGGAGGTGTTTTGATATGAACTTGACAAGAACCCCTCCCATTGTACACTAAGAGGATGGTCTTGTAAAATCAGTTTCAAATACTATCAAATTGCTTGGGGAGTGTAGCGGAAAGGCTCCCTGTATGATCAGAACGTTAATCTTTTGAGTGAAACCAGCCCTTATTAATTAATGTTTACTTCCTGACATGATAGACCTCACTGTTCTGTGACTTGCTCTGGCAGCCAACATTTATCAGGCCATCATTTCCAGCTGCGTGGAACTAATGATACCCAAAGGAGCCTCTTTTGCAGGTTTGACATGTGGGATATTAGGTGCACAACATAAATGCATCGCTCTAATTATCAAGGCTTATATTTCATCGCATAACCAAGCGTAACTAATAAGAGTGAAATTTTATTGAAAAAAGACTTTAAAAAATAGCTAAGGAGGCAGTTTAGCATAGTAAAAGTCTGCCATGCAAGATATAATTGCTTTGTATCTGTCATGGGCAGATGGAGTAAATGGGACAATAAGGGCCGTTGCTTTGGAGGGTCATTCCCTAATGTGAGAGGAGAGATTGTTTTGCTTTCCCCCTATTTCAGTATCTTACCATGTTTTGATAGCATCAAACTGCACCCTGCACCTGGGGGTTAGAAATATTTAGGTGCCATTTTTGTCTATTATTTTTATTAATAATGAAAAAAAGAAAAAATATATCAGAAGCATTTGATTGGTGGATCCTATGCATGGTGAAATGTGGAATAATAATTAAATGCATTTACAAAAATAAAATAGGCCACTTGCAGAATGTATGACATTTCATTCTGTACAATACCGATACAGTTTTTTTTCTGCTGGCATTGGGATATAATTTTTGGTATTTGATATTGCGTTTATGTATGTATCCTGAGGAGTCAATGTACTGCAACTCCTTTCCTTGACAGTCCTGTGTTAACATGGACATATTCTTGTGATTTCTTCTGTTCTTGCATTGCTCATTGTATGTGGTGGGGAACAGGATTGTGTGAAAGAGGTTTTTTGCCCCACCAGCACTTTTCCTATGTGATAGTGATATTTCTTGTATTTTGTACTTCATTTCTGTGTTGAATGTGGGATGCTTGGGTTGTGGACTCTTATGGCATGGGATGAACATGTCAGCGCAGCCTGTAATAATGGATGGAAACATAGGAAGCTCCTGTACATTGAGACAAACCATTGCTTTATCTATCTTGCTGTTGTCAGCTCTTGATTGACAATGCTCTTCAGTTTTTCCAGGAAGCATCCTTTTGTAGACCTATTGGATATCACTGGTATTTTCTGGTAATCTCCCATCCAAGTATAATTGATGCTGCTTTGCGTCCAAAATCAGTTAAGATTGAATGAGTTCAGGTAGTATGGTGATTGATACACACATGTATGATATGACCTCCTTATCTATGGATTCAATACCTGTGGTTTTGCTTAGGTACATTCCAGAAAACATCCCCCCCCCCGCCCCTTGCAAGTGTTGGTGAGACTCACTGGGTTCTCCAGTGTCATTCTATGGTATGCTTCTGGCCCATGTTTTGGAAAATCGTGAACCCTATATATTTTGAATTGTTTCAGGTATCTCTCTCTCTTTCGTTCTGTGTGTGTGTGTGTGTGTGGGGGGGGAGATCTCTAAGATATCAATCAATCCATCAGTTTATTTGTATGCCGCTCTTCTCACCCCGAAGGGGACTCAGTGCGGCTCACAACACAATACAATACAAAACAGTGTAGACAGTGAAGCGAAGCTTCCAAAACAAATTTTACAGGGCGAAGACAAGCTTCAAATTGTGTACGAATACACTTAACAATATTTCAAAGGCATATTATGCAAAAATATACATCCATACTAAAACATACAGTAAGTGGGCAATTAAACACAGTACAATACAATTATCACAATAATAAACTATATAGGTAACCTAAATACACAGTATAAAACTAATACACTGAAAAACTACTAAAACCCACCTAATTAATAGTGCCAAAGCCAGGAATAATCAACCAGCACCCTATAAAAATAAAATAATAATAATAAAAAATAACCTATACCCATGCTCTCCTCCCCTAAGTAAAAGTCCTTCTTGCCTCCTCCTGCTGACATTTCCAAAGGGACAACGGAGCTGGAATGACATCGGCTGTTGCTGGGTCCCAGCCTCTGCAGCAGGGAGGGGTGTGGCGGTGGCATGGCCCAGAGTCTTCCTCCTTCTTCCTCCCTGGAGTTCTTAAAGGCAGCAGCTGGGATGGCTGTTGCTGGGTCCCAGCCTCTGCAGCAGGGAGGGGTGTGGCGGTGGCATGGCCCAGAGTCTTCCCCCTTCCTCCTCCCTGGAGTTCTTAAAGGCAGCAGCTGGGATGGCTGTTGCTGGGTCCCAGCCTCTGCAGCAGGGAGGGGTGTGGCGGTGGCATGGCCCAGAGTCTTCCTCCTTTCTCCTCCCTGGAGTTCTTAAAGGCAGCAGCTGGGATGGCTGTTGCTGGGTCCCAGCATCTGCAGCAGGGAGGGGTGTGGCGGTGGCATGGCCCAGAGTCTTCCCCTTCCTCCTCCCTGGAGTTCTTAAAGGCAGCAGCTGGGATGGCTGTTGCTGGGTCCCAGCCTCTGCAGCAGGGAGGGGTGTGGCGGTGGCATGGCCCAGAGTCTTCCTCCTTCTTCCTCCCTGGAGTTCTTAAAGGCAGCAGCTGGGATGGCTGTTGCTGGGTCCCAGCCTCTGCAGCAGGGAGGGGTGTGGCGGTGGCATGGCCCAGAGTCTTCCTCCTTCCTCCTCCCTGGAGTTCTTAAAGGCAGCAGCTGGGATGGCTGTTGCTGGGTCCCAGCCTCTGCAGCAGGGAGGGGTGTGGCGGTGGCATGGCCCAGAGTCTTCCCCCTTCCTCCTCCCTGGAGTTCTTAACGGCAGCAGCTGGGATGGCTGTTGCTGGGTCCAGCCCTCTGTCTTGGCCCAGAGTCTTCCTCCTTCCTCCTCCCTGAGTTCTTAAAGGCAGCAGCTGGGTTGGCTGGTGCTGGGTCCCAGCCTCTGCAGCAGGGAGGGGTGTGGCCATGGCCCAGAGTCTTCCTTAAAGGCAGCAGCTGGGATGGCTGTTGCTGGGTCCCAGCCTCTGCAGCAGGGAGGGGTGTGGCGGTGGCATGGCCCAGAGTCTTCCTCCTTCCTCCTCCCCTGGAGTTCTTAAAGGCAGCAGCTGGGATGGCTGTTGCTGGGTCCCAGCCTCTGCAGCAGGGAGGGGTGTGGCGGTGGCATGGCCCAGAGTCTTCCTCCTTCCTCCTCCCTGGAGTTCTTAAAGGCAGCAGCTGGGATGGCTGTTGCTGGGTCCCAGCCTCTGCAGCAGGGAGGGGTGTGGCGGTGGCATGGCCCAGAGTCTTCCTCCTTCCTCCTCCCTGGAGTTCTTAAAGGCAGCAGCTGGGATGGCTGTTGCTGGGTCCCAGCCTCTGCAGCAGGGAGGGGTGTGGCGGTGGCATGGCCCAGAGTCTCTTCCTTTCTTTCCTCCCTGGAGTTCTTAAAGGCAGCAGCTGGGATGGCTGTTGCTGGGTCCCAGCCTCTGCAGCAGGGAGGGGTGTGGCGGTGGCATGGCCCAGAGTCTTCTTCCTCCTCCCTGGAGTTCTTAAAGGCAGCAGCTGGGATGGCTGTTGCTGGGTCCCAGCCTCTGCAGCAGGGAGGGGTGTGGCGGTGGCATGGCCCAGAGTCTTCCTCCTTCCTCCTCCCTGGAGTTCTTAAAGGCAGCAGCTGGGATGGCTGTTGCTGGGTCCCAGCCTCTGCAGCAGGGAGGGGTGTGGCGGTGGCATGGCCCAGAGTCTTCCTCCTTCCTCCTCCCTGGAGTTCTTAAAGGCAGCAGCTGGGATGGCTGTTGCTGGGTCCCAGCCTCTGCAGCAGGGAGGGGTGTGGCGGTGGCATGGCCCAGAGTCTTCCTCCTTCTTCCTCCCTGGAGTTCTTAAAGGCAGCAGCTGGGATGGCTGTTGCTGGGTCCCAGCCTCTGCAGCAGGGAGGGGTGTGGCGGTGGCATGGCCCAGAGTCTTCCTCCTTCCTCCTCCCTGGAGTTCTTAAAGGCAGCAGCTGGGATGGCTGTTGCTGGGTCCCAGCCTCTGCAGCAGGGAGGGGTGTGGCGGTGGCATGGCCCAAGAGTCTTCCTCCTTCATCCTCCTTGGAGTTCTTAAAGGCAGCAGCTGGGATGGCTGTTGCTGGGTCCCAGCCTCTGCAGCAGGGAGGGGTGTGGCGGTGGCATGGCCCAGAGTCTTCCTCCTCCCTGGAGTTCTTAAAGGCAGCAGCTGGGATGGCTGTTGCTGGGTCCCAGCCTCTGCAGCAGGGAGGGGTGTGGCGGTGGCATGGCCCAGAGTCTTCCTCCTTCCTCCTCCCTGGAGTTCTTAAAGGCAGCAGCTGGGATGGCTGTTGCTGGGTCCCAGCCTCTGCAGCAGGGAGGGGTGTGGTGGTGGCATGGCCCAGAGTCTTCCTCCTTCCTCCTCCCTGGAGTTCTTAAAGGCAGCAGCTGGGATGGCTGTTGCTGGGTCCCAGCCTCTGCAGCAGGGAGGTGGGTGGCGGTGGCATGGCCCAGAGTCTTCCTCCTTCCTCCTCCCTGGAGTTCTTAAAGGCAGCAGCTGGGATGGCTGTTGCTGGGTCCCAGCCTCTGCAGCAGGGAGGGGTGTGGCGGTGGCATGGCCCAGAGTCTTCCTCCTCCCTCCTCCCTGGAGTTCTTAAAGGCAGCAGCTGGGATGGCTGTTGCTGGGTCCCAGCCTCTGCAGCAGGGAGGGGTGTGGCGGTGGCATGGCCCAGAGTCTTCCTCCTTCCTCCTCCCTGGAGTTCTTAAAGGCAGCAGCTGGGATGGCTGTTGCTGGGTCCCAGCCTCTGCAGCAGGGAGGGGTGTGGCGGTGGCATGGCCCAGAGTCTTCCTCCTTCCTCCTCCCTGGAGTTCTTAAAGGCAGCAGCTGGGATGGCTGTTGCTGGGTCCCAGCCTCTGCAGCAGGGAGGGGTGTGGCGGTGGCATGGCCCAGAGTCTTCCTCTATAGATAGGGGAGTCGTACTGTATATTCCATACCACCACTTCAATAATTTTTAAAGAAATAGCAAGGGAGCAAAGAATTGCTAAAATTTAGGCAAGGAGTGTCATCGATGGATTCTGAGATTTCTGGAGTACAGTTTGTAAGTTTCAAATAAAACACACTACAAAGTTGTAATAGTAACAACGGCATAGTTCAGTTTCTATATATTCCTCAAAGAACTGAGCAGCAATACATTTTTCTGACATTTTTTTCTGAATGTGTGGGTTGTAGCAGATAGGGCAATTCATAGCTGCTTAAAATACATAATATTAGACTTCTTATGAGCTCCCCAAAATGTTCACATGGATCTGTCTTGCTTTATTAGTGAAAAAATATGAGTAGAGTGTTAATTCTTCTGGCCCCATAATAATAATAATAATGATGATGATGATGATGATGATGATGCTTTATTTATAACCCTATCTCCCCGAAGGCACCCCATTTGATTTCATTTACAATCAAGAGCAAGCAACATAAGCACTTAAAGAAGTAGTGAATCCACTGCCCTACACCAGATCTCCAGAAAGGTATTCCAGGATAATGTAGTTATACCCTGTCCATCTCTTTCGTTTAAAAATGTGTGCAGATTTCATCTCAAAGATTTCATTGTCAAAGATGAAGGTGAAAAGGATGAGCCATCTTGCCTTGTCAAATGGCTTGACATGTTCCACTGGCCTGTCCTTTTCAACATTCAGATTATTTGTAGTGGAAATCAGAGGATGCCAAAATAAATAGGATATTTTTTTAGATTACAGAAACTTTACAGAAAACTAGGAATAACAATAAGCCAGTTATTTAAAACATCTTTCAGTTATTCTGTAAGGTTTGTAAAACATATGCCATGTTCTTGTGACATGTTCTGGACTACCATGTTTTCTAAAAATGTTGTGTTGCTGAATTTTCCTGTAGGAGAAAATAGGCCCAAGGCCATTAAGAAGTTAGTGGTTAAGGGAATTGACTGGCATCTTGTGAAGTGCCTTCCTCAGATCTCTCCTCAGCTATGGATTCACAGTTCAGACAAGCTGCTCTTTCATCGATTTCAATCTGGCTGTTGGCTTTAATTTGACAATCAGACTCCTTATATCACTGAAAAATGAAAAACCCAGGCTGAGCACAATTTGGTTGATTTTCCTGGATGTCTCTGTGGCCTTTGATGCTGTCAGTAATGTTGTCTTTCTGGATAGACTGTGCTGTAGTGGTTCTGTTATTTAATTGAGGGCCGGACCCAGAAGGTTGTGATGGGGGCTATTGCTTTTCTGCTCAGCAAGCGTGCTGCAGAGTCTTATAAGAACATAAGAACATAAGAAGAGCCATGCTGAATCGGACCTCAGCCCATCTAGTCCAGCATTCTGTATCACACAGTGGCCCACCAGTTGTACACGGGGATCTCGAGCAGAAGGGAGGGCAAAACCCTGACCTGCTCCCGACCCCCCACAACCAGTACCCAGGGAAATCCTGCCTACCTCAACCAACTCCGAGGTGGCACTTGAATGTCCTTTTCAGTAACTACCGATACACTTGGTATCCATGAATCTGTCTAATCCTGCCTTGAAGTTGTTCAGGCTGACAGCTGTCACAACCTCTTCTGGAAGTAAGTTCCATAACCCAATGACCCTCTGGGTGAAGAAATATTTCCCTTTATTAGTCCTAATTTTCCTACCTTGGAGCTTCAGGGAGTGCCCTCTAGTCCTAGTGTTTTGTGACAAAGAAAATAATTTTTCTTTATTCACCTTTTCTATCCCATGCATGATTTTATACACTTCGATCAAGTCACCTCTTAAATGCCGTCTTTCAAGGCTGAAAAGACCAAGGCGTTGCAACCTGGTTTCATAAGGAGCCGCTCCATCCCTTGGATCATTTTTGCTGCCCTTTTCTGTACCTTTTCCAGTTCCGTTATATCCTTCTTAAGGTGCGGAGACCAGAATTGTACACAGTACTCCAAATGTGGCCTTACCATAGATTTGTAGAGAGGTAATACAACATTTGTCTTGTATCTTCATGCTGTTTAGCTTTTTCTTGAAAGCACTAAGTGCAGTTATTCGGTATTAAGGTGTCATTGATAGGCAGATCGCATCCAAATATTATTACTCCTTTTAATCAGGTGAAGGTATGGAAGTTCTAAATCAGTGCTTGGCTGTGGTACTAAACTAGATGAGAGCTAGTAAACTAGAGCTCTGGAGAAACAGAATAAAGATACTCCTGAGGAAGTGATGCTTAACCTGTCCTAGGCATTGATGCATGTTCTCTGAATGAATAGTCTTGGGATAGGTAAAGGTAAAGGTTTTCCCCTGACATTAAGTCCAGCCATGTCCGACTCTGTGGGCTGGTGCTCATGTCCATTTCTAAGCTGAAGTTCCGGCACCTTCCATAGACACCCCCAAGATCATGTGGCTTGCATGCCTGCATGGAGCAGCATTACCTTCCCGCCGGAGCGGTACCTATTGATCTACTCACATTTACATGTTTTCAAACTGCTAGGTTGGCAGAAGTTGGGGCTAACAGCGGGAGCCCACACTGCTCCCCGGATTTGAGCCTACGACCTTTCAGTCAGCAAGTTCAGCAGCTCAGTGCTTTAGCCCATATTGTCACCAGGGGCTCCATAGACTTGGGATACAGAGTTGCAACTGTGGCATGGTCTCCCTTGGGCCAACTTACACTCACAATCCTGGTGAATGCATGGGTTTATTTCATGTCGGGGATGATTTGAGAAACTGCAGGTCACTTCTGGTGTGAAGGAATTGGCCGTCTGCAAGGACATTGCCCAGATGTTTGATGTTTTACCATCCTTGTGGCAGGCTTCTCTCATGTCCCCTGCATGGGGAGCTGGAGCTGACAGAGGGAGCTCAACCCACTCTCCTCAGATGCAAACGGCTGACCTGTGGGTCAGTAGTCCTGCCAGCACAAGGGTTTGACCCATTGCACCACTGGGGGCTCCATAACACATGACTGAAAAACAGCTTGACTTGATTTATCCATGCTCTGTTAATCTCCTGCAAGTGATCTACTGCAGGGCTGTCCAACTTCTACCGACCCAGGGGCCTGATTTCCGGTCACTGATGACCTGGGGGGCCGAAGGGTCTGCCCCTGCCCCTGGCTCCGCCCCCTCCCCACCCCCTTCCCCAGCTCCGCCCCCTCCCTGGCTCTGCCCCCTCCACTTGGCATGAATACTACATATGCCCAAATGTGAACACTGATGGAGTTTGGGGAAAACAGACCTTGACATTTGGGAATTGTAGTTGCTGGGATTTGTAGTTCGCCTACAATCAAAGAGCATTCTAAACCCCAGCAATGATGGCATTAACCAATCTTGATACACAGAACTCCCATGACCAACAGGAAATACTGGAAGGCTATAATGATGCATGCATCTGGACCAAACTTGGCATGAATACTCAATATACCCAAATATGAACACAGATGGAGTTTGGGGGAAATAGGCCTTGACATTTGGGAGTTACAGTTTCTGGGATTTATAGTTAACACACAAACAAAGAGCATCCTGAACTCTTGCAACAATGGAATTGAACCAAACTTGGCATATTGAACTCTCATTACCAACAGAAAGTACTGAAAGGGTTTGCTTGGGAATTTACCTTGAGTTTGGAAGTTGTAGTTCACCGACACCCAGAGAGCGCTGTGGACTCAAACAATGTTGGATCAGGACCAAACTAAGGCATAAAACTTGGAAGGACGAAAGGGTGGATGGGTGGGTGGAAGGAAGGAAGGAGAAAGAGAGGGGGGAAGGAGGGAGGGAGGATGAAAGGGTGGATGGGTGGGTGGAAGGAAGAAAAGAGGAAAGAGTGGAAGGAAAGGAAAGGAGGGAGGGAGGAGAAAGAGAGGGAGGGAGGGGGAGGGAAGGGAGGGAAAGAGGAGAAGGGAAGGAGGGAGGGAAAGGGAAGGAAGGGGAGGGAGGAGGATGAGAAGAGGAAGGAAAGAGAAGGGAGGAAGCGGTGTACTGAGGGTGAGGCGGGACGGAGGCAGGCCAAAGCAGGAGGAAGGGACTCGCGTCTCTTCCTCCTGCTTTGGCCTGCCTCCTGCCTCTCCTCCCGGGCTCTGATTGGAGCACCGAGGGGAGAGGCGGGACGGAGGCAGGCCAAAGCAGAAGGGACTCGCGTCTCTTCCTCCTGCTTTAGCCCGCCTCCTGCCTCTCCCTCCCGGCGCTCCTGATTGGAGCACTGAGGGAGAGGCGGGACGGAGGCAGGCCAAAGCAGAAGGACTTCCTGCCTCTCCGCCCGGCACTCCTGAGTGGAGCGCTGCGGGGCGGCGGGACGGAGGCAGGCTAAAGCAGAAGGGACTCGGGTCTCTTCCTCCTGCTTTGGCCCGCCTCCTGCCTCTCCTCCCGGCGCTCCTGATTGGAGCGCTGAGGGGAGAGGCGGGACGGAGGCAGGCCAAAGCAGAAGGGACTCGCGTCTCTTCCTCCTGCTTTGGCCTGCCTCCTGCCTCTCCTCCCGGCGCTCCTGATTGGAGCACTGAGGGGAGAGGCGGGACGGAGGCAGGCCAAAGCAGTAGGGACTCGCGTCTCTTCCACCTGCTTTAGCCCGCCTCCTGCCTCTCCTCCCAGAACCCGGAAGTGGGTATTTTATTTAATTTTATTTTTTTATTTTTATTTTATTAAAACAAGTTAGGGGGCCGGAGGGAAGGGGCTCTGGGGCCATGTACGGCTCCAGGGACGCCAGTTGGACAGCCCTGATCTACTGCAATGGGTGCAACTACACAGGGTAATTAATGCAGCTTGTCACCATGTGGACTGCTATGGCTCCTGCTTTGGACAAAAGAGAAGGCAAAGGTCTTATGGAACCCCAACTCCCATGAATCCATACAGTATAGACACACTCAGTTGACTTTAATTGGAGTTGCCTTTCATGATTACTGAGATGATATATGTAAAGTTATTGCACAATTGGGTGAAAGCATACATAATACAGATATCAGTTGTTGTAGTGAATAATTGAGTCATTTTCACAGCACTTAGTTATAGAGCATAAAAACATGAAGATGAATAATGAAGCAATTTCATTGCAGAAGTGTGTTGGTTCCCTGTTTGAGCTAAGATGCTGTTTATAAATTTGGGGAAATGGCTACTGCAGTTCTGTGGCTTAAAACACAAGTTACATTTCTTGTTCTTTGTTTTCCAAGGGATAAAAAAGAAGTGATTGTTCTAGTTGTGTATGAGCACAACTACACCTTTCTGGTGTTTTCTCCCTTTCTAGAATATTTCATGAAAGGATAAAAAGAAGATTTATTATGCAGCATAGAGTCCATTGTTTGTACTAAGTGCACCATCCAAGTGGTGCATTTTTCTGTTAAATATAAGCTAGAGGGGAACGTTGACATCTCTGTTTTATGAACAGGTTGTCACAAGCATGCAGCATTTTTTAAAAGTGATAAAACAGGAGTTGTAACTCAGAAGTGTTGATATAATGGATGCATAACTTAACTGTTTACAGATGCTGGAACACATTGTTAATGTTGGGTTTTTGTTTCTTGATCCAAATATGTAAGAATTTAACATGGTTTCTCCTTTATTTGTTTTTAAAAATACTTTTTCTTAAAGAGTTTTATTAAAGAATGTAGCATGGTTTCTCCTTTTTTGTTTTTAAAAATACTTTTTATTAAAGAAGGGAAATGGTGACTTATCTTATAGTTGCAGGTAAAAATTCCTCCTAAAGCCAGCCTTGTATTGTTTGCTTCCGATGGTGTAGAAACAGCTTTTCTATCTTTAATATAGAACAATGAAGGATAAATTGTTCCTCGTGTTCACTGAAAAAATATTTGCCACATCACACTTTTGAGTTAAATTTATACCTGTTGAGAACAGCAAGTGATGTTAATTTACTACTACACTGTATAATTATATACATTTTCATGGCAAGCATGTGACTATTAGAGCTGAAAGGTGACTGTTGTTAGAGCAAGATTTTATACAGAATGCTTCTCATATTATAGACAGTTGGGATAGCATAATAAGTTTCCCTTGGGATGACTTGAATTGGTTTTGCTGGCAATTAAATACTCATTATGCAAAAATGTCTTGTATTAGGAAAAGGAATTGTTGTTGTGTTTGAAACTACAAAACGCTTCCGACAGTCATTCTTTCATATCCTTGTCCTCACCTTCCCAGTCATTGTCCTTATTTCTAAAGAAAAGGGAAGGAAAGACAAAAGATTAACATTGTTTTGCCACAGTGGGGGTGCAGTGTGAAAACCACAATTTTCACTTAGAAATTTAATATAAATAATTGACAGTTTGGTTAGGTGATGAATCTGTTTGACAGTGAGCTTGGATCCAATTTTGTTCGGCTTAAGTCTGAACATAGAATTCTTCATTGAGATCAATATGATGGATTTGCATGCCTGTACCTCAGCTGGAGAAAAATTAGCATCTAAAAAATCTTCTATAAATATTCTATCATATTGGATGCAATTGTTCTCCAGAAGCAATCTAAGTATTTCACCCCTCCCAGTGCAGATCTATTTTATTCACCCTGATAACTTGCATTGTGCAGAAAATCTAATAAGCAAACCTAAGTAGAGAAATATACGCATTCAGGTATTCCATTTTCCATACCTGAGTCATCTTATTGTATTGAAGTCGAAGATACTTGTAATGGTCCCTTGATGGAGAACTTTAGGGGCATCTGTGGAACATGAAAAGTAAGTGCATTAACTTATTCTCTTTCATTCCTTTGAAGGGGGGCAGCATTTGTTTCAGGGACAATAAATAGTACACAGAATAATCTGCCTTTAAAAATATTTATTGTAGTATGCAGGGAGACTATCCTCAGTTCCTCAAATTTGGTGCAACTGATTGCATCTTACAGCCATAGGTACATATTGTAATGAATCTTGATGCCATTTGGATGCTTCTACAGTAGTTTACTGTGGAATTCCCACTCTTTCTATTTTGATAAGTTGACTCCATGGTAGTGCCACGTGTTGCCTTCCCACATGCTCTATGTTGGTTCCATTACTTTTTGGACAACTGAAACATGACTCTTTTGTGTCCCCACAGCTTAATGCCGTCACCTGCCAGTGGAAGGGTTGGACCTTGATGTAGCCAGAATTGCCCATCTTTCTGCATTATTTTCCATGCCTTTCCTGGTTAGACAAGCATTTCATGTGCTATGAAAAAGTCCTTTTCCTGCAGAGTTTTGCTTTTTTTATTCTTAAACATAATTCTCATTATGTGTTGTACTCTTCAAATGCTCTAAGAGAAATCAAATGTCACTGAGAGTGGTAATCCCATAGCACTATGATTTCACTTGAACTACCATGATGACTTCCTAGGGATTCATGGGATTTTCATTCAGAGTACTCCAGCAGATAACCAAACTAAAATCCTAGAATTCTGTAGGAAGCAACAGTGGCAATTAGAGTGGAACTTTAGTGCTATAATTGCATAATGTTTTGCTCCATCCATCCTATTCTCCAGAAAAAAAGAAAGCACAGTTCAGTTATGGCCATCAGCCTTGGTATTTTCCCTGCAATACTGGACATTTGGGAATCTGTATATCTTCATAGAGGGAGGAAGGGTGTCCTCAAAGCAGCATAAAAAGTAAAATTTGCCCTTTTCACCAATAAAGAAATCTAAGAAAAGACATTCTTTGTATAAATACAATGACAGCTTTCAGAAATACTCTCACATGATTTTGCCCTTCACCATCTAGTTCTCTATAAATACAATGACAGCTTTGCCTAGCTTCTTGCACCCATACCTTTCTTTGTTGTGTGTGTGTGTGTGTGTGTCTCAGGAAAGAAGAGGAAAGAGGAAGAGGAAAAACAAATTGGTTACTCTTCTTGTTTAAGCAGGAGTTTGCTATATGATTACTCAGGGGAAAGTGTCTTTTGAAGGTGCTTTAAATTTAACATTTGTGTGACTTTTAATGGTTTAATATTATTGTAATGCGATTATTTTCATTGTCTTCAATGTGTTATTTGCTAGGTTTCAGTTGACTTTTTTGTGTCTCCCTCCATGAGAAAATCAATCAATCAATCAGTCAGTCAATCAGAGAGAGCAAAAATAACCAGAAGCAGTAGCAATTGGGGGAGGGAAGAAGGAAGTGGCATTATACCAAAGAGAAACTTCGTCTTTCATTCCCCATCCATACAGACCTGTATCCCAGAATATCAGGGTGGAAAATCCCGCAATATCTGCTTTGAGCTGGATTATCTGAGTCCATATTCAGATTTTCTGCCTTGATATTCTGGGATATAGCGCTGTGTGGAAAGGCCCAAAGTGCAGAGAAGACTGCTCAGTTTGGGAAGTAGCAGCTAGATTAATTTGGTTACATCAAATATTCGTTTCAGAATGAGAATAAGGACCTGGTATGGTCTGTAAGAGCTGGAATGTAGCAAGACAAGTCACCCAGAGTCACAAAGCAGGAGTGATTAAAAAAGGTTTTGACACTAATTCTTCTTCTGCCTCCTAAATTTCTCCAGAATCTCTTCCTTAAATGATTCTTGTATGTATCTAGGGCTCTGCTTCTTAAACTGTGGGTCTTGATGCCAAATAAGATTCCCTTAACTCAGTGCTGGGGTCCTGAAAAACTTGGCAACAGTATTGTCCTTCAATTCCCTAATCTTATGAGCCCAGGGAATACAGGGCTATGTTAAGTTGCTGTACAAAGACACAGCTTTAATTTCACTTCCAGCTGGTAGCAGGAAAGCAATTTCTTAGCTGCACTGAAGCCCTACAAGTCTGCCAGAAACCATACACCCACGCACCCACCATAGTTCAGTTATACCTCAGTTAACAAAATCGATCTGCTCTTTAACAGAAAATTTGTTACCAGGGGCAGAAATAATATGGAAAGGATAGGGATATGTTTCCACCTCACAAATGGGGGGGGGGGGGATCAGCAAATGTTGGAGTTAAAATTAATGATTTGAATATGTGAAATGAAACAGCTAAGTCAAGTAATTTTTTCCAAAGGCCACTTGAAAATTTCTTCCAAGAATTATTTTTTTTCATTTATCTGTCTTCACTTTTCAAAATGATTTCCATTTAGTGGCCAAAACTATAGATGATGCTTTAACATACCGGGGTGGCTTGTGAGGCAGGAATAACTGCTTTCCCCTTTTACTCTGTTTTGCTGTTGACACATGGATTTTGGAGACAGCTGCTGTTTACTTTGTTTGTTGTGGAGAGATATAGCTCAGTTGGATCAGCTGGAAAAAAATCCTGTTTTTCCTCTGGTTAAACTTTATTGTATTTTTTACTGCAGACATGAGACTGTAATCAGATGCTGAAAATCCCTTTCACTATTCTTTGTATGCTAATTCTGCTAGATAAACTTCTAGGTAGGCAGGCTGTGCAGGCATAAGAAGACTTTGTAAGAATGAGCTTCCTTCTCAGAAGCTTTGGATACATCTATATACTATAGAATTAATGCATTTTGGCTCGGCTTCAACTGCCATGACTCAATGCTATGGAATTATGGAAGTTTTGACTGGAGAGGCACCAGCGCTGTTTGGCAGAGAAGGCTAAAGACCTTGCAAAACTACATCTCCAATGATTCCATGGCATTGAACCATGGCAGTTGAAGGAGTGTCAAACTGCTTCGATTCTACAGTGTAGATGCATTCTTGTTATTTGGGGAATGTCTGTATAATACTGTGGGATCATACAGTCAAATCCAGCCATTTATTTTGTTGAGCTGTCCTCGATGCTTTTGCAGCAAGAGAAGACAGAGTTATTTTTTTTAAAATAACTCAAGCACATCTCATGTATCATTATCATACAATATCAATGGCTATGAAACATAATCCTCTGGAGAAATGCTTTTTGGTAATGCACAACTAAAAACTAATCTGCTTTGGACTATGATATTATCATAGAAAGGAGACATTGTGTTATTCATTTTGCCCTGGGATATTGACTAGCACGTAGTAAAGGTCAGTCTTGAATTTGATACCTTGGGGTCTTTCACCTAAATACATTGCTTCTGGCTACAGCAGAGTGGTTATAACATTGACCACTCACCTGGAATAAAGAGTCAGGCACACTAAATGCTACTTTATTATTTCCCGTGCATGTGTATTTGCAGGTAGCCTATATGTATCTGCCCAATTTCTAAAATATCTTTAGCCAATCCCACACAATTTATTAGAGCAATGGTATAATTAAGGGTATGGAATAAAGTACAAAGAAGACACATCTATTATCGCTTATGTGAGAAACAATACAACAACTGGAGGTATCTTTTCCTGCAATATTAACCCCCTATCCTCTTAGATGAATTGTATTATTGTGTATGATGTGATTTGCACAAAGCCAAGCACATATGATATGGACGATCCTTATCCTTATCAGTTGATAAAATCAACACACAACATTTTAATTTCTAGCATAGTCCTAGTTTGATAAATGCAAGCATGTTAAAATTGGTTAAACCCCCCTCCCAATAGAAACACTGCCTTAATGCAGTATGAGTGAAACTATTATACAGCAGTATTTTCCAGACAGAAAATTTAAATTATTCATGTATCATGCATGCCAATCATATACTGCTCTCTTGAGAAATCAGTCTTGTGCAATCTCCCCAGTATATTGTATCACTGCATTGGCAATTAGTACATCTGCAAACCAAATATGCAATATTGAGAACCCCAAAATTGGTCCAAATGGGGGGAAATAATACTTGCTATTATTGCAAGTAGATGTTGCTAAAAGTGTCTTATACATACTGGTATACCAGATATGTGTGTGCTCGTCTGTGTCCTTCCCCAGCATTCTGCCTCCGCTGTTTCTGAATTTCATTGTTTATTTGCTTTTTTGTTGTCAAGGCAAGACTAGAGATGACAGCTGCAGATTGGTATGTTTACATACAGATTCATTGCATGCGAAACCATGGAAGTGTTTAACCTCAAAAAGAGCATGTAAGTGAGGAGTGTGTCCCCCTTCCATTGCTCTTCCAATACCTTTTAATTCCAGTTGGACTTGATTTCCATATATTAGAACTTGGTTGAAGGCAATGTTCTGGCAAGGCTGGAGGTTAGGAGGGAAGGGCTCAAGTTTGTGTCCCTTTGCTATTGAGATTGGATTGTTTCCCACAATATATAATGACTCTATGATTGTGATCTGATATGATTGTGGCAAAACTAGGTCTAATATGTAAGGATGGAGTTTATACCACCCTCTGGAAAACAGGTATTAAAAGGGGGTCAAAAGAGGACTGAAATATGTTTTAGCAAGCAAAAGGACTATGAGTGACACATTCAGAAATTTTATATAATTTTATTTTATTTCTTTTTTTATTGATCCCATTCATTCACAAAACATTGGCTTAGTACCTACCATACAGGTACCTTCTGCTGTCATTCATAAACAGCATTCAAGTCACTTCAGTTGCAAAATGCTAAACATTTGTCATGTTCATGTAAAACTCTTTGGGTTTTATCTACCTTTTGTTGTGCCGTTTGGTTGACATTTTTCATTAACTCTGTGTAGTTAAATATCATAGTGTGTTATTATAATGAATTATGACCTTGTATCCAGAATGTCAAGAAGTCTGCAGTGCCTTCCTTGACAGGGAGGAAAATCCTGGGTAAATGCTGTACCCTCACAGTGCTTGAAAAGTATATTAGAAAACTCTTACACTGATGAATAAAGAGAGATGTCTTCATAGGAATAAAGAAAGATGTCTTTTTGGTAGCTCTATATAGAACTGCTTTTCTTTTTCATAGCTCTAGCTGTGAATAATTAATGCTGTTTTAGATGCTAGAGTGTATTTTTAAAGTATGAGAACACTGAGATGTTGTGGTGCAGACAGTAGGTAGACAGCATCAGTGTTCTTATGTATTATGAATAGCTGACACTATTTTAGTTGGAACTGGTTGTAATAATACCATCTAAAATGGAACAATTCAACACACAACATGGATACCACATAATGAAATTGGCTTTAGATTGGCATATACTGTATTTACTCACGTATAAGTGTACCTCAGGTATGAATCAAGCACAGATTTTAGAACCAAAATTATGGATTTTGATGTCACCTGTGGATAAGTTGAAGGTCATTTCATGGAGAAGGGAAAGCACCAGCGTAGCCTGCGGGTGCCAGCCAGCCCTGACCATCACTATGGACTTGCCCAGACATTCACAAAGGGGAGAAGCGGTGCCATTGTGGAGAGTAGAGGGGGGCAGTGCTTCTTTTAGGTTCCCTGGGGATGGACCAAGCTCTTCCCTTTCTCTGCTCTACTCAGAGAAAGAAATGGTCCTTTTTAAAATAACATTGTTCAGTACTTCATGTTCACCCATGAATAAGTCAACCTAGGTTTTTGGGTTTGATTTTATATTTATTTTTAAATTTTATTTATAAGTTTAGCAAACAAAATGTATAAGTATATATTCTTCCCTCTTTTTACAATATCTCAGACAAGAGAGTATGCCATATTATAGACAATCAAACAGTAAAATAAAAAAAATCAAAAACATCTTTAAGCATATTTCTTATCATTTTAAAAAAACTTTCCATTACAACTTATGCTACATGTACCTCTACCATACACCTTTTAATCTACGTGTACATGTTTTATTTCTTTATAATAACTATTATACCAATTTTTCCCTCTTCCCTTTACCTTTATTTTGTGCCCCCTTCACCAGGACCAACTGACTCATGTTATTTCACAATTCCAAAATTTCATTGCTTCTGTTGCTGGCTTACACCCTTTTCCCTCATTAAAGATATACTCAATTAATGTTCCCCATATTTTCCAAAAATCTGTTTGTTTCCATCTTCACTTTTTAATTTTTATATTGCAAGTTAACTTATCATTAATAGCTATATTCCAAATTTCCCGATTTCATTCTTCAAACACAGTCTTTCTCAATCAGTGTGCCATGGCACACTAGTGTGCCGTGACGGACCTCCTGGTGTGCCGCGAGAAAGCTTTGCCCCCTTCCTCCCCCTCCTGCCGAACTCCTGCTGCTTGGGGAGGAGGAAGGGCCGGGTAGTGGCGAAGAAAAAGAAGAAGGACCGGGCGCCACCTCCTTCGGCCGTTTCCCCAGCCAGCCTCCAATCCTCCATGACCCCACCATGACTCTCGCCCTCGCTCGCTGAAGCCGCATGGAGGAGGAGCCCCCGCCCACTGAAGCCCGTCCACCGCTCATGCTCCTCCTCTGTAGGAGAGCTGAAGCTAGGGGGGGCATGGCATGGCTCTGCCCCTCCCCGACTTTTCCTCGCACTCCCAGCAGCTGCTCCAGCCTTGAGGGGACAGTGCCAAGCCAGCATTGTGCTGGCTCTGGCACCGCTGGCTTGGCACTGCCCCCTCAAGACTGGAGCAGCTGCTGGGAGAGGTGAAGCCGGGGGTAGGGGGCAGGGCATGGTGCAGCCTGGCTCCGCCCCCTCCCTGGCTTCGGCACTCCCAGCAGCTGCTCCCAGCAGGCCACCAACCCCCAGCCATTCTTTACTGTGTTAGAGTGTCATTTTGTGTCATTTTGGTTGGTGGTGTGCCCCCGAATTTTTTTAATGTTAAAAGTGTGCCGCGGCTCAAAAAAGGTTGGGAAACACTGTTCTAACATTCTTCTAACTTTTTTCTTTCCAGTTTTTTGCTATTAGCAATTTAGCTGATATTATCAAATTAGAAACCAGTTCTTTCGCCTCTTGTGAGGGAATTATATTGTCATGTATAAGTAATAATGCTAATTTTGGTGTAATCTCAATTTCTATTTAATATTGCTCTTATTTCTTTGAATATGCTTTCCCAAAATTTTTGTATAATTTTACATGACTACCACATATGAAAATATGTCCCTATTTCCTGACAACCTCTCCGACACTGATTTGAGTATTTTTATCAGTCTGATTTAATCTAATGGAAGTTAATACCACCTCCATGCCGTTTTATAGTATTTTAAAGTACTGTTTTATAGTATTTTATTTTATAGTAATTTTTCTTTATTCTTATAGACATATTTTTAGTAATCTCATACTCCATATCCCTGCCCATTCTTGATTATTCACTTTCCCCCCCAAGTCTACTTCCCATACTTCCTTCAAATAAACTTGTTCCTGTTCGTCCATTAATAAAGATATCACTTACTGTACCTTTTAATGTTATATTATCTTCTTTAGTCTCCCTTTGAGTTATCATCTTTTTTTTGTATATTCCCTACTCCAGTGTTTCCCAATCTTTTTTGAGCCGCGGCACACTTTTTACATTTGCAAAATCCTGGGGCACACCACCAATCAAAATGACACAAAATGACACTCTTAACACAGTAATACATATAATTAATATGTCTTTAAATGTATTTATACACTCAGTGTGAAACCTGGGCCTGTTTTGATGAACACAAAATAGATATCCTGGCAGGAATGGCAGAAAGATGCAAACTTCCCACACAGAACTCCCATAACCAAGAGAAAATACTATAAGAGTTTGGTGGGCATTGACCTTGGGTTTTGGAGTTGTAGTTCACCTATATCCAGAGAGAACTGTGGACTCAATGTTGGATCAGGACCAAACTTGGCATGAATACTCAATATGCCCAAATGTGAACACAGGTGGAGTTCAGGGAAAATAGACCTTGACATTTGGGAGTTACAGTTTCTGGAGGGGGGGGGGGCTCAAAAGACCAGCAGTCTCCCTCTCACTTAGGTTGCCCCTTCTCTTCACATCAGGCTTGAATTGGGGTTGTGGGGAGCAGGAGCCTCACTCATCACCTGCGCAGCACCTCGGGGGTCAGTGGGGTGACACGTGTGGGCATCTTGGCGCTGGCAAAGCAGGCAGAAAGGAAGGTGGCGGCGGGCAGCGAGTCAGAGGGAGGCTGAGAGCGGTTTCGCGCGCACCGGGGAGGAGGGAGGGGCGGGGCTGGTGCTGGTGCTGGACTCAACCATCCGGCATTAGGCCTGGGGAGGGGGGGGGAGGCAAGAGGAGGTCTCTACTTGGGGAAAGGGAGGCAGGCCTTCCCAAAGCATGGAGAGGGAGAAACCAAGTAGACAACGAGTGGGGAGGGGTGGTGTTTGTAATTTTGTGCCTTTATCGAGGTAGGTTTCTTAGGGTTTTTATACTTCAACACACTAGACTCCCCCTCCCCTCCTGGAGGTTCCAATTTCCCACGGCACACCTGATGATCGCTCATGGCTCACTAGTGTGCCCCGGCACACTGGTTGGGAAACACTGCCCTACTCCATTATACTTTTTTCTTATATCACTTGACCATTTACCCAACTGTAGATACTTGTACCAATCTAAGTCTCTTCCTCTTAATTCTTTTTTATCCTTTCCATATTTACCGTCTTCAGATCCCAGTCTTTTACTTTCATTAAACCTCTTCCATTAAATTCTGCTTCAAGTTCTTTTTTCAAATTTGCTGGGAAGTTTTCTGTCATTGTATTGGAACCACAATGGCTACTTTCCACCCCTCTGGGATGTTAAGTGTGTTGTTGATGTGGTTGCAGGGACCGGCGATCAGCGGGGCCCACCATTCTATCTCTTCCTTAAACAGCTCACTTGGGAGAAAATCCTCACCCGGGCCTTTGTTGGTTCTTAAATTATTGATTATACTTTTTATATCTGAGGTCGCAATTGGCGGCCATTCGGGGAGGTCTTCTGTTGGACTTGTTTCCCCCAATTGGGAGGGAGTCTTAATTGTGGGAGGAGCAAAAAGTTGGGCAAAGTACTGTTCCCAATTGTCTGCTGGAATTTGATTGTCCGCTATTGATTTCCTCTCTTGCAATATACTGGAGACCGAGTTCCAAAATATAGTTGCATTATTTCCCTTTGTTGCCATTTCCAGATCCCGCCAAACCGAGGCTGCATATAATCTTTCCCCCCACTTTATAACTGCTTTATATTTCCTCCTTAAACTGACCCTGTCTTTCTCATTTTCCTGAGACAGACTCTCAGAGCCTTCCTATTAGATCGACATTCCTCATCAAACCAATCTTCGCCCTTCTTCAAGATGGCCACTTTTTATCAGTTGTGGTTAGATGATTTTTTAGACAGGCACAGATATTGTCATAGGCTTCCGCTACCTCTACCCAGGCTGATTGTGGTGATAGTATAATTGACGCCCAGGACAGACATTCATTGGTGTTGAGAACTCTATTTATGTCTCCCATGTCGGCCCTGTACCTATTGATCTACTCACATTTGCATGCTTTCGAACTGCTAGGTTGGCAGAAGCTGGGGCTAACAGCGGGAGCTCACCCCACTCCCTGGATTCAAACCACCGACCTTTTGGTTAGCAAGTTCAGCAGCTCAGAAGTTTAAACCACTGTGCCACCAAGGTCTCCTAGAACAGCACAGTAGAGGGGGAAAACCTTAATTGCAATGCAATTTTCCTTAATATACCGGTGTTAGAGTTAGGTTTATATCCAGTTCAAAGTATATTTATAACATCTGTGTGTCAGCCATTTATACAATCATAACCTGTCGTTCTTGATGTTCTTTTAAAGATACTTTCAGTAAAAATAAAACTGGAAAAAAAAACCTGCAGTAGGGTGCAAGAAGGCTGGGTCACTGCAAATCATTTGTTATTATTGCACATTCCATCACAGAGTGGAAATGCCACACGTTTTGAGCTCCAATTCTCAGGAGTCGTGGGCTATGTAGCTGGCATTATGGAAGTGACTGATTCACCTGTCAAACATACCTCCCTCAGGATTGGGTTAGTTCGTGCTCCTGTTACCCTATCACAGCTTTAAAAATACCTTTGTGGTTCACATAAAAGTATCAGACACAAAGCTCTTCTCCAGTGTAAAATGTCACACTGTCTAGATCTCTACCATTAATGTATAAATCTGAATATTTCTATATCATCACTGGTCATGAAGGCATCAGGATATCTAGTCTGAATCGTGGGTGCCTAGTAAAACATCTAATAAGGTTCAAATGTATCTAATTTCTCTCCTGCGCTCACTCTAAAGATAAAGGGAGGGCCATAGCTCAGCAGCAGAGGACATACTTTGTATGCAAAAGGTGCCATGCTCAGACTTGGTAAGTCTAGGAAAGATATCCAGAACCCAGGAGAGCTTCATCCAGTCAATATATAAAATGCTGAGTTAGTTACATCTATGGATTCTTTCTTGAGCCTCCTTTGTTCCTAAAAAGCCATTTCATACGTGTATCATATATTTAGTTCTGTAGGACAGATATTTTTTTTCTGAATGATTTACATGCGATTTTTAGTTGGATCCCTAAGAAACCAAACTAAGCTGATTCTTTCAACTAGTATAGTTAGTGGATTTTAATGACACAAGTTTGATTAAGAGACTCAATCCTCAGATGGCAACATGGGGTCCTGTAAAAATGGATGTCAAGAAAAATAAAAGTTTGAATGATTTTGGATCGAGCATAAGAGGTTGTGAAATGGTCGAAATTGACAATCTAATTTCAGCTGTTTAACTAATAAACATACAAAGATTTCCAAAAGAGTGAAATTTCAGGACCTGTTGGCTAAAAACTACTATTATTACCCTACATTTATACTTTGTAATACTTATTAACCCCTCATGTAAGAATCTCTGGATCATAGAGGAGTTGGTACCCTCTAATTTGATTTGGATTGTTTGGAGTGGGTGGGGGTGGGAGAATGATAGTGATACATAACAATTTTTTGGTCTGTACAATACTGATTTACTAACAAACTAAACTAAACTTTTAAATTATTTAGACAATAATTAAAATTTGATAAAATAGTAAAAATAAATAATCTAAATAAAAACAACCAAGCCTTCGACAATCAAGATGGACTTTTAATGAAGAGCTGGAGGAGAAGGCAAGAAGAACATTGAATAATACAGAAAATCTAAGAAGATACAACTATTAGGTTTTTTAAATTAGATGACAATATGATTCTTCTTTTGTTATAGAGTATTTATGGATTTTTAAAACATTTTAAATACTTTAAGTAATGTGTATAAGGGTAATAGAGATGAAGAATTAGATGTAACAACTATAATCTTGTACAATATCTTTCCCTCTGTACACTCAACATGCTAGATATTTTTCAAGCAGTTGTTCCCTACCTGTGGTCCACGGCCTCACCATTACTACACCATTGCAATGAGAGCGACAGGTCTTGCAAAACCCTATTATGGTGCCAAGTCTTACTAAATATGGTTTACTGTAGGCGAGCAGATGGCAACTACTGGATGGCACATGTTCTGTATCACAAACTAGAGTTGATGTGGTCTATCCAATGCATTCTTTTTGAATCGGCACCCCAAATAACCAGACCAAATCTAAATTTGACCAAAAACCGATTAGTAACTCTTTTGATACTAATGTTTGGAGTGAACCCTGGTCAAAAAGTGTTGGGAACCACTGTTTTATAGAGTTAACCTACTAACAATAACTCCTTGCTTTTTTCTTTTTACCCAGCGATTCCATTTCCTCCTCTTATGTGAAAAATCTAGAAATATTCAATAAAAGTATTAAATATTAAAAGTTTGATTATAATGGCCGAGTTTATTTATATGTATTATTCCAGTATATTGAAGATCTATGATTACAGCATGCTGCTGGAGTTCAGGCTGCTGCAGAGGCTCTTTGGTGGGTTTTTTTTGCCCGATTACTTGGATATCCACACCATTGATATATGAATGGTCTTAGCCAAGAGAAGACGAACCCTGCATTTGCAAAATATATGCAGCAGCTGCAGGAGCAACATTGGTGTCAGAAATAGAAATTCAGGCCAGAAGGAGAAAAATGTTGAAACCCAATCTGGAAAGAAATATAGATAGATAGACAGACAGATAGATAGACAGATGGATAGATAGATAGATAGAGATAAGATAGCTTTTCTGATCTGTTGTGAGTTCATCAGCATCTTCCCCTCAAATGAATTTATCTTGAGACAAGAAAGACAGTCTTTGAGGATACTGCATTTCAGCCTTACCCTATAATTTTAAAAGCTCTTTCTCCCCAATTGTGGGTCTTCAGGTATCATTATTTAAAAGTTGGCTATGGCTTGGGAGTTCTTAAAATTTTCCAGCAACATTTGAGGGACCAAGTTTGGTAAAGGCAACCTTCATTCACCAATTTTGTTTCTGAATTATTATCTCCTCAACTCTCAGAGAAACCAGGTCTTTATTAACAATGGTTTATTTGGTACAGTTGATCAAGGCCGTTTATTGGCTAAGTGCATGGAACAAAAATGATGTCGCTTCATCATTAAGTTTCTGAATCTCTTAATGTTTCTGTCATTAGTAATTTGTCTGTTGCTTGAATCATTGGGTAAAAAAACAGGCTATTCTGCTTTTCAATTTATTTTAAGTTTTTTTTCGTGCCAGGAACGACTTGAGAAACTGCAAGTCGCTTCTGGTGTGAGAGAATTGACTGTCTGCAAGGCCATTGCCCAGGGGACGCCCAGATGTTTTTGATGTTTTAGTCCCCATGGGAGGCTTCTCTCATGTCCCCCGCATGGGGAGCTAGAGCTGACAGAGGGAGCTCATCCGTGCTCTCCCCGATTCGAACATGCAACCTGTCGGTCTTTGGTCCTGCCGACACAAGTGTTTAACTCATTGCGCCACCAGGGCTCTACTATTTAGTTAATTTTCTTGTTATTGCTCTGAGGCCCCTTCCACCCAGCTGTATAAAATTCACATTGGACTGAAATATATGGCAATGTGGACTCAGATAATCCAGGTCAAAGCAGATATTGTGGATTATCTGCCTTGATATTCTGGGTTCTATGGCTGTTTGGAAAGGCCCTTAGAGCAACTCAAACATATGCACAGATGGCCTTGTTTTTGGAGCTGCTTCAGGGTCCCAACTATCTTACATCGGCCTTGATAGTAAACAATGATGCAATTAAGTGCATTGGTAGTAAACTTCCTTTTCATACAGACTAGTGAGGCAAGAAATGCTTGTCTTTACTGCACAACAAAGTATGCTAGGAAAGAATAGGAATGGGTCTGTCATGATCCCTTCATGTCATCACTGCCCTGTTAAGTGAAATCATAGAAATCAAACAGATTGGCTTCTTTCGCAAGCAGCCCTACGCCAGAGGCTGCATGCATACGGGGTTGTGTGAGTAGCTATCAGAGTTGCAATTTTCACCTTTCAGATGCCCAGATTGTGAAGCTGTATTCATAGACTGGTGCTCCTCAGATCTTCTTTAGTATCTAACTGTTGCTAGATTGGAATCCCTTGTTCTCCTCGTATCTTTTAATGTTCCCTTTTACCCGCCCCCCCCTTTCCCTTTTTAAAGTCCATACTATTAGTGATTTTATCAAATGATTAACTTGGAAAGCCTGATGTAATGCGATACTTTACAAGCCCACTCCCACTCCAAGCATATGAGCAGTAGGTCCACTGCATTTCCACTTGCATAGAACTGATGCTATAGTACCTGCTGAGAGTGAAGTATAGTTGTGAAATGCCAACACCTTTTTTGTACTTTTCTCTTGGGGAAAATAACTTTAGGACACCAGCTCTTTCCAGTATGTATCTGTTATTATCACTTACCACTTTTGAAAGGTGTCAGAACTCAAGTTGGGGATGTACTTCATTGATCCCCTGCCTTCTGTTTGAGCATGCCATGTGTAACGACTCTCCAAACTTCGGTAGGGATCACGCATAGACGTCAGCTTGGTCCAACACGATTTTATTGAAGGTACGGCACCCGTGAAGCTAAAGCACCGCCCGGCCACCCAAACACACCTTATATACCCCGGTAGCCCCTCCCCCTTCCATGCAATGTCCAGACTGGGTTTCATCAGCATTTCATGAATCAGCACTCCCAGTAGTCCATAGGGGCATGACCCCAGGGTCACAGAGCCAGCGTCACGAGTCCCACTGTCCAATGTCCAAGCCTGGAGGAGTTACCTCACTTCCCTCCGAGGCTCCTGGAAGTTATCTCACTCCCAGTCTTGACTCAGCAGTCTTCACGAAAAGTAGGACAAAGGTCGCACCAGGAATAGAGGCAAGGTCGCTGCTGCCTCATGACAGGTTGGGAACCTGGTCTTCCCCAAAGCTCAGGTTTCCCAACCCTGACATAACGGTCTCCTCCACCTCGTCCTCCCCTGAGGAAACAAGACACATTCAATCCCTCGGGGAAATGGATTCACATATTTCTTCAAGAAGCTGCAATGGAAAGTGGGGTGAACCTTCCCTAGACTCTTAGGCAACATCAGGGTGTATGATACCTTATTCACCACTCTCCCCACTTTAAAAGGCCCAATATATTTCGGACTTAACTTCTTAGATTTATATCCTAATTTCAAATTCTCCGTAGACAGCCACACTAAATCCCCTTCACCATACTCCTCCCCTTCCTGCCGCTTGCGATCACCGAATAGCTTATAGGATCGTTGTGCTCTCCCCAGGGCTTCCGCCACTTCCTTCCAAACCTCCCTGGCTTGTCCTTTCCTTTCCACCTTCTCCACTTCCCCTTCCATCTTCAAAAGTTGAGGCAATGGTGCCACTTCCTGCCCATAAACTATTTCAAAGGGGACTTCCCAGTAGAAGAATGTATGGAGCTGTTGTAAGCCACTTCGGCGTATGGTAAAAGATCTGACCAATTATTCTGCTCTTGGTTACTGAAGACTCGCAAATATGTGCCTAACGATTTATGCATCCTCTCCACAGCACCATTACAAGAAGGATGATAAGCAGATGTCAAACGCCTTTGTGCACCCAGCACCTCCAGAAACCTTCCCCAAAACTGAGCTGTGAATTGGACCCCGGTCACTCAACACCTGCTCCGGACAACCATGTAACCTATACACATGCTGCACATACAATTCCGCCAGCCGTTCTGCGGATGGCAACCCCCTCAAAGGAATAAAATGGGCCTGCTTAGAAAACATATCTAAGACCGTCCAAATGTAACGATAGCCCCGGCTGCATGGCAATTCACCTACAAAATCTGTGCTAACATGTGTCCACGGTTTCACCGGATTAGCTACCACCTGTATCAATCCTGGCGGTTTAGCCGAGGGAGCCTTGCTTCTAGCACATCTTTCGCAGCCCTCTACATACCGCCTTATTTCCATCTTCATGCCAGGCCACCAATACCTCTTCTTCACAGCTAACACAGTCTTAGTCATACCCCAATGTCCAGCCGTCTTATGGTCATGCATCATCTCCAACACCTTAATCCTCAACTTATTGGGGATATAAACCTTACCCCCAACCATCCACAATCCCTTAACCAACACACATTCCTTCTCATGCTCTCGTAACCATGGATCATCCACATAACTCCCCTGTAACTCCAAACTCCACTCATCCACAACTTCCATCTCCTCCTTAACCACTACGGATCCTTGCGACCGGGTTTGCACCGCACAACCCCACTGCTCTCGGGAAAAGACCTCACCTTCCCTATGCAACCCATTCTCTCCTGCACTAGGATACCTAGACAAAGCATCAGCCACCACATTCTCTTTACCTTTAATGTGCTGTAACTTGAAGTTAAACCTATTAAAAAACTGGGACCACCTCACCAATTTCGGGGACAACTTTTGCGGGTTCCTCAAATATTTCAAATTTTGGTGATCAGTCATAACAACAAACGGGAACACAGCCCCTTCCAGGAACTGCCTCCAAGTAACTAATGCATTGCGCACTGCAAATGCCTCCTTCTCCCACACTGGCCACTTACGTTCGTGCTCTCCAAATTTCTTTGAAAAATACGCACAAGGTCTCAACTTCCCTTGGCTATCCTCCTGCAACAAGGCCCCCCCATAAGCCCAAGCCGAAGCGTCACACTGAACGACAAAAGGCTTGTCAACATTAGGATGCAACAGCAACGGTCCTTCCGTGAACGCTTTTTTCAACTTAACGAATGCCTCCTGACAACCCTGGTCCCAATTCAACACCGCTCCTGGGGACTTCACCTTTCTAGATTCTCCTCTGCCCTTAGTCTTCAGCAACTCCGTGAGCGGGGGGGCTATGGCCGCAAACCCGGGAATAAAAGTTCGATAGAAATTCGCCAGTCCTAGAAAAGCTTGCAACTGCCTACGGGTGCGCGGCGCTTCCCAACTCACCACGTCATCCACCTTCGCCGGATCCATAGCCACACCACTCTCACCAATCCTATATCCCAAGAAATCAATCTGACTCTTACTAAACTCGCACTTACTCAGCTTCTCGCAAACAGGCTAGCCTGCCTCAACCGCTCAATACTTCTCGCACTAACCTAACATGCTCCTCTTTCGTACTCGTCGCCACAACAATGTCATCTAAGTACACAAAGACTCCTTTATATAAGAGGGTGCAACACTTCATTAATCAATTGCATAAACAGACCGGAGACCCTGCTAAACCGAATGGCATTACGAGCCATTCGAATAATCCTAGAGGGCACAAAAAACGCGGTTTTCCATTGGTCACTTTCCTTAACCCGGATCATATGGAACGCATCAATTAAGTCCAATTTTGTGAAGAACTTACAACCTCCTAGCAGTCCCAACAGATCCTTGATCAGTGGCAGGGGATAGCAGTTCGTAGTGCTAACGGCATTCAACCCCCTATAATCAATGCACAGCCTCAACTTGCCATCCTTCTTTTCCCTAAACAACACTGGTGCGGCTAAAGGGGACTCCGATCGCCTAATAAACCCTCTCTTCAAATAGTCATCTATCTGCTCTCTCAAGGCAACCTTCTCTTGGACCGTCATTGCATATATTTTAGGTTTGGGCAACACCGCTCCCTCCTTTATTTCTATGCTACATTGCACATTCCTCAGAGGGGGAGCTTCTGGCTAGTTTCGGGTTGAACACGTCAACATAATCCCAGTATTCTTGTGGCACCCCTTTCACGTCACTACTTATACTCTTCTCCATATTAGGGGTACATTGCACCTTTCCGTCCTCCAATCAATCTTGGGGTTCACTTTTTCCTAACCAGGGCATGCCCAAAACCACTTCATGCCCTTTTATGGGAGCCATAACAAAATCAATACTCCTCCCAGGGCCCTACACGCCCCTTTAACCCTTTTGTCCCTGTGGAGAAATGTCCACCCTCAATGGTTGTTCCGTCTAACTGCTTAAAGACAACTGGGGCTTTTAACGGTTCAGTCTCACCCCCCAATTCCTTAACCAACTGAGGTGACATGATGTTTTCCGAACACCCGCAATCTATAAGAGCTTTTTTCTTTACCACAAGATTCCCTTTTACTAACCCCAAAGTACATTGTATATTATTCCTCACCCCTATTTCCACACTTTCATCATTGTCCACCGCAGCAGCCTTGGCTGCAGCCACTTTCACTGCTGACTTCTGTGGGCACTGATAAGCAAAATGCCCGGGTTGGTTACAGGCGTAACACCGCATCCGGCTCATCATCGGTTTCCGGTTACTGCTGGAACGGCTGTCGCCACCACTTTTAGCCTCCGACCCTTTAGGCCGACTCTCTCTCCACACACGACCACCGCCTCTCGATCTCATCGGCTGCGCCTGTCGTCTCCGCACTTGGGCCAGGATTCCCTCCACATTTCCTGCCAGTTGGATCCACCCATCGATATCTCCTGGATCATCACGGTGAAGGCACCACTCCAACACCTCCTTCCGCAGACCGTCCTTAAACATCTCCAACAAGGTAGCTTGGGACCATTCTGCCACCTTCCCTGCGAGCCCCATAAACTCCTCAGCATACTCGGTCACCGACTTGGCCCCTTGAGTCAGACACCGCAACGCCTCCTTCGCCTTAATCCTCTCAAGGGGATCTCGAAATCTGCTCCTGATGGCACACAGGAATCTCCTCACCGACCCAAGGCAGGGATCTCGACGATCGTGGCACTGTACATACCACTCAGCAGCACGGCCCTTGAACACAGCCCCAACGGCTCTTACTTGGCTGCTTTCACTGGGATACAAATGTCCATAATCCTCCATATGGTCTTGTACTGCCGCAATAAAGAAGGCAACTTTGGATGCTTCGCCTTCAAACTCTACTCGTAATGGTTCCTTCTTTATACGGCCTCCAAATTCGTGGGACGCCATCCTATCCCTGGGTAAGTCTCCAGGTCTCGCCATACCTCTCCCCATTCCAGCAGATGGGTTCCTTGGACCTTGCTCTCCCATCATCCTCACTCCCGTAGGAGATCTAGGACGTGCTGGCACGGGACTCTCTCGACCTCGGCTCTGGTTCCTCACTCCCGAAGGAGATCTAGGACGTTCGCCACAGGTTCCATCCATCCAGGAGTAATAAGTAAAATCTCCACCTCCTGGGGCCTGCCACATTGACTCTCTCCGGTCCTTCTCATCCAGCCTCTGGGACAACCGGTTCATCGTCTGCACCACCGCTTCCATTTGACAGCTTAACACATCAAATTTTGAAGGGGACTCTGGCTCTGGGGTCTCACTACCCCCTCCCGTGGTTAGGTCCACCTTACCATCTTTGGCACACCTCTCCGGATCCTCATGGATCACCTCCAGACGAGCGCCCTGGCACTCCACCGCCTGGTCCACCAAGCGAGCCTCCCTGTGTTCTGCCGCCTGGATCATCCCCAGACGACCACCTCGACGCTCCACCGCTTGGATCGAGCTCTTGCGCCCTGCCATTTGCCAAGCCCCTTCTCTCTCCTTCGCTCGGCAGGCCATCCGTTCATCCACTTGGGCTTGCCAGAAATGCTCTCCCTCACGGAGTCTCATCTCCTGGGCCATCAACTCACGGGACACATCTGGACTCCCCACATGATCAAGAGTAGTCCACTCCCACTCTTGGGTCCTCCGGATCTCCTCGTCCTCATCCAAGACCCAGCTGTCCAGATACTTTTCCTCGTTCCACGCCAACCTCGCCATTGCTGGGATAGTTGGTCAGGGGCTTTAGCTTCTGTAACGACTCTCCAAACTTCGGTAGGGATCACGCATAGACGTCAGCTTGGTCCAACACGATTTTATTGAAGGTACGGCACCCGTGAAGCTAAAGCACCGCCCGGCCACCCAAACACACCTTATATACCCCGGTAGCCCTCCCCTTCCAGGCAATGTCCAGACTGGGTTTCATCAGCATTTCATGAATCAGCACTCCCAGTAGTCCATAGGGGCATGACCCCAGGGTCACAGAGCCAGCGTCACGAGTCCCACTGTCAATGTCCAAGCCTGGAGGAGTTACCTCACTTCCCTCCGAGGCTCCTGGAAGTTATCTCACTCCCAGTCTTGACTCAGCAGTCTTCACGAAAAGTAGGACAAAGGTCGCACCAGGAATAGAGGCAAGGTCGCTGCTGCCTCATGACAGGTTGGGAACCTGGTCTTCCCCAAAGCTCAGGTTTCCCAACCCTGACACCATGGCTTCTCCACTACCATATAATCTGTGTGTGTGTGTGTGTGTGTGTGTGTGTGTGTGTGTATATATATATATATATATATATATATATATATCACAATCATGTCAGAAGTTAATTGAGAATACAGTCATAATGTATAAAATACCACAAAGTTAAAAACTTGGCATTATACTAAATTTCCTTTGACCACAAGCTGGCCACCTGGAGTGTGTGTGGTGTCTCTGTGAGAAGGTCCTCCATTGTGCATATGGCGGGGTTCAGACTGCATTGTAGTAAGTGGTCTGTGGTTTGTTCTTCTCCACACTCGCATGTCATGGACTCCACTTTGTAGCCTTATTTCTTAAGATTGGCTCCGCATCTCGTGGTGCCAGAGTGCAGTCTGTTTAGCACCTTCCAAGTCACCCAGCTTTTTGTGTGTCCAGGAGGGAGTTTCTCATTCAGTCTCAGCCTCTGATTGAGGTTCTGGATTTTAGCCTGCCACTTTTGGACTCTTGCTTATTAAGTGTTCCTAAAAACTAGATTATCAAAACAGATATTACACATTATCTGCATTGAACTGGTTTATCTGAATGTACAGTTCAAACTAGATAATCTGGATTTTATTTGACATTGTAGAAGGGGCCTTTGAGAGAAAAAGTTAATAAACTTCTCCCCCCAAAACATGGGTTGCATCAGAGTTAGCTGCCCTAAATTGGACTACATATTAAATAAAGTGGTTAAACATGCACTGGATTACAAGTCAGATGTACAGTGGCCAGTGTGCAATATTTATTTTTGTTTTACCTGGTCCAACAATTGTCAACAAAATGTTTTAATACTTTTACAAGTGAATCTGGTTTTAATGGGCAGAAGTTCTATAAACCAATAGATAGACCAGCATGACACCAAAGTTGTATGGATGAGTTTTGAGTTTTCAGGTGTCAAAGAAGGGGACATATTATCTTCAAATTTTATTATGGATAGTGTCTTGTGGCATATGTTTGTCTGTGTTTGCCTGTGGTGTTACCCATGACTGTTTCTGGAGGATTGTGGAGATTAATGTTGTGCTGAAAGGTAGCCTAGAACACATTTGTACCACCCTGCCTTTCATAATGCAGCTTGTGATGAGTTTAAATTGATTTACCCGCTTAGTGACCTTCATCTGGGAATTGTCAGCAGAGTCTACATTCATACGTGAGTGTACAGGTTGGACTTTGCTCCTTTTAACAAAGGAACAATTCCTTTCTAAAATTGTATCATACATGAGCAAATTTAAAAACTTTACTCTGTCATCATAGGGCAGAAACATATTCCCTCTGCAAATTCCCTTGATTCTTCCTTTGATTTTTTAAATCCTTCCTTCTTTTCACAGATGGAGTATGCATACCCAAATGAGCCCTTTCGTTTATTCTATTTTTATCTATTGCAGTTGTGCAGTTTCCCAGAGCTGTAGTACAAGTCTGTTGAATTGTTCATTAATAGGCTCACTTGGATAACTGAGCTTTTCTCTGTGAGGCTCAGAAGTGTGCTGTTGTTGTAGTTGCTCTTCTTACTTTAACAGAGTAACCCCAGGATATGATAGCCTTAAAAAATGAACCCCTCTGAAACCCTCTGGTGTATTCCAAACACAGTACAGTGGTAAGATTGTAAAATTGGATCTTCAAAGCCTGTGTTGCCTTTTAATATGCAGGTATAGACATTCCTGGCTTTGTCGTCCACTGAATGGTTTCTCATTTGATATGGGAGGATTCGACATAGTTTTCTACGAAAGTTTTTGGTAGCATTGCTTGCTACATTATTGCACAGTCAAATAAAACAAATTTGTAATTGGAAAAAATATGAGAATTCTTCATCTTATGGCTTTGTTGCCAGCTGGAAAGCTGGGCACCCATTAGTGTAATATCACTAGTCGTAGATCTTTCATTAACCTTTCTTTTACATTTTTGCCTTTTATTTATTTATTTACAGTGTTTATATTACGCCCTTCTCACCCCGCAGGGGACTCAGGGCAGATTACAATGCACAAATACATGGCAAACATTCAATGCCAATTAGACATACAACATATGTTGTTTTAAAAAAAAGGTTTGTTGTGCAGAGTATAAATCGCAGCAGAGAAGCAGTTCAAAAGGGTTTACAGCAAATGTGGCATATGAGGACTCAAACTGGAAATAATGCACCTGAGCAAACAAGCCATGTTATTAAAGCATTCTACTTTATTGTAGAAAGCAACAGAAAGGCAGTAATACACATGCAACAGCATGTTTAACAAGTTAGAACAGGAGAAAACATACCACGAGGCACACAAAATGGAGGCATACAGCAGAAGACTAACAGCAACTCTAAACTCCTCCCTTCTTCATCGCTGTGATTGGAAGAGAGAGTGAGCCAATAGGCAGAGCCTAGCAACAGGGATTTATTCCTTCTAACTATATTACTAACTCTACCACTAGATGGCTCTCATGAGAGAGGAAATCTGCTTACTTCTATCATGCATCTACTCCCATGAGACACAAATCACATTCATCTAGACATATTGAACTACAGCATTTTGCCATTAATTTCAACAACATATGTCTAATTAGATCCTGAAGACATCTTATTCTGTTCTCAAGAGGAAGAACTTTAAGGAATGAATTTACTCCTTTTTTGCACCTCTACTATGAATATATTTCACTCTGGTTCTTTTTAATTTTTATTCCAGTATTTTTGAACAAACGATACAAACAATATTCATATGCTAAGGGTTAAATTCAGTGGTACCGGTCCCCCTGTTGGCAGAATGGCCTCAGAGTCTCCTCGGCTGGTAGTGCTGGGGAACTTCAACATCCATGCTGAGGCTGCCTTGTTGGGAGTGACTCAGGACTCCATGTTTGTCACGACATCCATAGGCCTATCAAGCCCTACTATTCTGATTAAACAGAACAAACTGGAGACTTCTAGATCTTACTGTATCACAGTTCATATCAGCTCTAGTCATGATGTCTAATGATGAGGAATACAGGAGTTGTAGTCCAGCATCTGGATATGGCAGGCCCAGATTTGTTTCGAGGTCCTTGAGTTTGACACATGTGGTATAACAGATCCAGTGGATGTAACTTGGCTCCTGTTTGTCCAGTGAAAATAGATAACATCTAATTTGTCCTACCAGGTGCAGGATCAGAGTTTTTGAAGAGTTGAGACTTGTTTACATGTGAGAACTAGAAAAGCCAAAAAGAAACTAGATAAGTGGCCAGGGGATGTTCAAAACAACAACTTCTTGTTGTTGTTATTATTATTATTATTATTTTCCTAGATGCATTTGGGAAGAAGCTTCATAGTTCTTTGTTTACCCAGGCAATGCTTATTTGACCTGATTGTCTCAATTCATGTGTGCATATCTTTGGTTCTGAATAAAAAGTCTGCTGAAATATATTCAAACTGCTCTTTTTTGTGGTGTAGAAACCTATCCCTATTTTTCTATTTTATTTCTGCCTCTGGTACCAAAGATGTGACATTGAGGAGCACATCTACTTTGTTAAATGAAATATACCTGTACCTCTTTCCACTTCAATTCAATAATGTTGTTTTGATCCAAAACCAGTGCCTGGATAGCATGAAGATTAAAAAATTGAAATGTAATCCAGACAATGCAGAAGTGCTTCTAGTCAGTAGAAAGGCAGACCAGGGAATAGGGGTCCAGCCTGTGCTGGATTTGTTGTTTCACTTCCCCTGAAGATCCTGGTTCACAGCATGGGAGTGTACCCATCCTTGGGGTGTCACTGCATCCTTGGGATACAGTAACACTTGCCTTAGTGACATCTTGTTTGGGTTACTATAGCATGCTTGTCCAAAGAACTGTAGACCAGTGGTTCTCACCCCAATCTTTGATATGTTTTGTCCTCCAACTCCCAGAAATCTTAACAACTGGTAAACTGGCTGGGATTTCCGGGAGTTGTGGGCCAAACTACCTGGAAACCCACAGGTTGAGAACCATTGCTGTAGACAGATGTTAACTGAAGTACATTAGTGAAATTTGAGAGGAACCACCTTGTTGCTCAAATTGAAAGTTCACTCATTTGATGTTGGATGTCACTCAGTGTAAATGATCGTACCCCATCCTATGAAGTTCATATCATAATGAACATACTTTTAATATAGCATGATGCTGGATCCCGCTCTTGTTCAGGTGATTGAACAATAGGCACGGTGACCTGTTCGTTGGGTTCCCTCTCTTTCTGGCTCCCTTTCTTGGACTATTTTGCTGTGTATTATATACTTTTGGTAACTCCTTGAACTCCATTTTCTCTTTCAAGAATGTGTATCTGTATATTTGATACCCTGCTATTAAATTAGAGCTCGCACTTTGAAAACACACACGCACAAACATGCACACTTCCTTCTTGAAAAATCTATTCATAGTTAAGTTACATGTAGTGTTAACTGGATGCTAGATCAGTGGAATCCCTGTGTGTATATATGACTTTTAGTCAGCACTGCGGTATTCTGGTTTTGCTGCAAAAAATTGACCTTTCCTTGGCACGGAATTTAATAGGCTCACAATGCCTTGATCTGAAAACAGTCTTCAGCACAGGGAATGAGCAATTGTTCCTAGTAGCACACTCAAGTTGTAGTGGTCAGTATACCTAGAAGCCAATTAGACTTTATATTTTCAATAGGAAACCTCTTTCGATAGAGAGAAAGCTTTGCAATATCACTTTCCTCTGCTTTCCATCTTGTCATCTTCAGGCAGCAGCCCGGAGAGATCATTGGAGTCTGCAGTGTTACGTCACTGAGGGAGCCTGGACCAATGTCTCAATGGTACAGCAGGCTAAAGCTAAAGCTTTTCATTGCTGAGAAAGGAAAGTGGCAAATCTGGCAAACAATAGAGTTTAGGGAAGGAGGCATCTTTGATATTCTGAAATATACTAGCTTTTCTAAAGCTATTAACACAATTATTTTAAAGCAGAGTCCTTTTGCCTAGTATTCATAGATCCAAAGTTAGCTAAAGAGCTAAAATATAATTTGAAATATATTTTTCAATGCCTTCTGTATCAAGCAACGTTGCTAAGCGACCAAATTAAAATCTCAGCATAGGAGACAAGATAGAATAGTATCCAATTAGTCCAGTTCAGGGATGCCAGCACTCCATGGCATCGCTTTAATTATTTTCAGTGTGTTATTTATGCCATCACATGTGGCAAACAATAAATTAGAAGAAATGCTAACTAGGAAGTTAAAATTGGGTGTCCATGTTTGAGTATGTGAATATATATGCTAGTAGATGTAATGACTAGCTGGCCCATTTATCAGCTTGTGCCACTTCAAAGGCTAACACATTTCATTGTGGCACAAGCTTTCATGAGTTGTGTTCACTTCATCAGATTCTTGGAAGTGTTACCTCACTTGGCAGATTTATATACACAAACTTGGGTATTCAGGTGGGTGGATTATAAACATTGGCTTCAGTGGGAATTTAAATGCAAGGTGTGTATACTCTGATAATTTCCTACTGGCCATTGACAAAACCTTGTTGTGTGGTAGCACTCATATCCAGGCACGTAGTATGGCCCTGTTGAAGCCACAGGAGACAGAGGTGAATGTCTGAGTGAATTCTTCTTCTGTTACACTGCATGGACATCTGCCTCTGAATCTACCCCCTTGTTTCAATGGCCACTGGGATCAAAGATTAGGGTGCCTTGGGCAGTTGAAGTGTCCTTTAAACTACAATTTCTTATGGCCACACATTATGTATAATTGAGCCTGCTTTTCTTTATTCAAAACAGAATAGGGCATTGCTGGCATTGGAAATGGCTGTATTCCAAAACCAGTGAGAGAACTGTATTGTCGAAGGCTTTCATGGCCAGAAACACTGGGTTGTTGTGAGTTTTCCAGGCTGTCTGGCCATATTCCCGAAGCATTCTCTCCTGATGTTTCACCTACATCTATGGCAGGCATCCTCAGCGGTTGTGAGAGAACTCTTTGAGGAAGAGAGGGGTGTGAAGGGAGAGATACTCAGGGTTTGATTAGATTTTGATAATCGAAACTCTGGTTTATGTATCTGGTTAAAAAAAAAGTATTGCCTGAATATTCACCATGAATGAGGAGGCAAGAAGAACTTTTCTTGTCAGATGGATAAAAAGTTTCCTGTTACTACTTTAGACTTTTCTGTTTCATGAAGAAGCAGCCCTAAAATTTTGATCCTTAAGGCAGAAGATCTGTTCTCTATTCATTCATTCCCTGGTGATAAAACACAAACTAAACCGAATAAACTCAAATTAAATTTAACAGTTCATCCCTTTTAATAGAACCCAAGCTGTGTTTCCTGGAACAGATAAATCCATTGTAGCTAATAATAATGGAAACTTTATTGAGTGATGATGGTGAAGGACTGGGGCAGTGTCTAAATATTATATGGATTAAAACACACCATAGAGTCCACCTGAGATTTAGCCTGTTTCAAATCTGATAGCTTTTTTGTATCTCAGATTGAAGTCTCCCCAATGGTGGTCAGAAAGGATCAGCAACTACTGAAATTAACATAGATATATAGTTACACTGTGTATTCATGTATAAGTTTAGACATTTTTGTGTATTTTAACTGGTTTTTTAATCTGTTAATATATTTTTCTGGTGCAATTAGTTGTATTCATTGTATATGTATTGCTGTCAGTTGCTAGCCGCCCTGAGTCCCCCTTCGGGGATTGAGAAGGGCGGGCCATAAATAATTTAAATAATTTTTTTAAAAAAAACTCAACCCAAAAATCCTGGGCAGAATTTTCCATGGATCAATATGAGTGCATTAACTCTTATCATCGTAATCATCATCATCATCAATTTATTATTTTTTAATCGCCCTCCATCCAGGATGCTCTGGGCGATTTACATAAAAATAGGTTAAAAACAGGATAAAACATTACACAGGCCAAATATAAAAGCTGATTTTTAAAAAAAGGATACCATCTCCTTCTCTTAGCAGAGTGGCCAAAGGGCTTAGTTCATCCTTGGAGAATGTGAAAGAAGCATGGCATGGGCCCACTCTATGTTCTCCACTCCAATAATGCTTCTGACTTTTTGAATGTATGGTCAAAGAAATTGTGGCAGAAGCAGCCAGGTTGACCCATTGAAGTGGCATTGGTATTTTAATCTCTCCATGGAATGACCCTTGACTTATCCATGGGTCATATCAAAATCTACAATCTTTGCCACCCAATTTGCTATCTATGCATGAAGTCAAGTTGTACATATGTATATATGTTAATTTCTGAGGAAAATATTGTGTTACTGTTGCAAATTCCAATAAAATTGGGATGTGGGGAGAATGTGCGCTCAACCTGTTTCCTGCACCAGAGAGTACGATGAGTCAATGCTGTCTCGATCACTCCCTTCCCATTAATTATCCCCATTGCTTGAAATATGCACCCCACCAGCCACTTCTTTCCTCCCATCTGAGGTTAATGTGCCCTGCACATTCATCTGAAAGTGTATATATATGCACAAGTACTAATGATAAGTATATTATTATTTATATTTTTCCTTTCCTCTCCCTGTGGACTGTGGGGGGGGGGGGGACAACAATAAATAAAAAGATAATGCCTTCAGTATATATGCACATTCATTTTTCAGTATAGGGTTGCTGAGTATTTTTAATATGCTTGTCAGAAAGAGAGTAGATACATGATAGACAAATGACTTTAGGTGAGGTGAATATTATTGTACTTCTTCCATACTGTTTGTGAACAAAATCTGCTGATGGTAGAAAAACATCTGAAAAGATCACTTGACAGATGACAAATTGAAAGAGTGTCTGAGCTGCCAAAACGCATGCTGGATGAATGAGATGAAATGTGTACATCAGCACAGCTGCTAAAGTTACCCATGAATGCCATAGAAGCAACTGTTAGAAAGTGTTTCACTTTCTGTTCACTGTAGCATTTTTATTTGCTTGGCAATCCGAGATCCTTTACAACTATCTCCATACTGATCACAAATGTATTGTACAAGTTTTCTAAAACGCATAATGGAAACCCTTACTTAAAAAGAAACCAATCTGAAAGTCAAGTTATAAAAAGTCAAGTGTGTTATGTCAGCCGCCAGAGTCCCCTTAGAGGTGAGAAGGGCGGGGTTTAAATACTGTAAATACAATAAATAAGAACTCTTTCTTCCATTTGTTGACAATTACAACTAAGACAATGGTTACAAGTTTTTGAAATATATGTTATTTCTACACCAGAACAAAGAATGTGGGAATGTATGAAAAGATAAACAAGTGGAAAACATCATTAACTTTTTCCCTAGAGCATACCTTTGTTGCCATGCAAATATGCCACCTACAGGACAAAAGGGGACACAGTGGTACAACAGGTTGAACCTCTGAGCTGCTGAACTTGCTGACTAGAAGGTTGGTGGTTCGAATTCATGGGATTGGGTGAGCTCCCACTGTTAGCCCCAGCTTCTGCCAACCTAGGAGTTTGAAAACATGCAATTGTGAGTAGATCAATAGGTACCACCTCGACGGGAAGGCAATGGTGCTCCATGCAGTCATGCTGGCCAAATGGCCTTGGAGGCATCTACAGACAACGCAGGCTCTTTGACTTAGAAATTGAGATGAGTACCACCCCCCAGAGCCAGAGATGAGCACCACCCCTCAGAAGCCAGAAGGGGAGGCCTTTACCTTTTTCTGTGTTTGATTGTTTATAGGCATTGAATGTTTGCCTTTGTGTTTGCATGTGCTGGAATCCAGCCTGAGTACCCTCGGGGAGATAGGATGGAATATAAATATATACATTATTGTTGTTATTATTATTATTAAAAGGTACCAAATCCAGCTGAACAAATTTTCCAGGGATTTAAACACACACACACACACACATACACACAGAACATGCTGAGGATCTGCATTCGTTTGCTATGAAATGGAATTTTCCAATCCCTGTACCAAAGTGATTTTTACATACATTTTGATAGTTTTGATCTTTTCATAATATTCTTCTGCTAGCTAACAATGTGCTGCCACCTATAACTCATTTTTCTTTTTTCTTTTTTGAATTTGGTACCTTTTGCAAACAATTGCCACAATTCCATTTATATTGGATGGCTGGGAAACAGATCAAAGTGACGGCTTCTTTACTCTGGTTTGCTCCTACACAGCCCTGATTTGGACACCAGGTTCTATGATCTTTCAGCATTTCAAATATTTAAAAATGATCAATCAAACTAAAGGACATACTTAGTCATTTTATTTTGAAGTACTGTATTTTGTTTCTTTTGAATGTTTTGAAGCTTGGAGCAAGCTATTTCAGCTCACTGCAGCAAGATAGTTTCACTCCCCGTTTTAGATGAGACAGTTAATGACTACAGCATCAAAGCTGAATGATGGATGGAAACTCTTGAATGTCCACTTAGAAATTATGGGGAAACGGCTTTCTGTGTTTGTGCCCGGTAAATCCTGAACAATGAGTATGTGGATATGTATTGTTGAAGGCTTTAATGGCCAGAAATAGTGAGTTGTTGTAGGTTTTTCAGGCTATGTGGTCATGTTCTAGAAGCATTCTCTCCTGACATTTCGCCTGCATCTAAGGCAGGCATCCTCAGAGGTTGTGAGGTCTGTTGTGAGGACCTCACAACCTCTGAGGATGTTTGTCATAGATGCAGGTGAAATGTTAGGAGAGAATGCTTCTAGAACATGGCCTTACAGCCTGAAAAACCTACAACCCAGATCAGTATGTGAATTTTGAGTTTATCAATTGTGGAGAGGGAGCGCTTGAAAACAGAGTATAGGGTTAAGGGGCTAAATCCAAAGGTTAAGTCTATTTGCATATAATGGCATTGGCTTCGTTGATTCAAAGGAATCCTTTCCCAGTCATTCAGTGGATATAACAGTTGGTGCAAGCAAAAGACTTGCAGCAGGTTTCCAATGCCACAATATGCAAATAGACTGATTAGAAAAACTGCAGTGTAACATATACCGCTGAGGTAAGGCATTTTGTTGGAGGCCTAAAAGACACTATTTGCTCTATGTTTGATATTATAAAGCAAAGTTCTTAACCTGTGGGCCGCAGACCACCAGTGGGCTGCGAGGATGAAAATCAGGTGCGCAAACCTCCTTCCTCTTTATTTTATTTCTGCTCCTTTTGCATCGCCTGCTACTCCATTGCTGTTGCTGACCATGGCATATGTTCTGCATCAGAAACTAGAGCTGATTTGTTCTATCCAATTCAATTTTCTGAATCAGCACCTCAAACCAAATCTAAAGTTCACCAAAAACAAATTCATAACTCTTTTGGTACTAATATTGGAGAGTGGTCCCTTGTAAAAGTGGTCCCTGGTCAAGTAGTCCCTGGTTAAAAAAAAACACGGTTGGGAACCACAGCTGCAATGTGAGAGGGATTTACAGTAGGAACCTTGCTTCTGGTTGTCATACCAGAGATCACTTATGGAAGAAGGCTGAAACATCAGTTTTCTGCTTCCTGATTGACTGGGGAACTAATCCCCGTTGCTTGCTGCTAATGCTGCCTTATAAGCAAAGATCAGAGTGAAGTCACTCTGGTAGACACTATATAGCTATGGTGGTAACTGTGTCAGTGAATCCTGACTCAGATTGTGATTATTTGCTGATATTTAATTTCTTGCAGTGCACATTTGTTGTGACATGTTTTCCTCTTATTTTTAGTTATTTTTCATGCCACCTCAGTCATGAAGAGGAAATGTGATGAAAATCTATGAATAAATAAAACCTGTTCTGAGAAGAGTGCAACCTTGTGAAAAAAATATCCCATAATAGGGGAATATAAATAAAGGACTCATAGGTCACATGTTGCTGATCACACAATATAAATAAAAGTGTATTTTTAAAAGAAATAGCAGTTACCATACTTCACACAGAACTGTAGAACTGTCTGAGGTCCTATGCCAATACCACCCATGGTGTATGTTACTAACAGATGTGTGTGTGTGTGTGTGTGTATTACAGACAAACATATTCTGTGGTGATGCCGATCTAAAGACACTTATATTGAACACGTATTGTTTTCCCACATTTTCACCTCCACCTTTCTCAGCCATTTGAGAATGGGTATGAATTTGAAAAGATGCTCTGAGGTCAAGATCATCTGAAATTGCTTTCCCTGTAGGCTTCCTTAGTGTTGTTATTGTCTATCTGGCTATACTCTGTACTGATGCTGCTGTCCTTGGTACCAGAAGACACATGCTGCTTGCTTCCTTTATGTCGCTTGCTTGCCTTGGCCAGATACAGCCTTGTTTTAGATACGGGTTGGGTTGGTTATTCATTTTGTAATGTGAAAACAACTTTTAAAAAAATGTTGGTGAGAGAATGAAAGAATGAGAGCGTCAGAATGAAAAGATCAGTCTACATTTTTTCAAAGTGTTCTGTTTGTACATTAATGTGGACTAGACATTTTAAAATATTTATAGAAAACTGTATTGACTCTATACATTACAAAAACCCTGTCAAGGGAAATGTAAATGAATTCCTCACAGACAAGCAATGGAATCCTTTAAAATAGCTTTATATACATATTTTAAAATAATATGTCTGTTTTTTATGTTGTTGAACATCATGCTCTCTTTCCCATAACATGCAGTGCCAGATATAAAAATCCCTCTGATAAATGGCTCAATGAATAAATATGAGGTGATATAAATGTCTTGGGGTATAGTACTAGTTGGTTCATACCTGACTGATAGGAAAGGAATGCGAAAGAAATCATTGCTAACCCTTAACAACTGGAAATAACAATAAACTAATATACCTTCAAAAGCCCAATCTGACCATGGTAGTACACACCTTAGTCACATCCAGTCTAGATTACTGAAACGCGCTCTATGTGGGGCTGCCTCAGAAGAGCGTTCAGAAACTGCAACTGGTACAAAGGTTATCAGCCAGACTGCTTACAGGATCGGGATATAGGGAAATAACTATCCTGCCCATGAAGCAGCTACACTGGCTTCCAGTTTGTTTCTGGGTGCAATTCAAGGTTCTGGCTTAAGCGTATAATGTCCTAAATGGTTTGGGCCCAGTCTTATTGAGGGACCGCATCTCCTTTTATCAGCCCGCACGAGCCCCGAGATCAACAGGAGAGGCCCTTCTCTCAGTCCCACCACCGTCACAAGTATGGTTGATAGCAATTAACATTCAAACCACATCACCTTGCTGTATAATATCATAGAGCAAATAGTGTCTTTTAAGCCTCCAACAAAATGCCTTAACTCAGCAGTATATGTTACACTGCAGTTTTAAAAATCAGTCTATTTGCATATATTGGCATGGTAAACCTGGTGCAAATCTTTTGCTTGCACCAACTGTTATATCCACTGAAGGTCTGGGGAAATATTCTTTTGAGTTAATGGAGCCAATGCCAATATATGCAAATTTATTGACTCTAGTTTTAGCTAACCTTTGGATTTAGGCCCTTAACCCTATATTATGTTTTCAAGCGTTCTTTCTCCACAATTGATAAACTCAAAATTCGCATACTGATCATTATTCAGGATTTACTGGGCACTAATACAGAAAGCAGGTTTCCCCCATCATTTCTTAAGTGGACATGCAAGGGTTTCCATTATGTATGTATCAATAATCTTACATTCAGCTCTGATGCTGTAGTCATTAACTGTCTTATCCAAAACAGGGAGTGAAACTACCTTGCTGCAGTGAGTAGAAATAGCTTGCTCCAAGCTTCAAAACATTCGAAAGAAACAAAATACAGTACTTCAAAAGAACATCACTAAGTAGATCCTTTAGTTTGAGTGATCATTTTTAAATATTTGAAGTGCAGCAAGATAATAGAGCCTGGTGTCCAAATCAGGGCTGTGTAGGAGCAAACCAGAGTGAGGAAGCTGCCACTTTGATCTGTTTCCCAGCCATCCAATATAAACGGAATTGTGGAGATTGTTTGCAAAAGGTACCAAATCCCCCCCCCCAAAAGCAAATGAAAAATGAGCTATAGGTGGCAGCACATTGTTAGCTATCAGGAGAATATTATGAAATGATCAAAACTATCAAAATGTATGAAAAAAATCACTTTGGTACCGGGATTGGAAAATTCCGTTTCATAGCAAAAGAATGCAGATCCTCAGCAGGTTGTGTGTGTGTGTGTTTAGATTCCTGTAAAATTTGTTCAGATGAATTTGGTACCTTTTGGAAACAAACCCCACAATTGTAACAACAACAACAACACTTTATTTATATTCCATCACAAGTATGGTTGATAGAAGTGTGAGAGAGGGCCTTTTTGGAGGTGGCCCTGCAATTCTGGAACTCCTTTCCCAAAGAAGTGCAATCAGCCCCATTGCTATTGGCCTCTAGCTCCCAGGTTAAGACCTTTTTATGGAAGCAGGCCGTCCCTGACAACCCACAATAAGCAATCTATTCTGATCAGACAAGGCTTATATGGCCAAAATTTTGGAGCTCAAGACTTTTAATATGATATTTTAAAGATAACTTTAGTGGCCTGAGATACAGGGATTTTAATGATAATGATAAATGTTATTATTTTCAGCCTATTTATAGGATTTATACAATCTGTTTATGCAGTGTGTTGATTTATTGTTTATATGCTTGGTAGGAGGGATGTTGTTGTGTTCTTGTATCATGTGGTTTTTTTTTACCCTTTGCTTACTGTTTTGAGTATATAAAGCTATTGTCCTCCCAACCCTGCTATATGCCTGTGAAACATGGACTATCTACAGACATCACATGCAACTCCTAGAATGATTCCATCAGCATTGCCTCCAAAAATTCTGGCAAATCTTTTGGGAAATACAGACGGACAAATGTTAGTGTGCTGGAAGAAGCAAAGACCACCAGCATTGAAGTGATGCTCCTCCACCATCAATTCCGCTGGACTGGCCATATTGTCCAAATGCCTGATCACCGTCTCCCAAAGCAGGTACTATACTCCAAACTCAAGAATGGAAAATGGAATGTTGAGGACATGAAAAGACATTTAAAGATGGGCTCATTGGCAACCTTAAAAACTGTGGCATAGACACCGAGAACTGGGAAGCCCTGGTCTTTGAGCACTCTAGCTGGAAGTCAGCTGTGACCAATAGTGCTGTAGAATTTGAAGAGGCACAAATGGAGGGCAAAAGGGAGAAACATGCCAAGAGGAAGGCACATCAATCCAACCCTGACTGGGACCACCTTCTGTCTGGAAACCAATGTCCTCACTGCAGGAGAACATGAAGACAAAGAATAGAGCTCCACAGCCACAGCCACCTATGGACCCACCGAGAACTGGGAAGCCCTGGTCTTTGAGCACGCTAGCTGGAGGTCAGCTGTGACCAATAGTGCTGTAGAATTTGAAGAGGCACAAATGGAGGGCAAAAGGGAGAAACATGCCAAGAGGAAGGCACATCAAGCCAATCCTGACTGGGACCACCTTCTGTCTGGAAACCAATGTCCTCACTGCAGGAGAACATGCAGACCAAGAATAGAGCTCCACAGCCACCTATGGACCCACCGCCAGGATACCACATCTGGAAGACAATAGTCCTTGAGCTATGAGGGATTGCCTAAGTAAGTAAGTGTTTTGAGTCCCACCCATGGGAGGAAAGCGGGGTAAAAATAGCAGCTGCTGGGTAATTTCCTCCCTGCTTTTCCCCTGAGATCTGAAGATCTCTTCTAGAGGGTTGGCAGTGATCTATAGCAGATTTTCAGGAGGTGCAGAGGACTGCAGAGCGAAACCAACAACAACCAAAGTGTGTTAACACTAAGCTGGATTTACTCCATTATGTTTTATATTTGTGTTAGCAAACATTGCAGAGAGAGGAACAATGGTTTGGGGCAGGAATCATGCAGTTTTTAATACTGAGTGGTTTAAGTAAACTAGGATTTTCCTGAATGCAGATGAATATTTCAGTGTTTTCCAACACAGATGGTCCAAGAATTTCTAAATGTTATCCTAATGGTGATGACTTTGGTCAAGGGACAGACTCGGAAATTTTACATTCACTGAGAGATTTTTTAGGGTGTGTCTATTTGAGGAATGTACTGGAAACATTTTCTTCTGTAACAAACTGCTCTGTGTTGATCAAAGCATATAAGTAAACACCTGAATTAATTAATTTTTGGAAAACCCTTGAAATAGATTCTGTACGATTCCCTTCAATAGAGACATGACAAATGTATTCCTGTGTTGCCTCTATTTTTAGTTTCAGATTGTTTACTCTTTCTGCAAACAGCTGTCAAGAAAAAAAATGTTAAGATTGCAATTTGCACAGCTATTTTTGAGATAAAATCTTGGAAAATATTCCATTGAACATAAAAGAAACCTGTCATGATGTCAGAGGCTCACACCTCGAATGGTGTTTTCTATCTTCCTGTTTTCACCCTCTCTTCCAATATCTGTTCTCTCTCTCAGATGAAGGTGGCTATAGAAGCCCCAAATTCTAGATCAGGCAGCCCAGCGTTTCTCAACCTGGGGGTCGGGACCCCTGGGGTAGTCACAAAGGGGTGTCAGAGGGGTCGACAAAGACCATCAGAAAACACAGTATTTTCTGTTGGTCACGGGGGTTCTGTGTGGGAAGTTTGGCCCAATTCTATCATTGGTTGGGTTCCGAATGCTCTTTGATTGTAGGGGAACTATAAATTCCAACAACTACAACATACAAATATCAAGTCTATTTTCCCAAACTCCACCAGTGTGCAAAGTTGGACATATTGAGTATTTGTGCCAAGTTTGGTCCAGATCCATAATAATTTGAGTCCAAAGAGCTCCCTGGATGTAGGTGAACTACAACTCCAAAACTCAAGGTCAGTGCTCACCAAACCCTTCCAATATTTTCTGTTGGCCATGCAAGTTCTGTGTGCCAAGTTTGGTTCAATTCCATTGTTGGTGGAGTTCAGAATGCTCTTTGACTGTAGATTAACCATAAATCCCAGTAACTACAACGCCCAAATGACTAGATCAACCCCCCCTCTACCCCACCAATATTATAAATAATTTTATGTTTGAGGGTCACCATAACATGAGGAACTGTATTAAGGGGTTATGGCATTAAGAAGGATGAAAACCACTGAGGTAGCCTTTTAAAATACATGTTTCAGTTCCTGTTATACACCTCCTGGCATCATATATTCAGTAATAAATACCATGTGACTTCCACGTTACTGTGTCTCACTAAATGCTGTGTAGAACTACCTTCTTCCATATGTACCTGCCTGAGCTTCCAGAGAACTTTCTTTGTTGTCCTTCTGTCCTCCAAGGCTTCATTGACAGGAAGCTGTAAGGTCTTCTTGGTGGCTTCTGTTAGACTTTTGAACTCTCTGCCAAGTGAAATTGGATTAGCTCACTCTCTGATACATCCTCAAAACAGGTACAGATATATTTATATAGATACAATTTTATCCTTTTTAGCTATACCCCCCCCCTGAAATCATCTAATTGATGGGTACTGCATACATCTTAATTGCATACTCAGTGGGAATAAAGAAAAAGGCCCATACGAGGGTTGAATGGAAAGTAATGCCTCCAACTTCGTTACTTGGGTTTGGATGGGAATATTTTAATAAATCAAATGCATAAATAATCCTTAGAATGTGCTCTTTAACTACCACTATTCACTTTTCCACATAATCACCAGACAATTTGATACATTTCTGCCAATGATGAACAAGTTTTCTGAAGCCGTCACAGAAGAAGTCGACACTTTGTTTCTGCAACCAGCGTCTCACAGTTCTCTCAATGTTTTCATCAGAAACATAATGATGTCCCCGCAGATCTTCTTTCATTATCAGGAACAGATGGAAGTCAGATGGTGTTAAATCTGGACTGTATGGGGGATGCAGTATGGTGGTGAGATCCAGTCTCTGAAGTTCTGCTGTGTAGTGTACCCTTCGTGCACAGATCTTCTGATAGCCAAGCCAAGCAATAATGTGACCCACACGTTCCTGTAAAATGCTGATTATGCTTGAAATTTCCCTGAGTGATACAACGATCATCCTGAATCAATCTGTCAACCCTTTGCTTGTGAAACTCAGTGGTTGCTGTCACAACTCTTTGTTTGTCCAACTCTTTGTTTGTCACACAAGTCAGATGTTCCCACCTCAAAATCTGTAAACTTTCTTGCCCAATGACGCACAGTACTCACGTCAACACAATCACCATAAACAGCTTGCATTCTCTGATTAAACTCCTTTGGAGTGACACCTTCTGCTGTCAGGAATTCAATGACTGCACGTTGCTTATGTCACATTGACCGACCATCTGCGCATGGTTCCATACTTCACACTTTAACAACACAACTGTTCAATGCTAAGGCTTCCTGCCAAAATGGAACTGTAGAGGAGATTCTACTGAACAAGCCAGTACCTGCTGCATACCAGTACTGCTATCTGTTGATGAGTTACGAAGGTAGAGGCATTACTTTTCATTCAACCCTCATAAAATGGATGAATAAACCAAGGACCATGTTATTAAGTATTTAATTTTGATCTGCAGCAGGGCTACATAGTGTGGTGTATATTGAAACAGATATAACTTCTTCAGCATGTCAAAGGTGAGCCACCTATGACCCCACAGGCAAGTTAAAAATGTATCTTGCCTCCAGCTGTTCTATTTCCATGAAGCCTGAACCTGTGTAGACCATCTCCTCCAGCCTTGAGCCCTGAAGGAGAAAGCTAATCAAATCTAGCCCCAAACGTTGTTCCTTTTCCTCATTTCCTGTCCCTGAGTGCTAGGACCCAGTAGGAAAGTTTGCAGAACTTCCTTTCACAAAAATATGCCTGTGAGTGCTCACCAATTAGTGACCAAGATTTCACTTTCTTACATTGATCTGCTACAGGGTCAAGCTTCTGCTTAGTTCCTTCTTACATTGATCTGCTACAGAGTCAAGCCTCTGCTTAGTTCCTTTCCCCTATAAAACTATTTAAGATTGCCTTCAAACCCGGCTGCAGAGGTTCTAAAAATAGTACATGGCCCTTAACTGATAATTGAATGCCATCTTTCCTGAAAAATTCTTTCTCATAAAGAATAGAGAAAATGCCAAGTAATGCTCTAAATTTTCTATCACTGCATTGCATATTTCTTACTTTTAGTCTTACATGATCCAGACATTTAGTGCCATCTTCTCCTCCACATACTCACTTTGTCAAAATGGCCAACCAAATTAATTCCACATTCTCTATTTAACACTTCTGTATAATACTTGTAAAATTGAGCTTTGCCTTTTCACAATTACAGGTCATTATCACCAAAGTGAAATACTGAAATGTTTGGAGAATATCCTTCAAAAAGTTGTGGAAAGAGACTTTACCTCTTTTTCTTAACTATTCTATCCCCAACAATTTTAACATTTCCATGAAATAATTGGGAGAGATCATCCATAGGCATGGGGCAGGGAGCTATCAGTACACTGATGGCACCCAAATATATTTCTCCATGTCTTCACAAACAGCTTTATCTAAGGATAGCATGTTGCCGCTGAATGAAGGAGGCAATGGGCTGGTTGAGGAAAAACAAATTGAAACTGAATTCAGATAAGACATAGGTGCTTGCCATGAAGGGTCCTAACCTGAGGATGGAGATGTGTCAGTCAGTTCTGAAAGGGGTTACACTCCCACTGAAATACAGTTGGGATTTGTCAGTTAGTGTTTAGCATTGGAAGGGAACATAGGAAGGTAGAAGGTGCACAGAAAGTCATGTCACATTGGAGTTGTATATAGTATAGTAAAACGTCACGTCGGAGTTGTATATAGCGTCATGTAGGAACTGTGTTAATATCAAGTCACGCCAGAGTCATATATAGTATAGTAAAGTAAGAGTAATCATATTGGGACTTTGTAATAACCACCAGAAACAAGAAGATCAAAAAACAGAGCTCCATAAACTTTCTTTTCCCCACAGAGACTTTATAGTGGCAACCAGGGGAAAGGAAGTTCAGTTTGTCTATCAATAAATGCCGTTTTAATACATGACATACAGCCTCCAATCTGTCCTTTGTGTCAGAGCACCTTGCAATCCAACTTTAGGAATCACAGAGGCACAACAACCATCTTAGGCTGATATGCCAGCATCTGCACCTCTTCCTAGAATCAAAGGACCTATACAGTGATCCCTCATTTATTGCTGGGGTTAGGTTCCAGGACCTCCCGCAATTAGTGAAAAACCGGGATGTAGGGATGCTCTATTTATTTTAATATTTATACATTATTTTAGTAGTTCTACACTATTTTAAGTCTTTATAAACTTAAAATAAAGTGAAGGAAAGGAAGGAAAGGCCCTTCAAGGCTGGAGGGAGGGCTGAGGAGGGAAAGCGCCTTGGAGAGCGGCAGCGGCAAAACCCCACAAAACAGCAAAAATACCATGGTATATATTTTTATTAATATTTTTTGAAATCTGCGAAACAGTGAGTCCACAATAAGCAAACCACGAAGTAGCGAGGGAACACTGTATATGGTAGTGCATGTGTTGGTAAGGTCAAGGCAATGATGTGCTGTACATTGGGCTACCTCTGCACCAAGTTAGAAAACTTGAATTAGTCAAAAACACGGCAACCAGACCAGTTACAGGAACATCTAGGAGTGAGCACATCACACCCATATTAAAGCCATTGGATGCCAATTACTTTCAAGGCAAAGTTTAAAGTGATTGTTTTGACCTTTAAAGCCCTACATCAGGCATCCTCAAACTGTGGCCCTCCAGCTGTTTGGGCCTCTAACTCCAAGAAGCTCTAGCCAGCTTGTTCAATGGTCAGGAATTTTTAAAGTTGGAGGCCCAAACAGTTGGAGGGACACAGTTTGAGGATTCCTGCCCTCCAGGTTATGTTCAAGATCATCTTCTCCCATACAATCTGCCCCAGGCACTTAGGTCCTTTGTGTGTGTGTGTGTGTGTGTGGGGGGGGCAGAAACTTCATCCAGTCTGACTGGTGACTGTCACCCAGAGGACATTTTGATTGGCCTCCCCAAAACTGTTGAATGACCTACTGGAAGAGATCTGACCTCTAAATCAGCTGTTGGAATTTAAAACACAACCGAAGACGCATGTCTACCGGCATGCCTACCCAGTCATTTTTAAGTAGTGCATTTTAACCTGCAAGGTGAATTTCAATCTGTATTTTAATCTGTCACTGAGTCCTAATTGGAATCCAATAGCTGTGGTATGAACTGATGAGCTGCCCAAAAAGCAACACTGTAGCTACAATCATAATGATAACTAACTCCTGAAAAATAAATAACAGCATAATACTACCATGGGAACATTAAATTATCAGGGGATAAATTTATGTTTTATAGCGTTTGGAATACTACCTTCCAGAACCTTTAATTCTTGCTCAAAACTCATGGCAGTTGTTGTAGATGTTTTTAAAATTGATTTATTTTTTTTACTATAATTTTGTAAATTTTTTTGTTTACAGCTTTGTGAAACATTAGTAGTGGAAATAAAGGTATATATGTTTACCAATAAACAAGTGATTGGATGTATGCCTTTGGAAATTGCTTTAGTGCCAAAAATATACATGGCAGCATGATGAACATTGTATGTCCAAGCCTTTCCCAACCCTAATTCCCCTGAGAAGTGTTGGGCTGAAGCTTCCTGCATCCCTAGACAGAATGACCATTCAAGAAGCTTTGTCTACCCTGCCTCTATAGAAAGTGGTTGTCTAATTTTTGTAACAATTACCAAGAAGCACACCATGTAATCCATTACTGAACCTGTGATCTGAGGTAGACTCTTCTACATAGTTATTGTTATGTACCTTAGAATTGATTTGAATGTATCATGGGGCTTTCTTGCCAAAATTAATTCAGAGGTGGTTTGCTATTACCTTCCCCTAGGAATTGAGAGAGTGTGACTTGCTCAATGCCTCTCAGTGGATTTCCATTACTGAGTGGAGATTTGAAATCCCGGGCTCCTAAAGTCTTAGTTAAATTATTATACTGCACAAACTCCACCATAGTTAGTAGGACTATTGTTACACAACAGGGTAGAGGGAGACAAGGTATGAAAGTGGTACCTTATTTCCATTGCCCTACTATTGCTGGCATATTTTTGCTAATTTGATTTATTTCACTTACTAAGCAAAAAGATCCAGCAGAAAGATATGTTCAGTGGGAGAGAGACAAATTCAGTTCCTTTCATCTGTGTTCACTGATCTTTGGTAAAAAGTCGACAGTCCTAAGTCTTAACTGGTTGATGGAGACACAGTAGCAGCAGATGTGTTTGTCCTGTTCATGCCTGGAATGACCTTTAGACAATCAATATGTTGAAGTCTTAAGGGAAATTCTTATTAGTATAAATTTATATCTAGGGCAGTGGTTCATAACCCTTTTTTTGACCAGGGACCATGTTGACCAGGGACCACACTCCCAACATTACCAAAAGGGTTATGAATCAGTTTTTGGTCAACTTTAGATTCGGTTGGGTTATTTGGGGGTGCTAATTCGGAAGATTGCATTAGATAGACCACATCAGCTCTAGTTTCTGATACAGATATACCATTCAGCAGTCGCCATCTGCTCGCCCACAGAAAATCATATATAATCATCTAGAGCTGATGTGGTCATAGTAATCTTTAATGGGTAGTCAGCCTCTCCCTTTCTGACATCCCTGTTGCCTCGGCACTATAAGAGGGTTTTGCAAGACCATTCTCTCTCATTGCCATGTGGTTTCGAGGCAACAGGGTAGTAATGGTGAGGCTGTAGGCCATATTTTCATTCTTGCAGACCACTGGTGGTCCACAGACTACAGGTTGGGAACCACAGGTATAGGGGGATTTAACATATTACAAGGCAGATTAATTTGTGCAAACGTGTTATGGTATTTATACATTTAATTTGCAGTGTGGGGTTGTCTGATTTTGATGGCATGGTAATAGTTTTGAAAGAATAGAAATATAGACAGACATCTCAAAGCACTTACTACTTTCCACAGAATGTTGAATGGGTGAAAATTGGGCATTATTTCAGTGCCAGCCAAACAGGGGAGACTCTTCATTTCTGGAAAAGCAAATGTGTCCCTCATCTTGTTCCCATTCTCTCTTTTATTTCTTTACATTATTCCAGAGCAGGAAAGGAAATACAGATCATTGGTCTGCAGTGATGTTTATTGTTTCCAAATAACTGATCAGAGCATAGTGTGGAAGCCAAAATCATGCAGTTTATCTAGTTCCAAAATTAGACTGTCCCTGGCAGTCATTTTCTAAAGTCCAAGGACTTCTGACATTGGGTAAAACAGGCATGCAGGTCTTATTTTGTCCGAAACAGAACATAGTTCCTTGCCCAGTTCACCAAAGTTGTAATAAAAAATGGGCAAACTCTGTAGATAAATTCAGTTACAGCTTCAGGAATGAAAAAGAGGTAAACTTGGTAAAGCGGCAAAGACAAGACTGACCCAGATTTACTGGGTGAACAAGAGAGGAAACTTGCTCACTGATGTTTCTTGGAAGGAGGGAAAGTCAACCCCAGGGACAGCCAACCATCCAACAGATCAGCTGCGTGGAGTGTAAAGAGATTGCAAAAATGGTCCAAGCTCTTGGGAAGGATCTAGCACATTCTAGTGAGATGGCAGCTGTTGCAGCCTTGGTCTCCTTGTGGCAACAAATGGGGACCCAGAAAGTAAGGCTGGAATCTATGCAACTCAGAGTTTTCTGTTGGATTTTTTTGTATGGGTTGCTAAGACATCTTCAGACCTGTGGCCAGTTGGCTTTATTTTTGACCATATGTGAGGTGGCCTTTACAGCGACTGTCTTTCGGCTTTGTGGCTTAAGGATGTGTATAAAGTCCTTGGAGCTTCCAGTCAACAGTCTGGAAATGTGCTGTTTGTGAATCATTGTAATTGTGCCTTTGGCACTCAAAACCAACATGGTCCTCTTTATCACCTAGAAAACTAAATGTCTTTGACCTCAATTCAAACTGCTATTTTCAAATAGAAGAGATATACTGAATTTATGGAATATTTGTAAGTCAACCATCACTTGTGCAGATTCGATTGATTCAGCCAGCCTTCTCTAGCTGGAACTAGCTCAGGGCATTTGTGGCGAGTCTCAAATCTTGTTTTCCTGGCCTAGAACATACTCTCTAACCAGCTACAGACTTTCTTGAATTTAACTAGTGTTCTGGGCCCACTTTAATATGATTTCAGAGGTCATTTTGAGAGAGAGAAACTGTGTGTTTCAATGGCAGCTGATGGGAAATAAATGTCAATTTTCTGCTGGATCTCTCAACGGACTTTAAAAAATACTGTTTTAATGGTTGTTAAATCTTGCTTTGAGGCATATAGTTTTTTAAAACCATTTTGAAGTTATTGTTTTTGTTATGTATAAGTGCTTTATATATTTGTTAAGCATTTTAAATTGCAATAAGCTTTATAAGCCAAGGTATTTTAACAGCGAGGGAGGAGAACACAGGTGAAGTACATGGCAGGAGGTATGAATTAAGCTTGGCTTCTCTCATCTGCTTCCATTTTGCCTGAATTAATTCAAAGTCATTTTCTCTTTTTTTGAAAAAAGGAAGCATTGTGACGCTGTTATGCACATGTGGTTACTTCTTGTTTTATGCACATTACTTGAAAAAAATGTTTTCCATACATCTCCTATATGTAAGTTGTCCTATATGTAAATTGGTGTGGTGTGTCTTACTGCTAATGAATACACTGTGAGTTGGTTGGTGTCTTTTTTCTTTTGGTCCTTTTGTACATACTTTACATACTTCAATACACAGAACCATTCTTTAAAAATGTCTCTTTTCTTCTAGCTGTCTCCGTAATGAGGTACAGTGCTTCGTCATTTGGATTTGCAGTAAGTCATTTCATACCTAAATAGAATATTGTTGATTCTCTTGGGTCAGCTCACCTTCTTATTCTGCTATAGGTGTCACATAGACTACTTTGGATGTGTTGCTATCAGTGCTAGTCCTTTGAAGCTACAGCAATGCAGCTGCTGTACATTTGGCACACATGGAACTTTGATTGAATACGTGAATAGCATGTAAAGTTACAGTACTCATTTACTGCATTTAGTATCACTGTCATCTCTTTATTGTGTTAAACAAATTAGACACAAACTTAACACATTTTTCTAACTTTCAGTAAATATACACTGGACACTTATAGCAGCTTTATACCATTTTATCATCAAAATTATCGGATTTACAGTTTGACAAAGTTCTTGGAGATCTCTGCTAAAATGTTCTAGTGCTGTAGTTTGGTGGGAGTGTAATCCATGGTCTTGATTATTTTCTTCACTTTTTATGGAAACAGATGATTTACACCAGTTTTCATGGCTATGGTAGCATAGCAGTTAAAGCTACTAGCTGCAGGAAAAGCTGCTGACCGGAAGGTCAGCAGTTTGAAGCCTCAAGCTGGGGTGAGCTCCTGATGGTTCAGTCCTTGCTTCTGCCAACCTAGCAGTTCGAAAGCATGCAATGCTAGTAGATCTATAGGTACCGCCTCAGCGGGAAGGTAAAAGGGTACCCCATGCAGATATGCAGACATGCCAGCAAAAAGATCAGAGATGTCTATGGACAACAGGCTCCTTCTGCATGGAAAATGGAACAAGAGCACCTCCCCAAGGCTGAAAGTTGAGCATCATCTCCAGATGCCTGATATGGAAAAACGGGAGGCATTTACAATTTCTGTATATTTTATGCCATTGTTTGTGTAAAAGGCATTGCATATTTGCCTTTTATGTGTACTGTAATCCACTCTGAATCCCTTTGGGGAGATAAAACAGAATATAAATAAAGTGTATTATTTAAGCACTATGAAGGAATAGCGTAAACACTTAAAATTGCACTGGTGATTTATTTTGATTTCACTGTTGTTGTTTTTTTTGCTGCTCCTCATCAAATGGCAAAATTAAGAGGCTGTGCACATATATGTTTATTGTACTTCAGGACCTTGTAGCTCCACTTACAACAATAGTATTTTCATAGAATTCTAAAATAATAGAATCTCAGAGTTTGAAAGAACCATAAGGATAATCTAGTTGAACCCTTCAACATTAGATGTGGCTCCTTCAACATTAATATATTTGGTAGCAGATTATACTATGATTTCTTAGATATGTGGAGTATAATATTAGAGCTTTGGTATATACTGCAGAGTCTCACTTATCCAACCTTTGCTTATCCAATGTTCTGTATTATCCAATGCAGTCAGCCTCCCGCCTATATCCACAGGTGAAGGAAGTGGAGTGTATATTTGCCTGTGGAATAATATTCAGGGTGAGAGAAAGAAAGAACCCTTGTCTGGTGCTAAATTCGTAAATTCAGAAATTACTACATAACATTACTGTGTATTAAACATGATGTTTTGGTGCTTAATTTGTAAAATCATAACATTTAATTGGCCTTTAAAAATATTTCCTTATTATCCAACATTTTCACTTATCCAATGTTCTGCTGGCCCATTTATGTTGGATAAGCGAGACTCTACTGTATGTATATTCTTAATCCAGAAAATGTCACATTATCATAAATCTCAAAGATACCACAAGCTTTTTTTTCATTTTAAGATTTATCCAAACCACAAAGTTATACCACTGTGACACCACTTTAACTCCTGTGGCTCTGTCCTATGGAATGCTGTGGTTTGTAATTTGCTGAGGTACTTACAGCACCTGAACTATAGCACTCAAGTTATCTGGCACAGAATCCTAAGTAACTCATACAACCACTTATCTCAGGATTCTATATGGTGGTAATGAATGACCATTGAAGCAGTATCAGACTGCTATGATTGTATGGTATGGATTCACTTTTGAATAACTTCTGATTGGTTTACTAGACTGTATTAGAAAGATGCAATTTCATAACAGTGAACAGAAGACTGTTGTTTTGCCATTAAACGACAATCCCTGCCATTGTCATATATCCAGAAAGATTTCTTCTCCTGATAATATTCCTCATGTGAATTGACAATGACGTCAAACAATTAACATTCAATTTTAACATGCAGAGAAATTATGATCCATGACGGTAGTTTCTTCTTGTAGCTTTCATTTTATGGTACTCTTTATATATGGCAGCACATATATAAAGAGTACCATATTGGTTGTATTATTGGTTTGAGGGAGGAAATAAACTCTTTGGCTGAAAAAGCAAATTCTGTTGGGTTTTTTGTTTGTTCCCAGCACTGAAGATCAGCCCATTTCAATCCTGCTTCAGTTCAAATGATTTATACCCAATTACTCTGTAGTCTTGTATTATAATTAGTGGGATATTGATTTAAGCATATTTTGAATTAATCGCTTTTGTATCTTCTCCAGTTTGATGCCACTTTGGATGTGTTGTCATCAGTGATAGTCCTTTGGCGCTACAGTAATGCAGCTGCCGTACATTCAGCACACAGAGAATACATGTGAGTAGTTATAGCTCTTGTTGAAGTTTATTAATCTGGATGTTTTTCACCAAGGGAATTTTACAAAAAGATACATGCTCTTGTCCCCTGTAACTTCCTTCGAGCTCAAGTCAAAAAAGTCAAAAGTACTGTTTATGATAAAAGTCCTCTGATGAATGACTGGTAAAAATATTGGATGAGCGAATACTTCTTTGACTCCTTTGAATGGTGTTGCATGCTGTTTGCTGGAGTTTGTATTTCTCACTGCTCCTGCTGTTTTTGTATCCCACTGTGAGTGAATCTCAGGTGCAAACAAAAGAAAATATAACATGAGTAAAAAGCATTGGTATCCAATTTGCAGTGTCTCTTCAGAATGATACAGATCCAATTCTTTCCTTTTCTGCCAGCAGTATTTGGCCAAATAGGTTGTGTTTTGTCAGGCTCCAGATTTAGAATCTGTATTCAGCTGCTTAGATACAATTATTTCTGATCTATTGTCCTCAGTAAAGCCTCTCAACAAGGTGGCATTTAGCTTGCAGTTTTCTGACTTAAAAGGCCAGTCATTCAACTGCAGTCGTAATTTTCCCCCACAGGATTGTTGGGAGAATAAACTGAGGAAAAGGAGGTCACTTTTTTTTCATGTCAGGAACTACTTGAGAAACTACAAGTTGCTTCTGATGTGAGGGAATTGGCCGTCTGCAAGGACGTTGCGCAGGGAATGCCCAGATGTTTGATGTTTTACCATCCTTGTGGGAGGCTTCTCTCATGAGCTGACAGAAGGAGCTCATTTGTGCTCTCCTTGGATTTGAACCTGCAGCCTGTCAGTCTTCAGCTGTGTCAGCGAAAGGGTTTAACCATTCCACCACCGGGGGCTCCTTGGATCATTGAGTTCATTGGATGAAGAACATGTAACGAATTTTAAAAGTATAACTTAAAAATATTCCTAGCATCCTTAGAATCTTGCTTAGACGTAAGTTCAGCCTATGCCATCTTAAGTCTCTTTTTTATTCTTGTGGTCCTCAGAATTTTTACCAACTTTATACAACAACCAATGCACTTTTGAGCTGTTGTCATTTTTATTCTATTGAAGAGCAGGAGACATTGGAGAACTTTCTAGTTATATTCTTGTAGTCAGATGCGGAAAGATGCCATGGAGGTGTTTATGGACAACACTGGCTCTTCGGCTTAGAAATGGAGATGAGCACCACCCCGCAGAGTCAGGCATGACTAGACTTACAGTAATGTCAGGGGAAACCTTTACCTTTACTTTACTAGTTGTGTAGCGGGGTATGTGGTAGCGAAAAGGTTAGCTTTGGAAACAGTGGGAGGGAAGGCATAGTATAATTCTATTTGTAGAACATTTATGCTGTGTGTCTTGATGCAGGATTCCAGCCTATATTTGAACATTTCAAAATAAAAATTAAAAATACATAGCTATAAATGTATTGCATGACTTCTGTGTTATTTCACTCTCAGTCCTGGTCCATTTTGGACCTTGTTCTACTGCCTGCTGCCTAGTGCAGCTAGTTATCTTACTTGGTTAGAACAAGACGGACTTCAGTCATCTAGGGCCTGTGATTCAAAAGTTACATGTCAATATAGATACAGTACTAATCATATGCAGAGATAATGTTCACAGTCTTGTGTGTCTGTGCATGTATAACTCACTGTTTCCTGATATTTGCCACCTCATCAGATGGGCAAAATTGTCCGTCCTATGTTGATTTCACCCCTTTTTCAGGCACGGAGCTCAAATCCTGGTTATGGGAACAAGCATTTGCAGATTAGGATGATTTTACAGGTGAAGATGAGATTTTATTTGATAGCAAATTGGATTGATTTGGATGACATTTTTAACTAATTCATCACTTTCAGCCTTGTTGTCCTCTGCCAGCATCCCTGTTCTGTTCAAAACTCTTCCCAAAATTACACTCACAATTCAAGAGCCACATGAGAGTCATAGAGATGAATAACAACATGTCTCGTTCTGATGGGACTGTAGCTGAATTGCATTCCAGTCAATTGATTGATTGGATAAAGCCTTAGGGCTTTTTAGCAGGACTCTTCTTTGGAGGAGGCATTTCCAAACACAATTTTTTCCTTGTTGGTGCCTCAAGTGAAAATGCCAGTTGGACAGAAATACACTTCAATGCCCTCAAATCTAGTATGTGGTACTTCACTGAGAAGGAAGTAAAATGCTTGCCACATGACTTGTTCTTGATCCTGAAACCAGTAACAATATGTAGGAAGCCATAGCAGCTGTAATGGATCCTTATATTTTCTTATCCAAAATCTGGCTACATTGAATATTTAAACCTGAGGCCCTTAATGGCTTTATTCAACCCATTTGAGGTCTTATTTGTATAATTTAAAATCATATTAAGTTGTATACACAGAGAGCAGAAAAAGTATCCCTTTTGTTCTCCTTAGTGGAACTGCATAGGCTTTTTACTATGGTGTATTTTTGCTGGGTGATAATGTATTGTTATGTACTGAAAGCAGGAGTGGGAACCTTGTGGACTGCAGACAGCCCTTTTGAAGAATTCACTGCTGCTCGTGGGACTTCATCATGAGCTGACCCCATACACCTTGCAACTGCCCAATTTCTTGCCTCAGTATTGTTTTTGAGCTTAATTGTTGCATTATGTTCTCAATAGTAAGGTTTTTCCTGCAGACTTAAGCCAGCACCAGTCATAAAACATTCATTAAAATACTTATTAGGTGGCTTTATTGGGTGTATTAAAAGAAGTATTAGGTGTTCTTTTTAGGAGTCTCCCACCTCAAAAAAGAGAAGCCTCCCCAGAGACAAGAAATGATGTCACTTCTGGTCACCTTAAATTAGGGATGTCAAACTAATTTTAATCAAGGGCTACATCAGCCTAATGGGTGCCTTCAAAGGGTAGTTAAATCCATGGACGAACAATCTGGATACAGAGGGCCAACTGTAATCTTTTTGCATCATTTTCAGTGCTCCGTTCGTTCAACTCAGTCCATGTTGGGGGAGGGAGAGAGTGTCCGGCTCTATGGGGGGAGGGGGCTAAGCAGGGGCTGTTGTTTCTTGAATGTCCAAGTCCATTAACAGGTGCTGGTCCCACTGACAAGTCCGACGTTTAGAGGTGCTGGTGTGTTTCACGGGCCCTCAGATAGTCCAGAAAGGGTTTCCAGTTGGTTCTTTTCACCCTCTTTCCCTCTGCGTCGCATAAGTAGTATGACAATTTGTCCATATTCATGTCGTGAACTTTGCTTTCCCATGCCTCCATCCGGGGCATGTTTGAGGATTTCCATTCTTTGGCATATACCATTCTTGCGGCCGTGGTTAAGTACATAAACAGCCGCTCCGTGTCCTCGTCTGGGAATTCCTCTTCGCTTAGTATCCCCAATAGGTAGGCCTCCGGAGTCCTTTCCAGTGTGGTCTGCAATATTTTTTGGATGCAGGTATGAATTTCCCTCCAGTATCTTGAGGCTTCTGGACAGGACCACCACATATGGTAGAAGGTGCCTGATTGGATACCGCACTTCCAACATTTGGTCTGGGCGTTCTTATACATCAAACCTAGCTTGTGGGGTGTCATATACCACCTGAAGAACATTTTATACCAGTTCTCTTTAATATCGATGGCATATGCAGCTTTTATTTTCTTCTTCCAGATCTTTTCCCATTCTTGCATGGTAATTGGGCGGCCGATGTTTTTCGCCCATTTAATCATGCAGGATTTTACCTGTTCGGTCTCCGTGGACCATTCTAGAAGTTTCAGGTAGGCCTTTGAAATGAGTTTTTTCTCCATGCCCAGAAAGACTCTCCAGAATTGTTCCCCTTCCGCAAAGCCGGCTTGTTCGTCTTTTCGGAAACGAGACTTAATGTGTAGGTATTGGAGCCATGTGAGGGGTTTACACTGGAGTTGTATTTGAGCTTTTGATTTCAAGCACCTCTTCGTCCCTGCTTTGACCGTCATTTCCTCATAAGTCGGCCATTTGTTCCACCACAATAAATTTCTTTGGTGAGCCTCAATGGGAGATAGCCACAGGGGAGTCTTGTGGTAGAATCTGTTCTTGTACGTTTCCCATACTTTTAACAGAGCAGCTCTTAGTGGATGTTTTCTGAAGCTGTCATCCGTGCCCGGCCGTCTGTACCAGAGGTAACTATGCCAGCCTGCGTGGAGATCGAAACCCTCTAGTGACAACAGTTCCTTATTTCTCAGATCGATCCAGTCTTTTATGTAGACCAAGCTACAGGCCTCATAGTACAGCTTCAGGTCTGGTAGCTCTAACCCGCCTCTTACCCTTCTATCAATCAGGACGGTGTGCTTGATTCTCGCTCTCTTTGAGTGTCAGATGAATTTGAGAATGTCACTTTTCCATTTTCCGAATATGGCATTAGACTTGATGATTGGTATGTTTTGAAATAAATACAGGAGTCGTGGCAGCACGTTCATCTTGATTGCAGCTATCTTGCCCATGAGGGAGAGATTAGCACTTTTCCAATTGGCAAGGTCACTTTGGATTTTTTTCCATATCACCTCATAATTGTTTTTCTGTAGGTGGTCATTCTGTGCTGTTATGTGGATGCCCAGATACTTGATTGATTGGGCGGTTTGTATGCCCGACACGTTCCCCAGCTTTTCCTGGCGGCTTTTGGACATGTTCTTTGTTAGAATCTTTGTCTTTCCTTTGTTGATCTTCAGTCCCGCCAGGTTGCCAAACTTTTCTATTGCTGTTAGCCATGACTGGATGGTGTTCATTGGTCTTTCGATGAAGCATATTATGTCATCCGCGAAAGCTTTGACCTTGGTCGGATGGTTTCCAATTGTTGGGCTTTTTAGGCGACCGTCGGATCTGATTGCTCTCAGTAGGATCTCTATGGAGAGTATGAAAATCAGCGGGGAGAGGGGGCATCCCTGTCTCGTCCCTTTTTGTCTTTTGATTTTCTCTGTTGGTTGTCCGTTGATCCAGACCTTTGCCGTTTGATCTTTGTAAATTGCCCCTATGGCTCTTTGGAATTGGGGGCCCAGATCTACCTTTGACATTAGTTGTTGAAAGAAGTCCCAATTGGGATTATCAAAGGCCTTCTCCGCATCCAGGGCCAGAAGTGCCACTTCTTTTTGTGGGTTCGCCTCGTAGTATTGAAGAAGGTCAATGACCGTCCTGACATTGGTCTTGGTCTGTCTGCCCGGGAGAAAGCCATTTTGGTCGGGTGCTACCCAGACGGTAAGCCAGGACTTTAATCTCTCTGCTAGTATGGCGGCCAATATTTTATAGTCTGTGTTGAGGAGCGATATGGGCCGGTAATTGGCCACACTGGTGTCATCGGTTCCCTCCTTGTGGATTAGTACTATGTTTGCTTCTTTCCAAGAGTCCGGTGTTACTCCCTCGGTGAGCACCCTGTTATAGATCTTCTTCAGGAAGGCGGTGATTTCATTCTTCAAGACTTTATAGAATCTAGCCGTTAGCCTATCGGGACCCGGGGCCTTGCTCGCATCCATCTTCTTGATTGCCGCTTCTATTTCAGTTTCTGAGATTTCCTTGTTGAGGATGTCTCTATATTGTTTCGAGATTCCTTCTAGATCCTGTTCCTCTAGATAGTCCGTGATGTCTTCCTTCCTGATTTCATCTGCGGCATAAAGTTTGGCATAAAAGGTGTGGAATTCCTCTATTATTTCTTCCTCCCTCAGGATCATTTTGTCTCCGGATCTGACTTTGGTGATGTATCCCCTTTGCTTCACCTTCTTGATCTTCCTCGCCAGCCACCTGCCCGACTTATTAGCATTCTGAAAGTATTTCTGTTTGACAAATTTTAAGTCTTTGGAAACCTGCTCTAGGTCTAGATGGTGTTTCTGTTTTTGCAGGGAGGCCAGCTTGCTAGCCGTGCCCTGATCCTGTGGATGGTCTTTTAGATACTTCTCCTCTTGGTCAATTTTGGTCTGGAGGTCTTGATGCGCCTGCCGCCTTGCCCTGTTTTTGCCAGCACTAGACACATAAGTCTTGAATGGTGGCTAAAATTACATCCTAAAGCCTAAGGCTAAGCAAATACACATAAGAATAAACATGGATAACTCTTGTTATGAAATTCTCCCTTTTCTATACCTGGATGCTTTCCTGAACAAAACACATATATTTATGCATGAAAAAAGTTATTGGAGTCATTGCTGGCAGACCTTGGAAAGACATTCTTTGTTTCTTGTTTAATGTGTATTTTTAAACCAGATGCACTTCAGGCCTTATCTCCATTTGCCAAGGAGAGCTTTTGTTTCCTTTCTATGTTATTGTCCAAGTCTCATTGGGCTGAACACTTGCTTTGAAAGCAAAACGCAGAACTATTGATGTAATGTTGACTTTATAGATGTACTAGGATAGGGAAATTAATGTAAACTGTTACCATGAATGAAAAGAACTTTAAAAAATGGGGAGAAGCATACAAGTTTCTACAAAATAGGGATGATTTTTGTGTGCGTGCGTATACACATTAACCAGCTCTTCATTGCTTTCAACTCAATGCAGGTTTGTCTGTGAAGGAATATAATACATTTATCAACAATCAATGTTGATAAATGTGTCTTCTTTTACACACAAAATTGTATTATTTTACAGGTGCACATAGCATGGATTTTAGCTGCACAAGTTTTTTGCTTTGTTTTGTGAAAAATACATAAAGGCATGGATATCAACTGTATTTTACAAATGCAGTTTACTACTTTTGCTAACAGGTAATGAATGGCAGTTCTTTATAATAAGGGGTTATCCTTTGCTAGTAAGTCAAATAATTGCTTGAATTGCTTCCCCCCCCCCCCGATTTATGACAACCCTTAAAAATGGTATATAATGCCTATAAATAGTGACCGGATCCCCTACATTCACTGGGGTTAGGGGTGCAGGATCCTTACCAAAGTGGAAAACGGTAAATAAATCAGGCTTGAGAATCAACAAATGCCTGGAGAAGTGTTCTTACTAGGAATCTTCAGGCTCTACTTTGTGAAAGTTTGAGCTGCTTGAATGCTGTGTAATTTGATATGACTCAATATCCCATTTATATTGGGATAGCTACAGTCTTGAAAGGAGGCTGAGAAGTAAATTAAGTAAATGCACAACTTTTGTCTTTTATGTAATGATTCTCAGTTCATTGGATGCTTATCGACGCAGCAGCTGTCGATAAGCTACTCGCTGCAGCTAGACCAACTACTTGCTCCCTCGACCCGTGTCCCTCCTGGCTGGTTAGATCTTGCTGGGAGGGGCTACGAGGCCCCCTGGGCACGATCATAAATAGCTCCCTTAAGCAAGGAGTCTTCCCAGGGGGATTAAAAGAGGCAATGGTAAGACCGCTGCTGAAGAAGCCGAATTTAGATCTTTCGGCTCCCTCCAATTACAGGCCTGTTTCCAACTTGCCTTTTTTAGGCAAGGTAATTGAGAGGGCAGCAGCGGATCAGCTGCAGCGGTTCTTAGAAGACACCGCTGGATTTTATCCCTTCCAGTCCGGCTTCCGTATTGGGCATGGGACGGAGACCGTACTTGTCGCCATTACAGACCAACTTCGCCGCCAGCTGGACCAGGGTGGGTCGGCCCTGCTTGTCTTGTTAGATCTAACAGCAGCGTTTGACACCGTAGACCACACACTGTTGACCCACCGTTTAGCCGTGTCTGGGGTTAGGGGGACTGCCCTTAAATGGGTGGCCTCCTTCCTCCAGGACCGGGGACAACGTGTGGAGGGGGGCGGGGAGGTCTCCGGGAGGCTCCCACTTAATTGTGGGGTCCCCCAGGGGGTCATCCTCTCTCCCTTATTATTCAACGTTTACATGCGCCCCCTGGCCCGGCTGGTTCGCGACCTTGGTCTGGAGTGTTATCAGTACGCGGATGACACCCAGCTTCTGCTGAGAATGGACGGCAGGCCGGACACAGTACCCGATTGTTTCCATCAATGCCTGGAAGCCGTGACTGGCTGGCTGCGTGCCAGCCGGCTGAAGGTGAATCCGTCGAAGACGGAGATCTTGTGGCCTGGTCGACCTGGGCTGGATGAGTGCTGGTTGCCTACCCTGGACGGCGAGCGACTAAGCCCGTCATCCATTGTTAAGAGCCTAGGTGTTCAGCTCGACCCCCTGCTGACCATGGAGGCTCAGGTCTCCTCGGTCAGCAGGGTGGCGTTCTTCCACCTACGACAGGCTAGGCGACTGGCCCCCTACCTGTCCAGGGATGACCTGGCCACGGTGATCCAAGCGACGGTCATCTTGAGGCTAGACTACTGTAACGCCCTCTACGTTGGCCTTCCCTTGGCGACGATCCGGAAACTCAAGCTAGTGCAGAATGCCGCTGCTCGCTTGCTGGCGGGAACGCCAGTAAGGGAGCACATTACTCCCATCCTTCGGCAACTGCACTGGCTCCCCATTGAGTACCGGATCGCTTTCAAGGTGTTGGTGTTGACCTTTAAGGCCTTGCATGGCCTAGGGCCTGCATATCTGAGGGACCGCCTTGCCCCGTACATTCCCCCGAGACCACTCTGTTCAGAAGAACAAAATTTACTTCTGATACCATCAATCCGCTCCTGCCATCTATCTTCAACTAGGCAAAGAGCCTTTTCGGTGGTAGCCCCAGTGCTCTGGAACTCTCTCCCAGAGGAAACTCAAACCATCTCAGCACTGATTCCCTTCCGGAGGGCTTGTAAAACTGCCCTATTTAGATCAGCCTTTGACTAGGCCCCTCGGCCGGCTGTTCCTGACATAATTACCTTGCCTACTGGGGTCCCGGACCTAAGGCACTTTCTGTATTTCCTCTATATGGTGTTGTGACATGTAGTTTTAAATGTTTTAATGTTTTATTGTAGGGCCGCATGGCTGTTCCATGCTGCCCGTTTTATATGTTGTAACCCGCCCCGAGCCTGCAGGGAGGGGCGGAATATAAAACCAAATAATAAATAAATAAATAATAAATAGTTTGGGTCATAGTACTAATTAATAGCAAAAATCATAAACAGTAAACAAGAAATGAATATAATAATATAATTAATATTAATATTATTCACTTGTAGCATATATACCTGTCATTGTCTGCTTTTCACATTCTCCAGCTCTGAGAAGGCCTATCTCACAATGTTTCCTCTGGCAACAGTGGGCAAGCTGTCTTTGTGGCTCTTTCTTCCCTTTCTGAATTTCCCTCATAAACCTATTCCCTCTTTTTTCTTCCTTCCTTTCCTTCTTTCCTTCCTTTCCCTCATACACCTTTTCTCTCTTCTGTCTGTATGTGTCTTTTTCCTCCTCTCTTCTCTTCTCTCCCCTTCTTTCTCTCCCTTCCTTCTCTCCCTTCCTTCCTTTTTCTTTCTCCCCCTCTTCCTTATCTTTTCATTTCTTTTTTCTTCTTTCTCTTTTTCCTTTCTCTTCCCTCCCTCCCTTTTCTTCCTTCTCCCCCTTCCTTCCTCCTTCCCCTCCCCTCACACGCATGACATCTAGAAATAGCCAATCTGCTTTGTTCCTTTTCATTTAATCTGATATGAGTCTGTAGTGTTAGTTCACATCCCTCATTAATTTACATAGCACTGATGATTTTTGAAAAATTATATTATAACCTTTCTTGTTAGCTCATGATACTGTTCTCCACTCTGTTATTCAGCAGCTAGCTATATCTATGTGTTTCGCACATGTATGTATTTATAGTACAAACTGAATAAATACCTAAACTGAATGTCAGGTTGTTCTCAAGTTTTTGTTAACAGATTTTAAAGATATTCTAAAGCTTCGATATAAGACCCATAACCCATCAGTTGTCCTATAATATTTATTTATTAATAATATTTATTAATAATAATCAGTATTTATGGACTTCCTGCTTGTTGTGTATAAAGTACCTATATACTTGAGTATAAGTCGACCCGAATATAAGCCAAAGCACCTAATTTTACCAACAAAAAAAAACCCTCGGAAAAAATGACTCAAGTCAATGCAGCAGCTCCTAGTAAATTTCAAAATAAAAAAATAGATACCAATAAAATTACACTCAATTAGAAGGTAAATACTGATACTACCAATAAGCACCGACGAATGAGGACCGAAACCAATATACAATCAAGTCATCAGACATGTATCTCCGTAGTAGTCAAAATTATATTTAAGGTGGAATTATACTCACGGACTCAAAGTACAACATGAATATCACTTATATAACAGAAATAATATCATGGAAAATCCCATCGAATAATTGACACGTATAAAGTCCAAATTGCGGTCCGAAGAGAGTCAATGGTGGTCAATAAAGTTCCAAAGATATGGTGATATAATTCCAAAGTAAAGATGAAACAATCCCAAGCGAAGTCGCGGTCAAGTGGAGCCAGTCAATTCGTAGTAAAGGAGCCGGGTTGACGGAAGTCACCAGGTTCCCGCTCCGTTTCGCGCTGGTTGGCAATTTATCAAAACCCACAGTAATAATAAGGCATCTAGGGCATCCACTGATCAATAGTTACATGCAGTCAGGCACGGGCCAAACTCAGGGGAGTAATTACATTAATTGAGGCATCAGTAGGTTAAATGTTTTTGAATATTAAGGTAAGACTACCCAACTCCGATTAAATCATTATTCTAACCTTCTTCAATGTAAATGTGCTTGCATATCTTCCAATAATCACCATAGTTTACTTTAATTATACATTTTGGGGAAAATGCTGTGTGTATATGAATAAGGAAAAGGGGGAAAGACTAGCACCAAGAGAGGAGGAGAGGAAAGAGAACTGGGTTGCTGTGTGGAGAGGTGAGGGTCCTGGCATGAAGATGTGGGGATGAAAGTAGCCCTTCTTTCACCTTCCCACCAGGACCCTCACCCGAGTATAAGCTGAGGGGGGCTTTTTCAGCCTAAAAAAAGGCTGAAAACTTAGGCTTATACTCGAGTATATAAATGTTTCTTTATTTCTAATTTCATTGAGTCAGTAGAGATGGTTAAACTACAGTATGTAAAGTTGGGCACATTAACCAACTATTTAACCCCTCTTACTTAAACAACATCTAGCCAAAGACATAGTAATAGAACCTGCAATCATGACATCCACAAAATGTTTCAGTTATATAATAAAATACCCCAAAGGATGTGAACTCACATTCACCATTGATTCTTTTTTCACATGGAACTTGAAGCATGCAGTCGATACAACTACTTCATTTTAGTTTACTCTGGCCATAGTTTCTAAGGTTTATGTTTCCAATGTAAAAACAACTGGATCCAGATGTGTATAGACACCGAACACTGTGAATATTTTGCAGTAATTATAAATCAAGGATTTCATGGGTGCAATCCAATGAAAATTGAAAGGTATGAAAATTCCAATGATGCTGATGGGAATCTGAAGCACTCTTTAATTATTTTGATGAAGTTTTGACTGAAATACATTTAGCTATACAGTAGAGTAGACTCTCACTTATCCAATGTAAATGGGCTGGCAGAATGTTGGATAAGCAAAAATGTTGGATAATAAGCAGGGATTAAGGAAAGGCTTATTAAGAGTCAATTTACGTTATGATTTTACAAATTTAGCACCAAAACATCATGTTTTACAACAAATCAAATGAAAAAGCAGTTCAATACTTGGTAACACTATGTAGTAATTACTGTATTTATGAATTTTGCACCAAAACATTGCAATGTATTGAAACAGCTGTGGATCCAGGTAGGAGGCAGACTGTGTTGGATAATACAGAATGTTTGATGAGTGAACGTTGGATAAGCGAGACTCTACTGTAGTTTTTTAAGGCTCTTATGTTGAAAAAGCAAACAAAGCCTGTTTTTCTAGCAGTTTTGACAGTCAAGCTGTAAAATAACCACAAGCTTAACAAAGCCTACCAGCTAGTTATCTGACTGATATTGACAATCTTGTTTTATTCAACATAATGTCATCACAGTTCAGCGAATGTTCTAATTAACTTTGCAGGGAGCTGCTAAAATTGGTTCCAACTGCATGAGAAAGAGATCTTGCTAAATATAGCAGAAGAAATGAGGAAGGATACATGATCCATGTACTGGCAGGTTTAAATGAAAACATTTGTACAGATTGTATTTGCATGCATCACTAATTTTTTCTTAATCCTTAATCCTGCCGCCACACCTCTGGTGTGCTCAGAGCAGATTGAGTTGAGAGTAGCAATTACCAAGGGCTTTGTTAGAAACTCAGTTAGACGTACGGCTGCCATTACGTTCCATTTGCTGGAAAGCCAGCAGGATGATAATGAGACAGGGATACCCTGCAATGGTGGTTTGACAGAAGCTAAGTTATATAAAGTACATCTAGCTCTTTAGTTAGACTACAGAGAGATATTCCTTAGCACAGCACTTGTAAGAAAATATTGCTGTAATGCATGAACTAGATAGTGCTTAACATTATTCACGGAGGTAACTAGGAGAGCAAAGATGTCGGCAATGGCAAAGCCTGAGGCTATGCTCACAAAGAAGAGCAAGAACTTTACAGTGGTGCCGCATCTCCATTCTCACATTTTGTACAGATGCCGAAACACCATAGCATTACTTGCAGACTCAGAGAATATTCTTAAAGGAGGAAGGATCCCACTTCCATGAAATCACAGCTCTGCTTTTGGTACCACATGAAAAAGGAGCAGTCTTATGACTTGATAAAAACACCAAATCTTGCTCAAAAACAAACAAAATACAAACACAGCTATCTGTAAACATTTCAACTATTTCATTTGGGTTGAACAATCCTGCTAAATCCTACCTTCATCTCATTTTTTCAGCTGCTTACACTGGTTCCCAACCTTTGATCTTCCAGATGTTTTGGACTTCAGCTCCCATAATTCCTAAGAGCTGGTAAACTGGCTGGGATTTCTTGGAGTTGAAGTCCATAACAACTGGAGGACCAAAGTTTGGAAACCACTGTTAACATGTCCCACTTTCTTTCTCCTCTTTCCACCTTCCTTCTTTGTCCTCAGTTATTTGCACTCAATTAGCTCAGCGGAAGGGACTGAGAGAGAGGGACGAGGGGGCCAAGGGTTGTCTCTCTCACTAGACTTAAGAATGAGCAAAGTGCTGAGTAAACTCCTAGCTCATGTGTTCTTCTTCATCAAAAATCTTTACTATCTTGGCCGCACTCTGATGCTGCTTGGTCACATGTGTCCCAGTTTTAATCTCTGAAATGCTGGAGGGTATGTACCTCCCATTCTAACCTTCAAACCTATACTTGGAATCCAGGTGGAAACTCACTGGTATTATTTTTCCCAACTGGGTTTCCCAAGTGTTGGGAAAGCCATTTTTTTGCCTTGAAAAATAGATAAATTTCTGTTCCGCCTGTCTAAACACAGCATAGGTAGGAAGCATCTGGAAATCCCGCTGTTACTGGGTTGCATCTCCCACTCCAATATTTAGAGGGCTGGATGATTTCCAACCTTGGAACAGAAGGCTTCTTAGAGCTTGTGTCCCACTATGGGAGAAAGGTGGCATAGAAATGCAATAAGTAAATAAATAATCCTAAACACTGGTCCCAAATAGTGAAGACCCACTGAATCAATAGAAACTTGATAAATCACTATCAAGTGGAATTAACAATAGTATTTAGGAATTGACCTAAATTAAAGTTTAATCCACTGATACCTTTTCAATCCTACCTACAATTTTTCTAAGAAAATTAGTACTTATTACTGATATTACTGATTTGGCTCAGCTCAAATACATTGTTTGGTAAGAATGGGAAAAATTCAGTCATCATGTGAAATGATCATAACAGCTGTGTTATTATGTATTTATGTGAGATCCAACTTTTTCTCTGAATGGGATCCAGAGTGCCCTACAATACAGTGTATTAGCTCCTAGAAAGCAATTGATTTCTTGGTGATGCAGCACTGCATTTGATGTATTTGACTATACTGGATTCCAATATGTGCTTAAGAAACTAGCAATGAAATAAATTTGGTCTATCACGCTGTATTAATAGTATTTCTAGTGTGTAGTCATGGGCATGCATCTCTGTTAGCAGAATCAATTTCCCAATCTTCTGCAGAGAATTTGGACAGACTGAATAAGATTGAGAGGGGATCTGAAGGATTGCACAGAGGAAAGAAAGGATAGAACTGCCCAGAAACCAATTCTAAAGTAGAAGTCTTCTTCTGTAAACTGGGGGAAGATGTGTGGTTCCAAGTGGCTGAGTATATATTGGCAGTCACTGTTAACAAATAATGCTGCTTTTACTTTAGATTGAAAGTCTGAAATTTAAAATAGAAAAATTAAACACACACGCACAAACTTATTTAGTAGTATACTTTTGGGGTATGTTTGGAGACTGAGAAGATATTTGTTCATTCTTGAAATGCAATCAAAGGCTGTAGCTGCAGTGCAGAAAGAAATCAGCACACTTTGAAAAGGAGTGTGCTTTGTCCATTAAGATGTTCTCCTATAGGTAGATAGACAGACTCATGAATTTTTCATGACTGCAGAATTTTCACAACCAGTATATTAAAAAGATGCTGCCCTCGCTAAATGTGCTGAATGAATGATGAGTCATCTGAGACATAATAGCACATCCTGCAGTCTTTCTCCTCCCTTTGGTGCATGTACTGTGCTAAATATAAATCTACCTTTCTATGGTTATGTCTATCGGACTAGTGTTAGTATTGGAGCAGAGTGGTCTTCTTTAGCCATTATTTTCTAGTTTATATTGCTGAATAATTTGATGAAGAAAAATCTTGCTTTTTTCTATATGCACTTAGTGATGTGAGTCCTGAACTCTGCCTTCAGGACAATCATAAGGCTACTATAGTACAGTTGGCTTTCTTTATCCACGGATCCTGTATCCATGGATTCAACCAAGAGTTAAATAGGGAATGGACTGAGATTCTTCCCAGGCTGTATATATATATATATATATATATATATATATATATATATATATATATATATATATATATATTCTTCTCAGTCTACCAGAGGGGAAAACAAAAAAAAACTACAGTCACCATCATCAGGATCCTGACAAGAGAAGGATCCTTGCAAGAGATCCCTACAGGATCCAGATGAATGTGGTTAGCTATTAATTTCTGAACATCTCCCTGCTTTATTTTTCAATTAAAAGCAAAGGCATACCTCTGTTAACAAATCCTTTCATAGTGAAATTCTGTTTTGTGGTTTTTATACCCTCCAAACACTTTTTTGCAGAGGCTTTTTATATCAATTAAGACCTTTACTCTTCATTCTTTGCTTAGCTAGAATGTCTTTCCTAAAGGAAATTTAGGAGAATGGTGAATAAGGTCTGGAGAAACATAGGTTGTCAGTGCTGCAACAGGGTATGCAATGATACCAGAAAAAGTCTAAGATGGGAAATAACAAGATGCTTCTCTATCTGAGTCTCCTTTAGATGTGCATGCCTTCCCATTGCTATCGAGAAATCAATCTCCTCCTCCTCTAATAATAATAATAACTATAAATTTATAACAAATGTTTAGAGCTTGGCTGCAACTCAGCCAAGCTCAGCTCTAGCCCAACCCCAAACATTCCTGGGAGGATTATTCTGATCAACTCTCCTTTTGTGATTCAAGGGAAACCCCTGGAGCTGAAATTAGGCTATGACTCTCAACACCTCAAGATTGACCTTTCCCTCACCTCCTGAGTCCCACCCTCTCAGCCTCAAGATAAATAAAAAGAAAAAATAATATTCCCTTAACTCTGTTTCTCCAAGAAACATCTACACACACACATATGAAATATATATGGAACACATACACACATATATGAAATCATAGATTTCTTTAATTAACAAAACAAACCCAGCTGTTTGCCACTGGGTGTATTTTTCTTTTTTTCCTAATTTCTTCACTGTTGCAAAACTTTTCATAATCAAACTGCGGATTCCAATATGTTAACATTCTATTTCTACAACTGAGCCCCTTCTGTACAGTGGACCAGTGACCTAAGGATATAAAATATCATACGTTATATTATACAGTCATAGTGTGACAATGGGTTTCTTGAGAAACAAAACAGATTCTTCCAGTGGAGTCCCTGCTGAGAGACTGATTGCCCTCAACCACCATCAAGGACTTGGTTTACCCACTTGATTGACTTTCGGTTTCCCAAGCCTCACTCTTTGTCTAGAGATTATTCCAAGCTTCCAAAGTCCATTAATGCCAAAACCAATTATTTCCAGTCTTGACAATGGGTCTCACACCCTCAGAGGTGGGCACAAATATTTAATTTTGAATCTCACCAATTCCAGCTGTTGTCTCTTCCGTTCCACCCCGATCTGTTTGAGTCAATGGCAAGGCGGGTCCTAGGAAGTACATCTCCTGACCAACCAGGGGAGGGAGTGGGAGGTTTGAACAACTATCAAACTTTATAAAATGTGCTGCACTTTTCTGTATGGGTTATGTTAGTTCTTTTGATGATTACACTGTTTTGTCATCCATCTGGCCAGTTGAATAAATCTCTGTTATTGCCTTCAAATCCAGTCATGTTTTTCATAGCTTTCAGAGTAGCATGGCATGCCAGGCAATGGATCTACATTTCCCCCTGGTGACAGATAGCTGATTTTGGTAACACTACAACAGGCAAGGCACATAGCAGCTGCCTTCAGAATATGTTATTGAGCTTGCTCGAACAGAGAAGTTCAGATAAAACTTTCTCACTGGCTACCTCCAACATATTAAAAAGCATAATGTATAAATTTGGCAACCAAAATATAAATTCTAAGAAACATGGACACTAGTATTTTGGAAGACACTTTGCACTTATTCCCATTCCCTGGCTCTATTGTTTACAGCCTGGCCATGTTTACATTAGTTATCACCAGTGCTGTTTTATTCTGAGTTTTATTCTGTTGTTACATGCTTATGTGTTTTATTCAATTGTATTTTATACTGTATTTTATTTTATGTTTTGCTTTTAGGCACTTTGTGCTTTGTGTAGACCGCCCATGAAAAACACAAACCAAGGATGTCTTACAGTTGATTTACTTCTCAGACTGGAAGGGCATACTATTTATTTATTTATTTATATCATTTATATTCCGCCCTTCTCACCCCGCAGGAGACTCAGGGTGGATCACAATGCACATATACAGGCAAACATTCAATGCCATTTGGCATACAACATATATAGTAGACAGACATAGAGGCAATTCTCAGACCGGAAGGGCATACATATTGGTTGTCACTATGTTGTTGTGATTTTGTAGTTTATTTTGTTTCTAACTTATTGTTATGCCTGGTTATTGTATACTGATGTGATAACTTTATATTCTTAAGCATAGAAACATATAAGAACACAAAGAGAGCTATGTTGGCTAAGACCTAACCTATTTAGTCAAGCATTTTGTTGTGTCAACAAGCAATCCAGATGCCTGGAGCAGGATATGGAAGCAATAGTACTTTTCTGCTTTTCTGCGTGTGCATGCCTGTGTTTGATGATTCATTTATTCAGCTTCTCCCTCCCTGGTTGTATTGTCCAGTAAAACACATCAGAATAACTTCTTTTAGCCTATTTAAGGCATTTACTCAGAAGCAGTTTCCACTGTATTAAACAGGGCTTATTTCTACATAAATTGGTTTAGGATTGCAGTTGCAGGACATTTCCTTGCTTTCAATAACACAATTACCATGTATATGCATCAAGACAGTGGAACTGACTGTCAGAATGTGTTAAAATATATTAGAAATGACACAAAAAGCTCATTCCAATGATGAATGAAATACCTTTAAAAACAGCATATTAATTCAAAGAGTTATTTAACATCACTAATTGCATTCAAATAAGACTGTTTATTGGTCATCTTGCAGTGTTTCTCAACCTTTTTTGAGCCGAGGCACACTTTTGACATTTAAAAAATCCCAGGGCACACCACCAACCAAAATGAAACAAAATGACACTCTAACACAGTAATACATATAGTTAATATGTTTTTAAAAGAATACACTCAGTGTGAAACCTGGGCCTGTTTCAATGAACACAACATAGATATCCTGGCAGAAATCAAAGAGCTTTTGCTGAAGGCTTTCACGGCCAGAATCACCGGGTTGCTGTGAGGTTTTCAGGTTGTATGGCCATGTTCCAGAAGCATTCTCTCCTGACTTTTCAGTCACATCTATGACAGGCATCCTCAGAGGTTGTGAGCTGTTAGAAACTAGGCAAGTGAGGTGTATATATCTGTGGAATGTCCAGGGTGGAAGAAAGAACTCTTGCCTGCTTTAGGCAAGTGCGATTGTTGCAAATGGCCACGTTGATTAGAATTTAATGGCCTTGCAACTTCAAAGTCGCTGTCCGGGGGAATCCTTTGTTGGAAGATGTTAGTTGGCAGTAAATAGAGAGCAACACTCAAAAAGCAGGGAAATTCCAGACAAGAATCAATCAGGGCCAGTTAACATCTCCAAATTAAGGACCTCCAAGCAGGAAGCAGCCAGACTTTGAAGTTGCAACGTCATTAAATGCTAATCAAGGTGAACATTTCCAACACACACACACACGGGAGGGAGGAAAGAGGGAGGGAGTGGGGTAGGGAAGGAAGAACTGGAGGACAGGCAGATAAGCCTTGCTGCCAGGGGGAAGCTTTCCTCCTGGCTCCCTCGCCCTCCCAATTTGGGAAGGGCGCGGGGGACAGGCGGAGAAGCATCCCCGAGGCAGCGAGGCCTCGCTGCCTGGGGGAAGCTCTCCCCCTGGCTCCCTCGCCCTCCCAATTTGGGAAGCCTCGGTGCCTCGGGGACGCTTCTCCGCCTGTCCCCCACGCCCTTCCAAAATTGGGAGGGCGAGGGAGCCAGGAGGAAAGCTTCCCCCTGGCAGCAAGGCTTTTCTGCCTGTCCCCCAGTTCTTCCTTCCCTCCCCCACTCCCTCCCTCTTTCCTCCCTCCCGTGTGTGTGTGTGTTGGAAATGGTCACCTTGCTTAGCATTTAACTGCTGCGGAGGCTTGCAGCCATCACCACCCCCAGCTCTCCTTCCCAAAGGGGTTCAGGCCCCCCAGGAGCGCCTCCCCCCACATCCCTTCAGCTTCCCTGCTGTCACCTTGCTGTCACACGCTCACATGCACAACAGGTGATCTTTTCAACTTGATTGTTCATATAGTAGCTCGCATGATGAAAAAGTGTGGGCACCCCTGCTCTAGGACATGGGTTATAGTACAGAGAATAGACTTGCAAATATCAGCATTCAGAGGGCACTCAACTTTTATCTTAACATCAGCAGAGTGGTGGCCTTTTTCAGTGGTGGCTATTTATATGTTTTCTACTTTATTCAGAGAGCAGTGAGAATGTTTTGTCTGTAGTGGTCTTTGGTTGTGTGCATCACTGAACTTTTCTTCTTACTCTTATCAGACATTACCTTGACTCCACTTGCATGTATGTGCTACAAGACCAATGCCTGAATGGAATTTGCCAAAAATGTCATCACTATGCTATGGCTGAGCCTGCATTTCTTAAGCTTGGCAGAAGCCAGCTGATTTTTCAGGAGATTTTTAATGAGTTTCATGTGAATTTAGTGTGTTCTGCCAGACCGCCAGATTGGCCAATGCTTACAGGGTATGAAATCGTAGCATGCCACTGTGCTAATTATGCTAGCCTCAGACTGTGCTCCCGATAGGTGACAGGACTGTGAATACCAGATGAGAGGCATTGCTGTATTATTTCTTGTAATAAAAGAAACAGATGCTGGTTACAACGTGAAACAACACTTAGCATCATTTATCATAATGCTATGGATGACTATCGGAACATTTGTTGTACCACAGCATCTATTTATGTAAAACTTGTTACCTTGGTTGCCACTGGGTTTTGATTCCTAATGGATACCAAAATCCATGGATGCTCAAATCCCATTATATACAAAGGTGGAATAAAATGGTGCACATTTTCCTTTTATAATGATTATGTTCACTGTTGCATCCTGTGTTTGCCATAAATAATCTGGATAAAATGCAAAAAAGGAAGAAGTTACAAATCTCTTTTTCCTTTTTACAGAGCCTGTGTCATCTTGGGTGTGATATTTCTTCTGTCTGCTTTATGTATAGTGATCAAAGCTATCCATGACCTTGCAACTAAGTTGCTTCCAGAAGTGGTAAGCTTTTCCATTTTATGTAGAATTTTACTTTGAAATAAAATGATCTAGAGATAAAATGCTGTTTTCCCCACACCATTCTTTAAGTAAGTGGATCTCCCTGAAAATTTAAAGATTTTCATTATTTTATGTTTAATTTATTTAATTTATGTCTCTCATAGTTAAATGATATTTGTCCACTGGGCTTCTCAGATAGACTTCCTGTCTACAATAATAAATGAAAACCTTGTAGAATGTTAACATGTCTTATTTAGTTGACTCTTCAGACAATTGCATAGAAATTATTAAAACAAGCAAATCCTTGAAAAGAACAAAAATCTCAGGATGCAGATTTTCTCAGGTTTCTCAAGAAGATGTCTTCTGGTTTTTTTCATGTCAGGAGCGACTTGAGAAACTGCAAGTCGCTTCTGGTGTGAGAGAATTGGCTGTCTGCAAGGATGGTGCCCACCGGCCGGCCGGCCAGATGTTTTATCCTGTGGGAAGCTTCTCTCATGTTCCTGCATGGGAAGCTGAAGTTGACAGCTCACCCTGCTCCCCAGATTCGAACCGCCGATGTTTTGGTCAGCAATCCTGTCAGCATAAGGGTTTAACCCATTGTGCCACTTTGTGTCCCATCTTCTGCTTAGTAATGTATTCAGATAAGAAGCCAACAAAGTTAGGTAATGAATAAGTAAAATTTATATGTGTGGAATTCCTGTATATACATGGAATAAATTTAAATGATGAATTTCCAGGAAATCAGCATAGCAATCAGTACTCCGTATTTAGTATATATTCCAAACAGTTCTGTAATTTCTAAAGGTACAGTGGCATTTAGTTTTCACTGGTATAAGATTATTGGCCATTCATGTGCTTAATCCAACATTTGAGCAAGGATCAGATATATTTTGACACCATTGCCTTCATTAGTAGACAATGTTGTGGTCATTTACACTTGGATATTTCCTAATTCTTTACAACAAAATGAGAATTATAGGAATGACAATGTCTCTTACTTTCACCAGGTTAAGGTTATGATTGATTTGTACATCAGCTAGATTCTAAAAGTTGTTTCTGCAACCTTGAATTGGTCCCCTGGCTGAGATCTAGCATTTGCAAGGGCCATTTTAAATGAAAACTGTAAATCTTAAAGTTTGCATTATGTTTACATACATGTGAAAATTTTACACAGCCTATATGTGAACTAAATCCATGTAGTGGACCTAATTCACTACATTCAGCCACTTTGGGTCTTACTTCATCACACTAGAGGATGAATCCACTTTAAATCTGGTTCCTGCCTCCTGCAGAATTCTGGGGTTTGTAGTTGAGTGAGGCTGTTAAAGGCTCCTCCCTAAACCACAAACCCCAGAATTCTGCAGGAGGAAGAAACTGGATTTAAAGAGGATTTCTTTCACATGGAGTGAAATTTTAGCTGCGTGACTCTGATTTTCAATCATGTCATTGTGTCACATGTTTTTCTCCCCTGGGATTTTTTGATCATGTGGTTGTGACACATTGCTTTCCATGCCCGGTACAATCAAGAGCATAAAATCAACTCTTTGTGTGTAGCGAAGTTATAAAGGCGTATGCAAATTCAACTGCTTAATCAGTGCACGGCAAATTTAGGTAGCATGTTATGTTTCAAGTGCATTTCAAGTCATGCTGCCCTCACAAGATGGATTGCAGGATTGCAAAATGTGGCAATATGATTGTAATATACGATGCACATGCAAAGAGAAGCTACCAGTAGAAGTATGTAGATTAAGGGTCAAATGAGAACTAGGACAAATTGATCTTCTGGGGGCAACTAACCTTCAGAGTAGGCATGAGAAAAAAGTTATGAAAATGAAAAGAAATCGGAAGGGATTCGTATGTAATGAAACTTTCAAGTTTATACGGATCACAAGGCCAATCCCGGAAGTGGACTTTCATTTCCGCACTCTCTGGGCCCAAAATTTCGTTAGATTATTAAATATTTCGGATTCCCCCCAACAGGAAAATTTCCCCCTCCAAAATAGCTTTGCAGACATAACTCACAGTCAAATCGGGGCCTTTCCATGCTTGAAGCCTAATTAGAGTGAAAGGCCTCCTCCAGGAAGTGAAAAAGGAGCCGGAAACGATAGAGAGATCCAGATCGGGACTCCTAGAGGGGCTGGAGGACTGAGGAAAAAAGCGATTTAAACACCCAGGAAGGGGGTTTAGATAGAAGGACAGAGTAGAAGAACATAAGAACTGCTGAGAGAAGGGCAGCAGGAGTGAAAAGAGCACGGAGAGGAGAAGGAAGAGTTCAGAATCAAGAAAAGCCATAGAGTTCGAACGGAGGTCCTAGACTGCTATGGTAAAACTGAATGGGAAAAAGCTGGAATGAAGAGAACTCTTGCAAGGCCTGCACCAGAGGCATTTAATAATATTAATAATAATATATTAATGCATTATATCTCCCTGCAAGGAAACCAAGGGAAATGTTGCCCCTTGATTTGCCTGTGCTTAAAACAGTATTAGTCCTGTTTCCCTGCTTTGCCTACTTTAGAACTACTAACGAATTTCGTTAGTAATTAAGTTACATTTGAGAAATTTTTGGAAATTTTTTTGTAAGTCTTTCTTTTACTAATCAAAAAAATCCCCCCATTAGATTTTTGATTCCCTATTTTTGGGTTCGAAACCATGCCTACTTCAGAGCCATCTCACCGAGTCTTGGTTTCTTTGTGGGAAAATCCTTTCAAATTCAGAGGGGGAGGCCTTCTGTGTGTGCTTCTTCTGTGTAAATTGAGCAGGGTTCATATAGGGGAATTTTCCACATTGCCTCTTTACATTCATTCTTCAGTTTGTGGAAAAGCTTTTCCATGTGTGTGGAGAAGTCTCTGCTGATTAATGTGTTACACAGTGTGCATAAGATGCCCCAATGCTTCAAATATAACATCAAAATCTTCTTGTATGCAAAAATCAAACCAGCAATTGGGTCCCAGCTCAGTCTTCCAGTTAGCTGTCAGTCTTTGCAAGCTCCTGTGCCTGCCAACCACTTCAGGATTTATTGCCATTGACTTAATATGACTTCCATGTCCATGGAAATAGGAAACTCTGGATCATAACACACCCTATTGAAATGAATGACATCTGATGGAAGTGACCATAGAGTCATGCTTGCGGATCTAGAAAATTCCTAAAAAGATATCCTCTATCAATTTGCTAGGTCTTCCTTAGTGATCTTAAGGTAGCTTCTGGCATATGCATGCTATATAATCACAATGTTGCATTTGTGGTCTATGACCCCTAAAAGGATTTAGGAGTCTATTAGACCACAAGCAGAATATAGTCAACAATAAGATGTGGCAACTAAACAAGCCAATGCGATTCTAGGCTGCATCAGTAGAAGTGTAGCGCCAAGATTGAGGGAAGTCATAGTCCCACTATATTCTGCTTTGGTCAGATGTCACCTGGAATTCTGTATCCATTTTTGGGCACCACAATTCAAGAAGGATATTGACAAGCTGGAATATGTCCAGAGAAGACCAACCAAAATGATCAAAGATTTGGAAACCAAGCCCTGTGAGGAACAGGTGAGGAAGCTAGGGATGTCTGACATGGAGAAAAGAAGATTGAGTGGGGACATGATGGCCCTACTTCAATACCTGACACATTGAGGAGGTGAGCTTGTTTTCAACTGCTCTGGAAACTAGGACACAGATCAGTAACAGTAAGAGCTGTTTGACAGTGGCATATGCTGCTCCAGAATGTGATGGATTCTCTTCTTTAGAGGTTTTTAAGCAGAGATTTTTAAGAATGGGGTTGGGCTGGATGAGGCCTCTTCTTACTCTGTGCTTCTATAGCAGTGGTTCTCAACCTTGGTTTCTGGACTTCATCTCCCAGAAATCCTAGCCAGTTTGCCAGCTGTTAGGAACTGTGGAAGCTGAAGTCCAAAAACACCTGGTGTAAAGACGCGCCTGGGGTCTTTGACTTAGAATAGAAACAAGGACGTGACATCTCTTCCCAGGGGACTTCTTCTTGCCTTCTCATAGAGAACTGGAACTCCCAAGGACCAAACCAGTCACTTTAGATACCTCAAACAGGCTTTATTGTTCACAAAAGGAGTTATCTTATAGAAGTACTAAACTTGGTTCTCCAAACAGGGGTAAAATAAAATATACATTACAGTTCTTTAGTTGTTTGGGTCCAGGAAGCTTTCAGCCGGATGGCTTTCCAAATTCTCTCTCTCTCAATGGCTTTGAGGTGAGAACTCTCTTAGCCCCAGTCAAATGGCCTATATTGAAGGCACAGAGCCTTCCTCTTGGTGCCAAATGACTAGTTGAAGGCGCTTGAGATTCCACAGTCCCATCCAGGTGTGCTGGATATGCAGAATGAATCCAAGATATGAAGAGTTGGTGCTAGAGAATGCCTGACTGAGGCCTGGCTGGCAAACCCTCTAACACGTCCTCTTCTGTAGAGATGCAGGCAAAATCTAAAGAGAAAGCTAGATTTCGAAAGTCTCAAGGGGGAGGAAAAACAAACTTAACGATGATTGACAGCTCTAAAGAACCAATCAATGCAACCAAAACTTAACAACACTAAACGAACTAGCTGAAACATAATACAATAGTTTAAACCTTGCAACTTAAAGTCTTATACACAGGTGGCATCAGCCACGCCTTCACACCTGGAGGCCCATGGTTGGGAACCATAGAGAAAACATAATTTTATTGGGTATGGGGAGGTAAAACTGTGAGTACTGGCCATATAAGTACTGGATAGAAAAACTATGGTGCTTTTATCTGCCACAACTTGACATGGCTTCCATTGTCTTTGGCTCTCGTGTTTGTGTGTCTTCTTACCTTGAATTGATCATTTCACCCAATAGCCCAATAGCCATTCATCTGGAGTGAGTGCCAACAGGAGGATTGACACTCACTCCAGATACACCAGTCTGCCATTTTTTTCTGGCAAATAGGGAAGGGATGAATTACTCCTCTGAGAAGCCATATTCCACAGGGACCTCTCATCCTTTTTAACATTTAACAAAACCTTATTTTTCAAAACTGGAAGTAGACTTCCAACCTTTTCTGGTTTTGTGGCACTTCATGCTGCTCCTGGAGCATCCCAGAGGCAGGAAATTGAGTCAGAGCAAGTGGTCTGAGGACTAGAATATTAAATGATCATTGAATTCTATTATGTTAGATAATCCTCAGGAAGTCAGTTTAAAATAAAGTTGGCAGTCCTTTTATAATAACGTTGTCAGCCTTCTCTACTTCCCAAATATAGGTACTGTGTCTGATTTTGAGTTTCCTTTCACTTAAGGTGAAAGGAAGATGAACTGTCTTCTGACGCTGTATCTTATATAATAACAATAAATAGAATTTATTATACTTTTACAATTGAATAGTACAGAATTGTAGGTTGTCTCTTAGTGCAGTGCATCACAGGGCTGCATACATTTCCTTATCTGTAGAAGCAACTTAAAGGGTTGAGGAAAAATGCATGCCTCTCACTTTGCCTGGTGTTGCAAATCAATAGCTATTTGCAATTTAGGCAGATTGTGCATTTCCCCCCAACAGCCCTATAATCCATATGCTGCCAGTGCCCTTGGGATTCTGCTTTCATTAGTATGGCCAGGGTGTGAAAGCAAATGTTCTGCCATATATTTTTCATTTGTCACACCAAGAAAGAACATAAATATACATTAGTTCCAGTATATAATGAATTTTAAGAAGTTGTTGTTTATTTCTGGCACTAGCTAGCTATCTGGATATGATTTTAAGTAGTGGGGAAATTTCTGGAGAGTGATCTCATGTATTGGACAAAATTGTATTTTTTTTTTAGAGATGGGAGCACAGCATTTTTTCTACATTACAGCATGTATTGATGGATGTAATCTGAGATTTGACCAATGATACATCAAGTTCTGATTTCTCTGTTTTGGCATTTAATTTAACTGTTTCTCATAGTCATCTAGCTGATGTTTCAGTGTTCCTCTCTACTATTTTTTTAAAAAAATTGAATGGAAGAATTTAAAATTGAATATAGACGGTAGTAATAAGGATACAATATTGTCTACCTGTGAATTTTGGATTTTTGAAAATGGCAACAGTAATAAAACTCACTATAAAATATCACCAATTTGCAATGGGATGTTGGTGCTTTTAACAATCTGGTCCTAATTCATCTTGTTTGATCTGCTTGCTTATTGCTTTGCATTTGCCAGATGATATACCATGCATTTACCTTTCATATTCTTGTATCTTTCCAATGTGCTGAAGGGTTGTTAGTCTGAATGAAGAAATAAGGTTTGTAAATTATGACTCCTGTATACATGGGAAATACAGTTCAAGACACACACACCTCCTGTGCATACCTGATACCATGTCAAAAATAGCAAATTGTCAGAGTTTTTGTAAATTTTCTCAGCTAAGAGTGTGAACTATAGAAACATTTTACACAGTCTCATGCTAAAGTCTTATCTAATATCCCAAGAAAAACCAATGATAGGTCTTTTTAGGGCTGCCAAATATCCAAATAACCTTAAAGACATACAGTGACATTTTCAGTGCCCCCCCGGTGCAGACCAAGTAGTAATAGCTAGGTGCAGTAAGAAAGGAATTATTGGAAACTAGATCTCAGGTGTGAACAAATCCTGAAGTATAATTTCTTTTAGATATAAAACCTGCACATATTTAATAATAATAATAGTCTTTATTTATATTCCGCTCTATCTCCCCAAGGGGACTCTGATCGGATTACAGGTACATATATGGAAAACGTTCAATGCCTTTATATAATCGACGAAGACAGACAGTACATAAACCGAGGCAAAGCTTCGCTCTTTTCATCTCCAGCATCTGCCTCCATCCATCAGCTCTGTCATGGGGAGGTGCTGTTGTTTCATTTTCCATATTGAGGAGTCTGTTGCTCATGGACGCTTTTCCCAGTGGGATTTTTGCCTGTATGTTTTTTACAGGGTGCCTTTTACCGCCCCACCAAAGTGGTACCTATTTTTCTACTTTGTTGTTTTCGAACTGCTAGGTGAGCAGAAGCTGGGCTGATGGCGGGAGCTCACCTCGACCCAGCCTTGAACTGCCAACCTTTCGGTTGGCAGGATCTTCTATAACAGGTGGTTTAACCTGCTATGCTAGCCTGGCATTAGCACAAAGCCATTTGGAAAGTCCTGGATTCACTGTCACTTGCCTATGTCTCCTTGTGCTAAATGGCATCTACTATTTGTAAACTAATATTTAAATAATAATAATAGGAATAATGAATTTATTACCTGCCTCTCCCTGCGTCTCGAGGTGGGATACAACATAATTAAAATGAGAGATAAAGCACTATTATAAGACATACAGTAACATATACAGAGTTAAAATAAATGTTAAAATCCACTGATATAATGCAGGTTAAAATTCAAACTTAATATTAACTGGGTAGGCCTGCTAGAAGAGATCAAACTTTCATCTAAATCCAAGGGGCACTTGTTTGTGGCTGGGAGTTGTTATAGTATAGTTTGTCACAAATGTTGACCTTGTCTGTTTTTTTCGTGATGGACAGTTTTCATGGCGATTTTTTAACAGCATTGACTTGAAATCCCTTTGCTAGTAATAATATGTTAAGACTTCGTCTGATAGTGATTTGAGTCATTGCATAACTGTACAAGAGGATTGTTCCCTTTGCCTCCAATAAGGATACATGACAGTCAGTTTCCATTGATTTGAGGTTGCATACTGATGAATCATGAACTACTGGGTTGTTGTGAGTTTTTCGGGCTGTGTGGCCATGTTCCAGAAGCATTCTCTCCTTATGTTTCGCCCACATCTATGGCAGGTGTCCTCAGAGGTTGAGGGGTTTGTTGGAAACTAGGCAAGTGGAGTTTATATATAAGGCCAAGGTGGGAGAAAGAACTCTTGTCGGCTGGAAACAAGTGTGGATGTTATACTTGGCCATGTGGTTAGCATTTAATGGCCTTGCAGCTTCAAAGCCTAGCTGATTGCTGCCTGAGGGAATCCATTGCTGGGAAGTGTTAGCTGGCACTTATTGATTCTTGACTGGAATTCCCCTGGGTTTTTTTAGTGTTTCTTTTTATTTACGGTCCTGATTTTAATACTGTTGGCCAGATTCTGTTCATTTGCATGGTTTCCGCCTTTCTGTTGAAATTGTCCACATGCTTGTGGATTTCAATGGCTTCTCTGTGTAGTCTGACACAGTAATTAGAGTGGTCCAGCATTTCTGTGTTCCTAAATAATATGCTGTGTCCAGTTTGGTACATCAGGTCCTCTGTTTTGTCTGACTTCTCTGGTTAATTTAGTCTGCAGTGCCTTTCGGTACCCTCAACTTCTGAGGATGCCTGCCATAGATGTGGGTGAAACATCTTGAGAGAAATGCTTCTGGAACATGGCCATACAGCCCAGAAAACTCACAGCAACCCAGTGATTCTGGCTATAAAAGCTGTCAACAACAAATCATGAAATAGCTGTAATCTGATTATTCAATAACCAGTATTATTTGTTTCTTATACAACGGTTGTGTAGATTGTTGCCGTATGTCTTTGAGCTGACTAATTATGGGCAACATGATTTTAAATAGCATCAAAATGTATCTAGTTAACATTCATATATACTTAATGAGGGGCAGAAAGAGAATTAATTGATTAAAATGGTTAGTTCAGCCATTTCTTGATTTGTGCAGTATACATGCAGTATTTACAAATTTTCTAGCTTCTGCAGTTGAAAGTATAATCATGTGTTTTTATATGCCCTCACACCCTAGATTCGTGTTTTGTTTTTTTTTGCTTCTCCACTATTGGAAAAATGTGCTTATGACCTTTATTGTAAACCAACTTAGGGAGGATCTGTGTTTTAAGGCAATGGGGTTTTCTTGGCAAGATTTGTTCAGAAGAGATCTGCCATTCTGCCTCTAAGGCTGAGAGTGCGATTTGCTCAAAGTTTCCATGGCTGAGCTGGAATTCAAATCCATTCAAACCACTGCACAACACTGGCTCTCTCAAACAACACTATCCACATATAAAAGGAAATTCAGAGGAACTCTGATTTATATAAAAGTTGGAAAGAAAGCATCATAGCAAAAAGGGTACCTCCAACTCATCTGTCAAACAGTGGTTCTCAACCTGTGGGTCCCCAGAAATCCTAACAGCTGGTAAACTGGCTGGGATTTCTGGGAGTTGTAGACCAAAACACCTGGGGAGCTACAGGTTGAGAACCACTGTGTCAGAGGGAAGAATATCCTGGAAGAAGGTATGGCTGGAAGACTACAACATCTCCGTAGCTCATGCTAATGGTTTCTCTGAAATTCAGTTGCTTGGATGTACCCAATAAAAGGTAATCTGAGACCAACATCATATAGGTCCTAATAATAGAATTATCTGTGTTACTGGATGGGAAGGCCACTTACATCAGGAAAAAAGTTCAATTTAAATAAAATGTCCTTTGATTTGTATTTGATAAACAGTGGTGTTAATCTGTTTATTACATCATGCTAATTTCCAATGAAATGCAGCTAGCTTTGTATCCATTGATTCTGTCCAAAGAAGGGTAGAATTTGACACTTACAAGAGATAGGAATGGTCACCAACTTAGAGATCTTGAAAAGATGATCAGACAAATTTCTGAAGGATGAAGTGATCAATGCCATAATGATTAAATGGTAGCAATTAATACTTGTTAACAACTTGAATATTGGATTGCTGTATGGCCATGCTCCAGAAGCATTCTGACCTGACGTTTTGCGCACATCTATGGCAGATATCCTCAGAGGTTGTGAGGTCTTTTGGAAACTAGGCAAGAGGGGTTTATATCTCTCTGAAATGTCCAGGGTGGGGCACTTCACTCTTGACTCAAGTATTCACACTTGCTTCAAGCAGACAAGAGCTCTTTCTCCCACCCTGGACATTCCACAGATATATAAGCCCCACTGGTCTAGTTTCCAACAGACCTCACAACCTCTGAGGATGCCTGCCATAGATGTGGGCAAAATGTCAGGAGAGAATGCTTCTGAAACATGGCCATACAGCCTGGAAGACACACACAATAACCCAGTGATTACTGCCATGAAAGGCTTTGACAAAACATGAATATTGACAGTGGCTGTTATACCCATGGTGGCCATGCAGTATCTTCTGTATCAGAGGTCTTATGCCAGTAAAATGCCAGTTGCTGTGGAAACACATAGAAAAAGGAGCTATTGTGCTGCTCTTATTGCTTTGGTTTTGTAGAAAGATCTGGCTTTTGGTCTCCTGTTGTTATTATACCATCTTCTTTCCACTTTGCTTGTTTTCTGTTTTGTAAAGCTCCGCTCCCAGAAAAACAAACTAGGGGAAAAAATCAGAATAAAAAAAAGAAATTGTAATAACTGATAGATCAATGTAAAATCTTGCAGTTACTGTGCAGATGAACACAGTTTACTTCCAAGAGCTGATGGTGAAATTCTTGCATTTAGGAAGAAAATGAAATTTGTTCTTAACTCAGCTTTTTCTCCTCTGTTTTGTTGCGACAGAAAGCCAACATATGTATGCGACCTGGGTGACATAAATACTTTCGTATTCTGATAAATGTTCAATCTTGATATTATACACACATATACATTAGGCTATATAACATTCATTACATTGGTGCTTGTGTTTTAGGTGAACCTATTGAATGATGGTATACAATAGGATAATAACATTGCAGTTTAAAACTGTTAAACTGATATTAATTTCATACTGTATGGTAAAAAAAGCAGATAGATGTACATGCAGATATTTATGGAAGTAGATGTGACAGCGACAGTAACGAGCAAAAAAGAAAAAGAAAGAAAGAAGGGAAACCTATTTCAAACACAAAAAACACTGCAGATTATGGAAGTGTGGTGCTTCAATACTAATTTTCTGTTTATCATTCAGTGCTGCTTCTCTAATTAAAATACAGCGAGGCAGTGAACAATGAAACTCAATGGACGGAGTCCCCTGTTTAATAATTTTCAGAAGCAATGACAAGTTAAAAATACGGGCATCAAAGAGGAAACATCCTGAGGGACATGGCAGCAGATGGCCAGGCTTATTTTATTAATTTAGGACTATATTAAAATGTCTCTTCTGATCATTTTTCTGGAAGATGAATTAATTTGGAAAGGTAATATTTCACACCAGACATGGGCTGTTATGTCTGTCACGATGTTGCCATGATGGCAGCCACCAGGTCGTTGTCCAACTCCTTGTAACTGGGTTTTCTTTTGTGCAACAAGCATCTCGGCTCCAGTCTTACCATATCTCTTTCTTATCCCTCCACTTGACATTACGGAAAACACACCAGAGTCTCAAGAAATGTGTTCACCTCCTGCCCAGGTACAGTTAATGCAGGCTAACCCAACTGGTGTCTTCTGTGTTTTTAAATCTGTAATTCCCTTTGCTCCCAGCCAACATGATCAGCTCTGACTCTGAGAATTGATCCAAGGCTTCTGGATACAACTGTGCTGGGAAAGGTGATACTAACGCACTCTGTCCCCCAGCTGTAAGCTGGTCAAGACAGCAAAGTATTGTTTTTCTTTCTGTTTAGGTGTGCACTTTGTAAGTGTGAGGGAAAACCACATAGTAATGTCTTTGTTCTCAGGTGGCAGAAAAGGCGTGCAAGTGTTGTGTTGTGTAGCTCCACTGTGTGGAGGCATTAGCAGTTCTGCAGAGATTCTTTGAATGGAACTCACTGCATGTATTTGAACACAGACTCCTCTGTAACAATTATAACTCCTTCCCCCCTTCTCTTTCCCTCCTAATGTCACACCCCAGCCTGGTCCCCAACCCAATTCTTTAGCCAAACCAGACCAAAGTCATGTTGTTTTTGAATTATCAGCTAGGCCAGAAAAGCAGCTTCTGCAGGAGCCTCCAGTTCAATCCTCATTCAAGGTCAGGCGAGACTCAGCTCCACCCCGAGCCGATAAGCAGCACTGGGAAAGTGGAGGCAAGTTAACTCCTTTTCGCCCAGGTGCAGGCCCTAATGAGATCACATACCATTCTGATACGGGAAGCTTGAGAAAGCCCAGCTGGAGAGCAGCTCGTGAGACCAAGTTCCGACGCACGTTTGCGTCGTAAAGATCAAAGCCCCTGGGACCTATAAGAGTTAGGTCTGAGAGATGGTTGCCATCTCTCTTCAACGTTTGGATTTAAGCCTTGTCTTCACGGAACCTTCCCTAGGGCCAGCAGCCTTCCAGTCTTAGAACTCTATCTGCCAAGCCTTGTGCCAAGAACTTATCTGTGGATTAGCCCATTGGGGCATCAAGACGTTTCACCTTTTGTTCCTGATTGCTTTTGGACTATTGCTTGCAATACCCTGGTGCTTGGAAGCATCAAAGGACTATATCTCTATTTTCTTTATTCATTTATTCTAAATAAAGCATTTAACCGTGGCCAGTCTCAAGTGGTTTACTGAGGGGTCCTTCAGGTCTACGGTGCAACACCTAAACCCCTTTGAGTTAACATGTGGAATATATGCCATGATGTGGAGAACAGCAAACATTGTCTATCCCTTACTCATACCCAGAGAGAAATGATCTCTGTGTAGACGTTTTCTGGGCCCTCCAGGTGATTCTGTGGTATGCTCCTCCCAGAACGTCTTGTGATATTTTCTGGCAGTATGCATCAACAGCTGCTTTGAGTCTGCTTTGGAAGAGAAAAAACAGAGGATAAATACTATTACTACTGCTGTTAGTACTTGATTTAAAAAAATCTCAATATAAATAATATACCATATATAGTTTGTTGTTAGTTTTTCGGGCTGTATGGTCATGTTCCATAACCATTCTCTCCTGACGTTTTGCCTGCATCTATGGCAGGCATCCTCAGAGATTGTGAGGTCTGAGTATATACTTGAGTATAAATTGACCTGAATATAAGCTGAGGCACTTAATTTTACCACAAAAAACGGGGAAAACTTATTGACTCGAGTATAAGCCGAGGGTGGGAAATGTAGAAGTTATGGATACATTTCAAAATAAAAATAAACACCAATACAATTGCATTAATTGAGGCACCTGTAGGTTAAATGTTTTTTGAATAATTACATAAAACTGTAATTTAAGATAAGACTGTCCAATTCTGAGTAAACCATTATTCTTCCATGTAAATGTGCTGATGTATCCTTCCAATAATAATAGAATAAAATAATAAATGTAATAATAACAATAATAAAGTACATTATAAATGTAATAATAATAGTAATAATAACAGAGCAAAATAATAATTAACATTGACTTGAGTATAAGTCGAGGGGGGGCTTCTTCAGCCTAAAAAAAGGGCTGAAAACTAGGCTTGTACTCGGTAGTTAAATCCTGCTTTAATACATTAGAATTTGTAGAAACCTCTTTAACGTTTTTGAAATCTACAATACATGTGGGGTTTGCAGCAAAAAAATTCAGTGTACAATAAGAATCCCATAACCACAAAATCTTTGTCAGCAGTTTTAATTATCAACATCCGTGGGAAAAATAATCCTTCTAGGAATGTGCTGGGTCCTCCAGGGGATTTTATGCTATAATTTCTTGGGAAGTTACCTTATGGTTGTGTTAGAAGATCCTAGCAAATTATTATGAACCTGTCTGGATTCTAAATTTTTCCATCCTAGTATCTGGTACCTTTCTTACCTCCTGTAGACATGAAGAAGGTGAACGTTTGAGACAGAGTTCTTTGGCAAGCAGCAGCCTGGATAGCTCTTGAAAATGACATTGCTTCAATAAATTAACATTGCGTGAAGCTGCTCTTTGGTCTAAATCAGTGGTTCTCAACCTGTGGGTCCCCAAATGTTTTGTCCTTTAACTCCCAGAAGCTGGTAAAGTGACTGGGATTTTTGGGAGTTCTAGGCCAAAACATCTGGGGACCCACAGGTTGAGAACCACTGGTCTAAATTCAGCAGAGTGTGCTAGAGGTGTGTGAATATAAAATAGGGTTAAATCCTGTTACCTGTTCTTCCCTGCTTCCAGCTATGGTCAAAAGCTTGCTTATAAGCCCAGATCTGTATGTCCTTTTGATAAGATCTACAAGTAACAAATAATATCCCTTCTTATTTTCTTTTGCAGGATGACTTTCTTTATAGTGTTTCCATTTTAAGTGGAATCCTGTGCACTACTTTGGCAGTGATCAAATTCATGTTGGGAAATGTCCTTACAAGCAGAGCACTGTTAACGGACGGTAAGTAGAGAAAGAGAACGAGTTATTTATGTTTTGTTGCTTTTATATCATACTAGCTGTACCCGGCCACGCTTTGCTGTGGCAAAGAACAGCAACATCCCTTCCTACCTTTTGGTCTTGTTCTCCCCCTGTCTTCCTTATCCTTCAGCTTGTTCCTTCTCTCTTTGCTCCTTGTATATGAACTATAAATTCTAGTAACTACAACTCTCAGATGTCAAGGTTTTTTCCCCCCAAACTCCACTGGTGTTCACATTTGGGCATAAACTCCACCAGTGTTCACAGGTGGGCATATGGAGTATTGATGCCAATGTTGGTTCCAATCTGTCATTGATTGCACAGTGCTCTCTGGATGTGGTTGAACTACAACTCCAGAAGTCAAGGACAATATACCCACCGAACCCTTCCTTTTTTTTCTATGGGTCTTGGGAGTTCTGTGTGCTAAGTTTGGTTAAAATCCATTGTTTGGGGGGGGGTGTTCAGAGGAGTTGGGAGGGAAGGAGGGCCGAAGTTGGCCCAGGCGTGCTGTAGGTCTTCCTTCTCTTCCCTCTCCTTCTCCCCCTCATGTAGGCATGGAAGGGTTCCTTGGCAGTATGGGAGGAAAGGACAGGAAGAAGGGAAGGGAGGGAGGGAGAGGAAGAAGTGAATGCACAGTGCATCTGTGGTGCAGGGGATCCTGGGAATTGTAGTTTCCCAGATGTTTTGGCTTTTTGGAGTGTTTTATTTTTATTGTTTGTGTGGTTTATGAAGGCTAAACACACCTTGTGTTATTTCCGATGGGTCTGGGGAGTTCTGTGTGCTAATTTTGGTTGAAATCCATTGTTGGGGGAGTTCGGAGCAGTTGGGAGTCCCAAACTCCTGGAGGGAAGGAGGGCCGAAGTTGGCCCAGGCGTGCTGTAGGTTTTCCTTCTCCTCCCTCTCGTTGGCAGCATGGGAGGGGAGGAAAGGACAGGAAAGAGGGGCAAAAGTGAACTGTGCTCACCCCTTTGTGCCTTCCTGCCTTCCCTCGTTGTGGTGCTCGGCGGCGGGGAGGTGGGGAGGAGGGAAGTGTGCCTGCCTGTCATTCCTCCTCTCCTCTCTCCCTCTCTTCTCCCTTTCTTCCTCATTCTTCAGCTCTTTCCCTCTGTCCTCCCTTCCTTTCCTTTTTTGTATCACTCCTCCCTCCCTGAGAGAGAGAGAGGGAGAGGGAAAGAGAGAGGGAGGCAGGTGAGGGCGGCATGGAGTCAGGGCGGTTTTGGCGGCCCCGGGGAGAGAGAGAGAGGTGAGTGGGAAGCAGGCCTGGGCCTTCCTTTTTTTGCCTTTCCTTGCCTGAGGGGAGCCCGTCCGAGGCCTTCTCTCGAGGGGAGCCTGCTTCTCTGGCATTCGGAGCAGGAGCTCAGGACCCGGGCCGCTCCGCCGCGTCCTTGGCCTTCTCCGCCGCCTCCTAGGCGGTCAGCGGCTGGGAAGAGGCGGAGGAGGGCTCCGATTGCCGGTGGAGAGGCGGAACGGAGGAGGAGTGGCTACGAAGGAGAAAGGGAGGCACCTCCTCCTTAGACCTTCCTCCTGCGTTCCGCCTCTCCCCCCGGGCGATCGGGCCCTCCTCCGCCGCTTCCCAGCCGCGGACCGGCTATGAGGCGGCGGAAGAGGCGAGGAGGCGGCGGCACGGCCCGGGTCCTGAGCTCCGATCGCCGGTGGAGAGGCGGAACGGAGGAGGAAGGGCTAAGGAGGAGGCGGCTCCCTCCTTCGTAGCCCCTCCTCCTCCGTTCTGCCTTTCCCCCCAGCGATCGGAGCTCAGGATCCGGGCCGCACCGCCGCCTCCTCGGCCTTCTCTGCCGCCTGAGGAGGCGGAAGGAGGAGGCGGATGAGGAGGGTTTGAAGAGGAGGGAGGGAGCCGCCTTCTCCCCCCTGCCCGGCCCCCTCCCTCCCCTCCGCCGGCTTTCCCCTGCCTGTGCTGGCAAGGGGCCCGCTTCTTCCTCCTCTTCGTTCTGTGCTGCTCCTGGGCGATCGCTCTGCTGCCATGCATGCGTGAACGTTCTATGCGCGCGCTGGCAGCAGAGAGGGCGGGATGTGAGTTCCGTTGGGCAATTTTTTGGGGTTTGTGTTTGGGGGTGTTGGGAGGTATGTAGGGCCGTTTTTTTGGGCCCTCTCGGTACCTTGGGGTATAGTTGTATGGGCTGCCAAGTTTAGTGGTTCTGCGTTGCATAGTTTCGTTGTCTATACCGGACATTGCACGACCGTAAGAAATATATATATATAGATAAAAGATTAAATAGAATGAACATAAGCCATTCTAATGCACGAATGGTTAAATTTATAGATATCACAAGACTGAAACTCTCATTCATGGTTTCATTTCTTTAAGAAAAATGGTCTCTATATGCATTTTCTAGGTCTTCTAGACCAGTGTTTCCCAACCTTTTTTGAGCCATGGCACACTTTTTACATTTGCAAAATCCTGGGGCACACCACCAACCAAAATGACACAAAATGACACTCTAACACAGTAATACATATAGTTAATATGTTTTAAAAATGTATTTATACACTCAGTGTGAAACCTGGGCCTGTTTTGATGAACTCAACATAGATATCCTGGCAGGAATGGCAGAAAGACACAAACTTCCCACACAGAACTCTCATAACCAAGAGAAAATGCTATAAGAGTTCGGTGGGCATTGACCTTGAGTTTTGGAGTTGTAGTTCACCTATATCCAGAGAGCACTGTGGACTGAAACAATGTTGGATCAGGACCAATCTTGGCATGAATACTCAATATGCCCAAATATGAACGCAGATGGAGTTCAGGCGAAATAGACCTTGACATTTGGGAGTTGTAGTTGCTGGGATTTATAGTTCCCCTACAATCAAAGAGCATTCTGAACCCCACCAATGATAGAACTGGACCAAACTTCCCACACAGAACCCCCAGGAGGCAAGAGGAGGTCTCTACTTGGGGAAAGGGAGGTGGGCCTTCCCAATGCATGGAGAGGGAGAGACCAAGTAGACAACGGGTGGGGAGGGGGTGTTTGTAATTTTGTGCCTTTATTGAGGTAGGTTTCTTAGGGTTTTTATACTTCAACACACTAGACTCCCCTCCCCCCCTTCCTGGAGGTTCCAATTTCCCACGGCACACCTGATGATCGCTCACGGCACACTAGTGCGCCCCGGCACACTGGTTGGGAAACACTGTTCTAGACAATTCTATGGTATGCTTCCTCCAGAAGTAATCATAGAGCTACATGATTTCATTTGTGGTCTGGCCAGAATGTATGCCCTGCAAATTGGTGGTCCAACTGTACAATATTAATTATTTATTTAGAATATTTCTATCCTGCCTTTCTGCACAACGCGGACCCAATGCGGCTTACAAACAGAATACAAACATTAAAATCCTTCAATCAGAAGAACAAAATAGATAAAACCATGATAAAACCACACTCAATAAAAATTATTTATTATTCAAATTTATATACCCCTCCATTCCCTTAGGCTCGGGGCGGTTTACATAGATAAAAGCATAACAATTTCAATAAAACAATTTAACACCATATAATTAAAATGCTATAAAACTACTGAACAACTGTCCAGCTTGTCACCATACCAGAACACTAAAGATATAGGACAGTCAGTTGGGACCATTGATGTTAAATGCTTGTCGGAACAGCGTTGTTTTACAGGCTCTTCTAAATACCGATATTTCTGTAAGAGCCCGAGTGCTATCCGGCAGAGAGTTCCACAGTGTCGGAGCTAGAATAAAGAAAGCTCTTTGCCTCATAGAGGATAGGTGGTAAGTTTTGACCAAGGGAACCATTAATAGGTTTTGATCTCCAGACCGCAGTGATCTCTGGGGAATGTATGGGGAGAGACGGTCCCTCAAGTACACAGGCCCCAGACCATGTATAGCCTTAAAGGTTAATACCAACACTTTGAACACAATCCGGTACTCCACTGGGAGCCAGTGTAGCTGCTGCAGGATAGGTGTTATGTGGCATCTCGCCGGAGCCCCGGCGAGCAGACGTCCTGCAGCATTCTGCACAAGCTTGAGTTTCCGGATCATGGACAGAGGAAGGCCAATGTAGAGGGTTGTAACAGTAGTCTTGTCTCAAGATGACCATCGCCTAGATCACTGTGGCAAGGTCGCCGTTAGACAGGTAAGGTGCCAGCTGACTAGCCTGCCGCAGGTGGAAAAATGCGGATCTGCTGACCATGGCGATCTGGGACTCCATAGTCAGCAGCGGGTCCAACTGGACCCCTAGACTCTTTACCAAGGGCAATGAGCAAAGTGCCACGCTATCCAGGGTAGGCAGCTGGCACCCCCCTCTCATAGGGCGGCCTAGCCAGAGGATCTCCGTCTTCGATGGGTTCACCTTCAACCGGCTAGCTCGCAGCCATCGAGTCACGGCCTCTAGGCACTGATGGAAATAATCGAGTACAGAGTCTGGGCTGCCCTCCATCCTCAGCACACTTTTAGGTTAAAACCATAACCTCCTCCCCCATGTATCCTTCCTCCATCCCTGTAATAAAATCTCCAAGCCCTTCCATTGCTCAATTCAAGGGCTTGTTAAATAAGAAAGTCTTGACTTCCTTCTTAAAGCTGAGCAGAGATGGATCAGCCCTTAGTTCTTCAGGGGGAGAGTTCCAGAGGGCTGGGGCTGCACCCGAGAAGAAGCCTTCTCTAGTTATGCATAAATGCATACTAGTGTGGGCTTGTGTATTGATAAGTTTCCCCTCTTGACCTAAGTACGCACCCTGGGATGTATTGGGGGGTCACGGTGCTCCAGATAGGCTGGACCGAAGCCGTATAGGGCTTTATAGGTTATGATCAGAACCTTAAATTGAGCCCAGAACTGGACAGGCAACCAATGGAGCTGCTTCAGGATAGGCGTAGTATGCTCCTTGAAGTTAGTACCCGTCAGAAGACTTGCCATTGCTCTCTGAATGAACTGCAATTTCCAGATGCTCTACAAGGGCAGACCTATGTAGAGTGCATTGCAATAGTCCAATCTGGATGTTACCAATGTCTGCCCCACTGAGGTTAGGTCTGAGGTCTCTAGGAACAGAGGCAGTTGACGTACATCAACATATGAGTACATCTAAATGACTTTAATTTCTACCCAGAATTACTTAGATTAATTGAAAAAATATATTTCTGGTATTTTTGACAACTCTGGCCACATTTTAATGTTGGTCCACTTGAAACACATGTGGTTCTTTTACCCTAAAAGAATTACATTTTGGTTGGATGATTTTGCTGAGATTGACAAAACAATTACTCAAAATCTATGCTTTCACAGTGCTTTACTGATCTTATCAATTAACTTATGGTAAAGTAAATGAGAAAGTCCCATGGAAAGCTTTTATATATATGGATAGAAATAGCAAGAACATGGAAAAAATTACAAAGTTTATGCACTTATTGTTAATTCGACAGAGTTTGGGCTCTTGCATTGTTAGGGGAATGGATTTTCATATTTCACCTTGAAAGAAGTGAAGACACTTTTGAAAATACCTGACATCATAACATATATAAACTATATGTTGTCCACCACTGATCCATATGATATTTTGGACGTTGTCATGATCAGCACCTTTTTGGATATTGACTATGGTCTATTGCTGCCATTTGGCTTTGGTCATAATTACATGATTACATCTTGAATCATGGGAAAAAAGAAACATGAAAAGAAAAATAGGAAAGAAACCATTCCCTTCCTTTTATTTAATTACATCCTGAAGATCATTTCATTGCTTCTGGTTTTTTTAATTAGCAAAACTGGAGACTGTAATTAGCTTGGTATCTCTGTCTCTCTCATTCCTTCTCTCTCTCTCTCTCTCTCTCTCTCTCTCTCTCTCTCTCTCTCTCTCTCTCTCTCTCTGCATGTTCTAGCTACTTCAGTCAAACACAGATTTTTCCTGTGTTTTGGTTTAATAGCATAGAACCTTTTTGGAATAACGAGACTTCTAATTGTAACCCAGCCATGTTGTAAGAGATGGAAGCAGCAGTTGGCCAAGATGAATTATTATGTCTGTTTCCTGTCAGAGTCGTGAGTAGGTTTGTGTTTGTCAGTCATCTGCTTCCTACTATGACAGTTTGTAGAACTGCAAGTTCTTTTAAATAGCTTGATGGGGAAGCTCTAGATTTTTGTTTCTGAAATTTTTAAAAACTTGGCAAGTTGGCATGCTACTCAGTTTTTTTTTATCTTACACAGTTCATTCTTTAAAATTAGTCTAAAAATATTATCAATAAGAGTGAACATCAAGTGTCTTTAACAAATACCATTCTAGCTCTTGGGAAGAACCAGGGTCAAGTCTGCCATGGACAGAATCAGGGTTTGTCCTGAGCCAAAATAAAGACACTATATTGAGTGGCTTTGAAGAAGTATGATTCCGAGTTGGGCCTTCACCATACCAAGATGTTTCCATTTGTCCTATCACATTACATTTGACCTTATAGCAGTTGTTCTCAACCTGTATTTTGTGAAGTATTTTGTCTTCAATGACATTTCTCACAGTTGTTGTTGTTTATTCGTTCAGTCACTTCCGACTCTTCATGACCTCATGGACCAACCCACGCCAGAGCTCCCTGTCGGCCGTCACTTCCCCCAGCTCCTTCAGAGTCAAGCCATTCACTTCGAGGATACCATCCATCTGTCTTGCCCTTGGTTGGCCCCTCTTCCTTTTTTCTTCCATTTCCCCCCAGCATAATTCTCTTCTCAAAGCTTTCCTTTCTTCTCATGATGTGGCCAAAGTACTTCATCTTTGCCTCTACTATCCTTCCCTCCAATGAGCAGTCAGGCTTTATCTCCTGAAGTATGGACTGGTTGGATCTTCTCACGCCACAAGGCACTCTCAGTTTCTCACTTTCCTGTTCAAAAGCATCTATCTTCCTTCGCTCAGCCTTCCCTATGGTCCACTCTCACATCCATAGGTGACTACGGGGAATACCATTGCTTTAACTATGCGGATCTTTGTTGCCAGTGTGATGTCTCTACTCTTCACTATTTTATCGAGATTGGTCATTGCTCTCCTCCCAAGAAGTAAGCATCTTCTGATTTCCTGGCTGCAGTCTGCATCTGCAGTAATCTTTGCACCTAGAAATACAAAGTCTGTCACTGCCTCCATGTTTCCCCCCTCTTTTTGCCAGTTATCAATCAGTCCGGTTGCCATAATCTTGGTTTTTTAAAAATGTTTAACTGCAACCCAGCTTTTGCACTTTCTTCTTTCACCTTGATTAGAAGGCTACTCAGCTCCTCCTCACTTTCGGCCATCAAAGTGGTATCATCTGCATATCTAAGGTTGTTAATGTTTCTTCCAGCAATTTTAATCCCAGCCTTGCATTCATCAAGCCCCACACATCGCATGATGTGTTCTGCATACAAGTTGAATAGGTCAGGTAGAGAATACAACCCTGTCATACGCCTTTCCCAATATTGAACCAATCTGTTGTTCCATGGTCAGTTCTTGTTGCTACTTGGTCATTATACATATTCCTCACAGTAGCTTTCCTTTATTTCATCTGCAGCACATTTTAGAAAAACATGTTGACATGCAAAGTATGTATTTATCTATCTGATTATTTATGTGCTACCCTATATCCAAAGAACTCAAGGTGAGTTTTTTTATTTCCCCCCTAAAATAATTTTAACTTGTGGTTGGTTGACTCCATGAGTGTAGAACTCATGGACAAGAAGGGCTGACTGATTGGGTCACTGGAATGAGTGGGTGGGAACAGCTTCTAGAGAGATGCAAGATTGGCTGTGTCAGTGTAAGTCAAGTTGACTGCAGTGGTTCTCAACCTGTGGGTCCCCAGGTGTTTTGGCTTACAACTCCCAGGAATCCCAGCCAGTTTACCTGCTATTAGGATTTCTGGGAACTGAAGACCAAAACATCTGGGGAGCCACAGGTTGAGAACCATTGCCTTATAGCTTTAGTTGCTTTTGTAGTTAAAATTAGGGTTGCTGTTTAACAGGAAATAGAGTTCTTAGCAGAGGAGAAATACAATATGCTCATTTTGAAAGTAAAAGGGAGGCAAATATGTTTTTGGGATCAACTGAGCTTTTTTCTGATAGACAGGGCAAAATGGTGGGAATCTATAAGAGAACATTTAGGGCACCTGGAGGATAGGATAGGATAGGTGTGTGGTTGTTTGTCATCAGAGATTTGCTGTGAGAATGATAACAGTTGTCACTGTTATCTAAAAATACAATTAAGCATATTGTCACATATCCTGAGCAGCTTGGACTCAACTCCTACATGATTCATGAGAACAGCTTACATAGCAGCCTCTCAAGATAAACATTGATCTACTGGAGCATAGAGCTCACAAATGTCAGTGCTGTTGTATTGGCAATGATCCTTTATATTGAATAGTTCAATAAAGTCAGATATCTGGCAGTTAACATTAAGTGCAGTGGGTTAACCCGCTGGTGGAGCAGCAGGTTAAACCACTGAGCTGCTGAACTTGCTGACTGAAAGGTTGGCAGTTCAAATCTGGGGAGTGGGGTGAGCCCAGCTTCTGCCAACCTAGCAGTTCGAAAATATGCAAATGTGAGTAGATCAATAGGTACTGTTTCTGCAGGAAGGTAGCAGCGCTCCATGTAGTCATGCTGGCCACATGACCTTGGAGGTGTTTACGGACGCCTCCCAGAGTTGGACACGACTAGACTTAATGTCAGGGAAAACCTTTACCTTTACATTTCAGTTCATGAAATAGCATTTTTTTTATTAAAAAAAATTAAAACTTTCCAAAAATTCAAATTTCTCATCTCCTAAAAAAGGGAAAACATTAAATAGTTATTCAAATATAATACCATTGACATTTAGTAATAGAAATACTGAATTACTAGAATTATTAAATTGTTAACTATTTCAACTAATTAAGAGTAACAAATTAGTTTGGACACTGGCCAACATACTGTGCTGTAACCTGCCTCGAGCCATGGGGAGAGGTAGGTAAGAAATAATAATAATAATTGACCAACTGATTCCAAAAATGGCACCAGTTTTCCCCTATTAGCACTAGTTTCTGAGACACAGAAGATAAGCCATATACCAGTTGCTTTCTGCTTGCCCATAGAAAACCACATCTAACAAACTACGGTATAGCTGATGTGCTAGCCTTGCTAACATCAAGGCTTGTCATCTTAACACGTTGCACCTGTTTGTCCCATCTGAGCCAGGAACCCAAGGAGAAGAGTTGCCTTAGTCAACTAGAAAACTACATAGCAAACATTGATGGCTCAGTAGTAGAGTTCTGCTACCAATTTAAAATTCAAGATGACAATCTAGTCAGTATTTATGATATAATATGGCAGACTTATATCTCGTATCTTTTGGGATCCACATTTACACTCATTAATGACCAAATGTGATACCTGAAACCCGCCTCTTAAGTGCATTCATGCTCCATCTGAAGGGTTTCCTCTGGTGTTGAGGATCAGAGTGCCAAGAAATGACTACAACAATCACCTGATTGGGAGACAAGTAGAAAGAATGAATTACGGAGGACACTGAAGGATCTCTGCACTAGCCTTTTCTCAATATGCCCATGCAGAGAATACAATGGCGTTTCCCAGTTTCAGAAATCAGCAGCACTTTGGAAATATTTTGGTTGGGTCACTGTATGTGTGTGTGTGACAGGAGGGGGAGTGGCATCAGTAAAAGTCTGTATAAGGACATATAGCTCCATTGTCAAAGCTACTTCTTCCTACACAAGATATATAAATAAGATCAAGACATAGACAGACTTCTTGGTTTTCACTGCTAGTATTATTGATGTACTCACAATCCTTTTACAACCACATTTGAAGTAAACAAATAATGTTCTGTCATGGAAAAGGTTATGACTGAGATCCTGTTTCTTTACTGGCAGTTGTTGCAAGTAAGAAAAAGCTCCACTAGGCAGGAAGCAAAAGCAGAAAAGCCAGCGGAAGAAGTTGGAAAAATAGGTAGACAGCTGAAAGCTGGGGTTTTTTTTAATCAGCTTCAAGGTGGATGATAGTCTTGGACTCTTGAGTGCCACTCCATCCTTAAGCCAGACACTTAAAGAATAGAGAGCTTGGAGCAGTTGTTTCTTTCTCTAATTGCTGCTGATGCCAATTCTATGTGCCTACAGACTGTCAAACTCCTCATGCAATGGACCAATATGTGAGTTGTTTGCCACATTAGAACGGCAGCATTGCATTTTTACTTGCATTAAATATTGAGTGTGCTATAACTGCAGTGACAGCACAACATCCAAGAAAGGCTTGTGCTCCCTGCCTAACAAATGTGTAAACCATGCTTTTATCCCCTCTTTGTGCCAAGAAAATGTAAAACAAAGTGAATATAGGCAGCAGATCCTTGGGAATGTGTGATTCCAGGAGAAAGAGATGATCAGACTGACATCTTGTGGCCAGACCCTGAAAAACATAGTTGAACTGTATTCTCTTACTGGTTTTATTATTCTAGGTCGGAGGAATGGTAGCACAGTCACAACTCAGTAAACCTCTCCTTATCAGCATACGCTATTGTTGCTGAAAATAGCAAATGAAGATATGCTGGTGATATGCCATTGCCTCTATCACCCATTGGCTGTGCTTGGTTAGTGGTCTTGCAACTACCAGAAGGCAACTCTTGCCAATGGACAACAAGAGAGGAGTACTACACTTTCTCAGGCCCTTGAAACTTGTTTATATTTGCCAGTGTTTTTCAGTATGAATAGCGCCTTCTCGGCCCTTCTGCACAACCATTCATATTACTGTTTACAACATTGCCCTATCTTCTGTCGGTTAGTTCCCAACTATATTAGACCAACTGAAGCCATGATTAAATAACGAGTCAACACGTAGATAAATTCTACCAATTGCATTACGGAGTCAGGCTATTCTGTTGCATTTTGAGTTGGTTCATGGACCCCTGCTTGGAGACACTTACCAGTAGGAGGGCATGAGATCCTTTTGTGGTTTATTTATTTATTTTAGAGCGGTTCAGCCCTATGGCACATCAAAGACAACAGGTTTAATTTAGCAGAATTTGCGAACATCAACTCATGTCATCGGGTCCATTCTTCTAATTTACAATTTCCATTTTTAAAGAGGAAGTATCTGCAACTAGTTCAATATATTGCTGTAAACCTGAAGGATGTGCATCAGAGATTCTAGTGGTATAACAGGACATTTAATGGAATTCCTTTAGTCATGTACATATAGTATGGCCCCCTTATCCATAGATTTGAGATCCATGCTTTCACCTAATTGTGGTCCAAAGAATATTTCTCACCAGATGTATTTGTGGGCCTCTAGGACCTCCAGTGTAATTCTAGGTTTCCGATCCAAGTAATAATTAAGATTTATTTATTTATTAATCAAATTATATCCTGTCTTTCTCTTAAATTGAGATTCATATAAGTTTGCAATGTTCCATGGTTTCAGGTATCCACAGATATGAAGGTTGATGTGTACTTTAACACTTTGGATACTGTTTTCTCTTTGAGTTGATCTGTCTGTAGTCTGATTATGCTAGCAACTGCTAGTCTTAATTTATACTTTTTTATCTCAGGTTTCAACTCCCTGGTTGGAGGAATAATGGGATTCTCTATCCTTCTAAGTGCTGAAGTCTTTAAACACAATGCCTCTGTCTGGTACTTAGATGGAAGTATAGGAGTTCTGATCGGACTCACAATATTTGCCTATGGAGCCAAGTGAGTTTGTTTACTCCTTCTGATTTGGTTTGTATTTGCATGCTCATAAGTACTGTGGTGACCTCGTCCCTTATGATTATGCTTCAGTCTGTGTCCTTCATGTCTTTTACCCGAACATACATGTTTTCTGTTAGATATCCATCCTTCCCCTTCATTTTTCAGCCATTGACATGACTGTTTCTTCTACTTTGTATTGGTTAAGAAATAAATGTACAGTAGGCCCTCCACTTTTGCAGAGGTTATCAATGCAGAATGCCTGAAAAAGGTTTAACAACATAATTTAAAATCCTAATCGTTTCCCTGGGAGTACATCTCTCTGGGATTCTCTAAGTCCTCCAGCACAACTATAAGGAGGTTCACTCAGAAGTTTCTGTGCCCTGGAGACTAGGACGCAGAACAATGGCTTCAAACTACAGGAATGGAGATTCCATCTGAACATTAGGAAGAACTTCCTGACTGTGAGAGCTGTTCAGCAATGGAACTCTCTGCCCTGGAGTGTCGTGGAGGCTCTTTCTTTGTAGGCTTTTAAGCAGAGGCTGGATGATCATCTGTTGGGGGTGATTTGAATGTGATTTTCCTGCTTCTTGGCAGGGGATTGGACTGGATGGCTCTTCCAACTCTATGATTCTATGATTCTATAATTCTAAGAGAAAACATATTTATTTATTTACCTCATTTATATCCTGCTCTTCTCACCCCAAAGGGGACTGAGGGTGGCTCACAACAAAGGCACCATTTGATGCCTTGAATACAATAAAAATGAGACAACATATAATTTAAAATCATATAACTAAAACATATCAACTAAACAATTACTTTAAAACACACAATCCGAAAGCATATACCAGGAGCCATTCCAATTGTCATTTGTATTGTTCATTATAGCACCAAGACATCAATTGTTGCACTGGGAATTACTATGCAAATGCTTGATCCCACAATCAGGATTTAACTTTCTTCCCGAAGGTCAAGAATGAGGGGGCTGATCTAATTTCCCTGGGGAGGGAGTTCCACAGCCAAGGGGCTACCACCGAGAAGGCCCCGTCTCTCATCCCCACCAGTTGTACTTGCGAGGGGGGTGAGATCAAGAGCAGGGCCTGGATGATCTGAACCTCTGTGATGGTTCATAGAGGGAGATACATTCAGAACAGGTAAGCTGGGCCAGTACCGTTTAGGGCATTATAGGCTAAAACACACTGTGGAACTGCTGCAAAAAAACCCCTACAAGCACACTACAGGAGGCATGAAAAGCCAACCTATCAGTAGCTACATCACTGTGAACTCACAGGACAAAAACCCATACACTAGAATATAATATCATCAGAAAACCTCCCTAAGTTATTGCTTATTCAGCAAGTTATTGCTTTCAATCCCAGTGGGATTGAAAGAGGCAATGGTAAAACCGCTGTGGAAGAAGCCGAATTTAGACCCTTCGGCTCCCTCCAATTACCGACCTGTTTCCAACTTGCCTTTTTTAGGGATCAGCTGCAGCGGTTCTTAGACGACACAGCTGGACTTGATCCCTTCCAGTACGGCTTCCGTATTGGGCATGGGACGGAGACCGTGCTTGTCGCCATTACAGACCAACTTCGCCACCAGCTGGACCAGGGTGGATCAGCCCTGCTTGTTTTGTTAGATGTAACAGCAGCGTTTGACACCGTAGACCATGCATTGTTGACCCACCGTTTAGCCGTGACTGGGGTTGGGGGGACTGCCCTTAAATGGGTGGCCTCCTTCCTCCAGGATCGGGGACAACATGTGGAGGGGGGTGAGGGGGTCTCCGGGAGGCTCCCATTAAGTTGTGGGGTCCCCCAGGGGGCCATCCTCTCCCCCTTATTGTTCAACATTTACATGCGCCCCCTGGCCCAGCTGGCCCGCGACTTTGGTCTGGAGTGTTATCAGTACGCGGATGACACCCAGCTTTTGCTGAGAATGGACGGCTGGCCGGACACCGTACCCGATTGTTTCCATCAATGCCTTGAAGCCGTGACTGGAAGGCTGTGGGCCAGCCGGCTGAAGGTGAACCCGTCGAAGACGGAGATCTTGTGGCCTGGTCGCCCTGGGCTGGATGAGTGCCGGTTGCCTACCCTGGATGGCGAGCGTCTTAGCCCGTCATCCCTTGTTAAGAGCCTGGGCGTCCAATTGGACCCTTTGCTGTCCATGGAGACCCAGGTCGCCATGGTCAGCAAAACCTCATTCTACCATCTACGCCAGGCTAGGCGACTGGCACCCTACCTGTCCAGGAATGACCTGGCCACGGTGATCCAAGTGACGGTCATCTCGAGATTAGACTACTGTAACGCCCTCTACATTGGCCTTCCCTTGTCGACAATCTGGAAACTCAAGCTAGTGCAGAATGCCGCTGCTCACTTGCTGGTGGGAGCACCAGTGAGGGAGCACATTACTCCCATCCTACGGCAACTGCACTGGCTTCCTATTGAGTACCGAATTGCCTTCAAGGTGCTGGTTTTAACCTTTAAGGCCTTACACAGTCTAGGGCCTGAGTACCTGAGGGACCGCCTTACCCCGTATGTTCCCCCGAGATCACTACGCTCAGAAGAGCAGAATCTGTTACTCATTCCATCTGTCCACTCGTGCCAACTCTCTTCAACAAGGCAGCGTGCCTTTTCTGCTGCGGCTCCTGCGTTGTGGAACTCCCTCCTGGATGATACTCGAGCTATGTCAGAGCTAGCTCCCTTCCGGAGGGCGTGCAAGACGGTCCTCTTTAGACTGGCTTTTAATTGAGATGGCCCGGCTCGGCATGTTTTATCTATCATTCTCTGTGAATTTTATATTGTTTTATGTTTTATTGTGTACTACATGCCTATTGTATGTTGCATGTTTTATTGCGTACTGTGATCCGCCCCGAGCCTGTAGGGAGGAGCAGAATATAAGATCGAATAAATAAATAAATAATTGGGTTTATAATTGTATAACTTTATACTATGTATTGCTTTATAGGCTAAAAAGCCAGCACTTTGAATTGTGCTCGGTGGCAGACTGGCAGCCAGTGGAGCTGACGCAACAAGGGGGTTGTGTGCTCCCTGTACCCTGCTCTAGTTCGAAACCTAGCTGTCACCCATTGGATTACTTGAAGCTTCTGAACAGTCTTCAGAGGCAACCCCACGTAGAGCATGTTGCAGTGAATAAAATCAAATCTGTGAATAACCAAATCTGCAAATGTAGAGGGCCGACTATTAGAGTGACTAAGCATTAATTACAGCAGATAATTAATCACCTTTGGATAGTAACACCTGGAGATAAGACTTCAGAGAAGCATTGCCAAGAATATCGAGCAGTACTAGATGTTCTGCTGGTCACCTATGACGGTTACCCTTGATCACTTGTTGCTTTCATTTGCAGGCTGCTTCTGGACATGGTCCCCCGCGTACGGCAAACGCGTCACTATGAAATGTTTGAATGAAGACAGAACTCAGCATCATGGACTGAATACATTTTGCAAAGTTCGATAAATGTCCTACATCCTGGCAAGTGGTGCCAAACATATTTACAAGATTGTACGTTATTTCTCATGGTATATATCTTTTTTTACATTACCTTCCAAGGGAAAAGTCTATTGGTACAAATAGGTAAATTATGTGAGCTGCAGTAGCCTTTTCCTTTTTGTGTTTGCTATTACTAAAACCCTGCAAGTGGCAATAGAAATGAATATGAATTCACAGTCCTAAACCAGCTGCTATGTTTTGTCTCCTGAAGTGGTCAGTTTGTAAATGACATTCAAGAACTGTCTGTAGAAAAGGGCCAAACTCAGACAGGGTGGTTGCAGACATTTCTCTCTGTGGCACATTAGAAGCTAACTAATATCATGTGGCAGGCACTTCCATGGGCAAGAGGCTACTTTCTCAGCTAGAGAAAAGAAACGGCTTTTAGTTCCATTGCCACTTACGTTCCAGATTGGCATCTTCTAAGTCACTGCTCCAAAATCTCCTGGCAGAAAGTTCAGTGGCATGTTTAGATTACGTTTGCCAACAGATGTTTCTTGATGCATGATATTACCCATTCCCAATTGCAAATGATACCTTGGCCTCAATTACCGATTCCCCCAGCGACCTCACACAAATCCCAGTTCTGACTAATGTCAAGAATGTTGTCCTAATTTCATACTGTTTTATGAAATTCTCTGAAATACATAAATAACTAGCACCACATAGAGTAAATTAAGCTGCACAGACAAAATAAGCACAAAGTGTTAATATATAGGCTAAAGCCAAAAACTAAAAGTAAAGATGGATTATATGTTTCTGATTGTATTATGCACTCATGTAGCAATATGTCTGGCTAAATACACGGGTGTCTTGTTTCCTGGTGAAAGTGAAGTGCGATAGTTCCAGCTGGTAGTATGATAGCACATTTCTACCTGTAAAGAGTTAGAACTATTCTGTTGGTATTCATGTTCCCACTGTCTGATGCCATTGAGCACCTGGATTACAAATACCAACTCCCATTATGTATAATCAATAAAGCTGTTACTTATTTTATACAGTACATGTAGTTAACCTTTCGGAAAAAAAGTTATGGAGAGAGTTCATTCATCCCTTTTCCATGGCTTTCTGTCAAGGAACCCATTTAAACAAGTTAATGCTGCCACTTTTCATTTGGAGTTTTTGGCACAAGTTTCACTTTTGTCAATAATGGTATATTTTGGTATCTTTGAAGCTGTTAAGAGGTCAGAATAGTACTTTGTACTTGGACCAAATGTGTTTTCCAAGTTAATGTATGAATTATCATGGAAACTGCAGTGTGGAATAGTTTCACATGCAAGCACTTAAGTGTGGGATGAAGTTTGGAAAGCTATTCAGCAGTAGTGCTTGCTTTTTTCATTAGTTGCTTGTATGTTTATACTCACATTGCAGAACTCTAAACAACAGTCTGATACTAGAAGTGTTTGTTTTTTAAATGTTGCTGGCTCGGAGTTGGTGCAATGTGGAATGGCACTCTTTGGAAAGTAGTTTGTTTGAAGGTGCTGTCATATGACCATTCCCCCACTTTCGGATGAAGGCACTCAACCTTCCAGTGAAACACAATATTTTAATTCATTCCATGCAGACTTCTGGATTAATAAATTGGAGATGTTTTTACAAGCCAAATATACATTTTACACGAGTCATCTTACTATAGTAACAGATTGTGTATATTTGTGTGGAGGTGCTTTGTCACGGAATTTCTTTCTTGAACTCTGCAGAGGTCCTGTTGCCTTGGACCATAGGCTTTAATGCTTATAGACTGGGAGCTCTTGTTATGGAAGTAATTTTTCAATAAGAACAATTATTTTCCTATGAAAAGAAGCCTCTTCTGTAAATGAGGTAAACATTATTTGAAAACAAAAGCAATGGGCCTAATTAAAAATAATCACTGTTTCTAGGCAGTGTGGTAGATATTCATACCTGATACTTCAGTTTTGTCCCTTAAACCAAAAAATAGCAAAGTTGTAGAAAAAAACCAAAACCAATCCAGTTCACTATCACACCCTTGTGAGTAAGCGTGATCCCATGAATCTTTGTCATTGGAGAAGAACATATTTTGAGATACTAACTACAGGAAGATCTGTCTAAGCAAGAAAATAAACAAAAAGATGTCCTGTTATGGCATACAGTTTTAAAAGAAGGAGGCAATGAATGCATTATTTATTTATTTATTTATTTCTGACATTTACAGTATATCCCATCCTTCTCACCCTCGAGGGGGGACTCAGGGCAGCTCACAACCGGCACCCATTAGATGCTATCAACAGTCATAATAAAATCACACCTAAACATTAGTTAAAACAGCAGAATTAGAACATCCATTTAAAATAAGACAAATCCAAGTTGAGAGTCATAATCTGAGGTACATCCTTTGTCAATCGCATAAGTCATTTCCAATTATCACTGTGTCTGCTGTTCAAATGCCTGGTCCCATAACCAAGATTTAAGTTTCTTCCTAAAGGATAGGAGAGGGGGTGTTCCACAGATGCAGGGGCCACCACCAAGAAGGCTCTGTCTCTCATCCCTGCCAATCACGCTTGCGAGGATGGTGTACTTGAGAGCAGGGCTTAACCTCTGAGGTGGGTCGTAGAGGGAGATACGTTCAGACAAGTAAGCTGGGCCGGAACTGTTTAGGGCTTTATAGGTTAAAAACAGTACTTTGTATTGTGCTTGGTAGCAAACTGGCAGCCAATGGAGCTGATGTAATAGGGGGGGTGGTATGCTCTGAATGTAGTATTTGATACATATCACTTTTAAATTCAGTAAATTTAATAGAAATTAAATGATATCCTTACACAGTGCTTGTTCTTCAGCCATAAAATGCAGTGTTAACTAATAATGTATGTTTGCGGGATTGCTGCAAGCATCAGGAAGAAAGAAAAAAACAACAACTCAAGTCACACAAGAAAAAAGTTTATTGAAAAATAAAATTCTCTCTAGTTCTCCCTACAACAGTGAAAACAAAAGCATTTTGTCAGCCATGAAAATACAGACATTACACCTTAGTTTTAAATTGCCCATGTTATTACACCTCTAATTTGACAATTACACTTGCTGTGAAGCAAACTGCTTGAACAAAATATAGCGGAACACAATCTAGAAAATAAAAAAATAAAATTTCAAGCATGTATTTTTTTATAAAACAAACAAATAAACCAACAGTGCTTTTAGAACAGATTGTTAAACTTAAAAACATATTAAACCCTATTTGTTACTCAGTTGAATAGTACTCACATCCCTCCCTTTTCTTCATTATTATTTTCTCAACACGCTAGTTTGCCAAGAGGGTCTCTCTGCATGTGTTTCCTTGAGATAGTGAAACAAAAATTCACCTGTGGTTTTTGTTTTTCTGCCACCCTATTTTATTCACACTTGTGAATCTCTTTTTATGTTTTACGGTGTCTTTTAGTATGCAGCACTCAACTGCAGCAATCTTGATCACTGTCTCCAGAGTGCATATCTGCCTGACATTAGTTCCACCACTAAAAGAGACTGGGCACCTGATAAGCATAGATTAGATCCATTTTGCTTCAAACATTGACCCCTTGTGGTGGCCTTCTGGATAAGGAAAAATGAAAATGAAGCAGGATGTGAAGAAGGCCGGGGGGGGGGAATGAGAAATTACTGTGCATGAGTGGAGATCCTCCCAATTATGAATGCCATCCTCAATATATAAATGGTAGAACTGTGGATTCACAGTTGGTACAGCAGGAGAATAGGATTCAGAGAGTTGGAAGAGAGGACGATTCAGGATGACTTTGCAAGCCTAACAGCAAGAGACTCTAAAACTCTAATTTCCATTGTTCACCAATGGATGGATTAAATAGAATCATAGGGTTGGAAGAGACCACAGATGGCCATCTAGCTTCTGCTTAAAAACTTCCAAAGGAGTCCCCACCACACTCCACATAGAAGGAACTTGGACACTTTGGGAGCACTGATACTGATGTTCTAATTATAAATGCAAATGAGTTATATTATTGGGGAAACCCATGCATTTTAACAAGAGAAAGCTTTAGAGCCCCAGGGAACTAAAAAAAAGGAAAAAATCCATGACTTAATAATCCAAATCATGAAAAGTAAATTTTGGGCACACTGAAATGCATGTAATGAATCATCAGCATAATCTGTAACTGTAGTTGGGTTCAGAAAAACACAGAACACTGGTTGATTTTAACATCTGAACATGAGATTGATCTTGAAACACGTTTGCCTTGGATTAATAAAATGCCCACCTAAGCAGACTCGCTTACCAAATTTTGTGCCAATTGTGGAGTACTATTATGCCAATTTGTGCAGATCAGTGACTATTACAATTAGAGCCATCCACAGGAGTTGAAATGGAAATGTGTAAAGCAGCTTTAGATCATGCTTTGCCAACCACATACCTGGAAGCTCAAGGCACTTAACATTGCTTAGCACCAGATCTCATTTATTCTGATTTTTTAAAAAAATGAGTGCCTCTTCTCTATACATGCTCATGCTTCTTAAATAATAGGTTTTCTTTTCTGTCAAAGCATATCTAGGCTAGCAATTTCATATAATTTGCAAACAAAACTAGTACTGTCATCATAAAATGTAATACATTACTCAAGTTCTTGCTGCTTTTTTGTTTTTAGAGGGTGATCTAAATGAAAATGTTAACCGTTTTCCGTCTTAACGTAAGCTACAACTAAAATGATTTTTGAGCTTTTCAAAAATATAACAAACAGTCCAAATAAGAGGAAGGATACTAAAAAGAAGAAAAGCTAAAAAAATTGTACTTTGAAATAGACAAAAGGTTCCACCAAATATTCTAGCTTGAGTCCAGAAGTTAGCAAAATATTTTATTGATCTAAAATTACGTAGCAAATGCAATTTCAAATGTGCCAAAATACATTTTTAAAATAGGGGAAAAGTCTGCCAACTAAGCAAGGATAGACCATTAGACTGTCAAAATATGAAAATACCATGAAATTATTACATATTAATATATCACTGCATCTCCGAAAAATATTTATATATATTTTTAAAACAGAGGCTTGAATCCTGTTGGCAGCCTCAAGTAGACCAGACCTGTTGAAACAACATGATTTACATAAATGTTGCCTCACCATCAAAAGTTGATCCAGTAGGGGCTCTTCCACACCACCAAATAACCCAGAACACGAAGGCAGAAAATTCCACAATATCTGCTTTGAACTGGGTTATCTGAGTCCACACTGCCATATATTTCAGATAATGTGGGATTTTATTTAGCTGTGTAGAAGGGGTCTAGGTCTACTGATATGGTTCAAATCTGCTTTGAACTGGGTTATTTGAGTCCACACTGCCATATATTTCAGATAATGTGGGATTTTATATAGCTGTGTAGAAGGGGCCCAGGTCTACTGATAGGATCTGCTGAAACACCCAAGTCCTCTTTGTGGACTAGCTGTATGAATGAAGCCAAGATGAGCGAATAACAAAGAAGCCAATGCAGCCATCTGGGAAGATGACAGTTTTTAGTGGCAGCTTGTGGAAATAAGGAGGTCTAAAGCCATTAAAAGGAAATGTCACAAAATCTTAGAATATTTTCCAGACCTTAAAAACCCCACACACAGTTTGGCTACTGCTAGTGACGCAGCCCTGGGTTGTAGAGAAGTGTGTGAGCAGTGGGATTGGAAAACAGAAGTGATGGGTGATTCTGACTGAGCAATGAAGTCAGGTCTGAGACTACCAAGAGGAGGAAAACACCCTAATCCTTGTGGGGCTGTTTCTTTTCTTTTCTTAAAAAAGGTACACATAAGGAAGAACTTATGTGTATTTCTCTCTCTTTTTAAACAGCTTCTGGAATGTTTATATGGTAAAGCTCATAGTTTGCCTATCAGAACTTTTTCTGAGACATTAGAATAATTTTTTCAAAACATCATGCTAATAATTGAAAAAAGGGAAATGTTTCCCACATTTAAACAAGAGAGTAATGTGTGCTTTCAAATGAATTAAAAAAAATCGTAACTCACAACATCTTCACTCTCCGTAACAAAACAGATGAACCAATCCAAAAGGTACGCTAGTTTAGAAAACAACAACGTATGGGATTAATGAATTTCTATCCATTTGTATCTTCTAAAACTATGATAGTGGGCTTCACAAGTACAGCTTCATAGAGTCCAGTCATTTTACCGTGCAGGAACACACAATCAAAGCCCTCCCGACAACAAACCTCAATCCTTTGGGTATGTGGGCAACTGAATTTTGTCCTTCTTTCTTTGCTAAGATGTAGTACAAATAATGCCTTGGATAAGTGCATTAGTTACAGATGCAAACATTCAAGTACAAATATCAATAGGCAACATTCTGTTGACAAGTTTGCAGGTTGTAGGATGTTCTTTGCTTCAACACCTTTGTCCTCTCCCAATAGAAAATACAATTATAAAAAATATTTATTTACATAAAGTCTATTAATAATCAAAACTCAGTGTTCCATTACAGTTATTCAGGCATTGTCTGCATCCCAAACACACTATGATTGAAAATAAAAATTAAAGGCACACCTATTAGCAGAATGTCTTATTGTTGTCATGCAAAAACCAAAAATACCTTCTCTAACCACTGCACCTCTGGACTACAAAAGAGACAAACGATTAAAACTATGTGAAATATACTCAAAGCATACTTATTTATATGTGCAAATCAACTTGCATATATGAAATAAATGAGGTTTTTATTGGCATTTTAAACAGTGTATTTAATTGTTACCTTTCAAAGGCAAGCTTTTAATGTTAAAAAATTTAAAAATAAATTATGTAAATGCTTCTCTCAAGTTTTGGTAATCTCACAGAAGAGTTTAAACATACCAGATCAAAGAAAAACATACATACATACACACATACACATTTCTATAAACCTGTAAATAAAGAAGGAGTTTTTGATAAGTGAAGACTTGTTGCTTCTGGTGATAATGTTTTATATTATTATTTTTTACTTAATGGAAATCCATCAATTACACTTGGTATCTAAAGCCAATATGTGATAGATTGTGCCAAGCACTGGAAGTTGTTTGAAGAAAAAGACCTTTACTTTTACTTAGATCAGTGGTTCTCAAACTGTGGGTACCCGGATGTTTTGGCCTTCAACTCCCAGAAATCCCAACAGCTGGTAAACTGGCTGGGATTTCTGGGAGTTGTAGGCCAAAACATCCGGGTACCCACAGTTTGAGAACCACTGACTTAAATCTTCTGAAAATAAATTCTCAATAATTTGTTTTTTGCATTAGCCTTAAAGGAAAGTATTCAAGTTAAGTAAGGAAGGCATTCCCTACAACGTATCCATAGATTTTATAGCATTAATGGACACCTTGAGAACAAAATGCCTTGACATTCATCTACCAGCTTATAGAATAGATAACTAACTGTTCAGGACCCATTTGTTCTTGCATTCAAAGGCAAATGCTTTTTTGAAAAAAGAAGTCCCAGGTCTATCAAGCCTATGCCAACTGCAGCAAAGATCAGTTGAATCTTCAGATGGTATTCCACCACCAAGTCTTCCAAGTAAACAAATATTGCATTTGCCATATAGCAAGGCAAATGTACAACTTAAATACATCCCTTCCATGATTAGCAGTGTATTACTGACATAAAAATGCAACAGAAAAGTATGAAACATCTCAGCAAGTCTATCAAAGGTCTGCTTCTATTTTCAATTATATACTATAATATTTTTACAGTAAGAACTTCATCTGTTTTATTTTCCTGTACAATCACTCAAGATTTTCTACCCTGCCACTAAGCAGCTAATTTTTTTGTTTGTTTTCTTTTTGGCCACTGAACATCAAATCACTACGCTAGCCACTTGACAGCTTTATCATCTGCTGAAAGCCCTATATTGCACCAACAAACTAGCAAAACCCTATGCTTATCCTAGAGCTCATTCTGGCCCATTTTCCTCCAGAAAGTCATGTATGAAGACAGACAAGCACACAAAGAGAATGTAGTGTCAGAATATGAAATATATACCAACACTAAAGGAAAGATCCTCAAGCGATAGATCACTTTCCTAACCATTCCTGCTACAACTTTCCTGCAACTGGCCTAGCCTTCTCAATTGGACAGCTTTGTCTGGAGGAGCAACATTAGACTGGAGCATTATTAATCTGAAAACATTTATAAAGGTGTGTTTACAGTGCAGAACCATTTCAGATGGTTTTGCTGCTGTGTTAACTGTGGTAGGGCTTTGTTTTTGCCTTCAACTTGGCAAAAATCTGTTTTAATCCAAGAACATATCATAGATGAAATAATTTAGGTCAGTTACCATCAAGTGTGAAAATGATCAATTATTATTATGAAACAAAAACAAATTAAATCAAAACATTCTTGTTGTACTTTCAGACAGTGGGCTTAAAATTTGTTGATACTAACCCACAAAATATTGAATTCCAAGTGCTAAATAATGCAGAAATTCAAGATGTGAGTTGGCCTTTTCATTCCAAAAGCCAATTGGGTGAAGCCTAATACAGAGTTTGGATCAGCTGCTGCTCAGTTTCAATTCCACAAAAACAGTTTTAGTTTCTTTGATGAACCATTTCCCCCTTACGTTATGAATGTTTAGCACCATTACTGAAAAAACAATTCTGGAGATATGACTGTACATAAAATGGTTAGAAAAGGGAAATATTCCATCAGAATTGAAAGAACCAGATTTTAACTCGAGTCTGCCATTATTATGTTCCATAATAAAAATGGTTATTCTTTCTCACAAATATATATGCATGGATTTATATGCAACTGAAATAAGTGTATGCCTTAAATCCTACACAATCTTAGTAGGGAAAACAACACTAAGTGTTGGTTATTCTCAGTTGCACCAAGTGACAGAAAAACCAGCTCCCCACATTAGAGGCACAGGACTCCCATGAAAGTGAAAGTTGTGAACACAGAAATTGCTTTTTTAATCTGAGAGAACACCACTTTAGGAATTTCTAGGTGTTCTAGCATGAATCGAAGTCATGCTGGAAGACCTAGGACCTCTTTCGCAGGCAGTTGCAGGTAGAGCAGGTGAGGTGCCTTGTGGTGCCCCCTCCCTTCTTCCCTCATCATATGGTGGGGATGGCACAGAGTGCATTGGTGCCTTGTCCATGCCCCCATCAGATGGGTGAAACGGTGGCAATGCACGTTGCCCCACCACCCTTTTCCCCATCATATGGAGAAAAGGAGAGGAAAGTGCGGGTCGCTCCGTCTAAGCTATAAAAAAAACCCACTTTCGTCTCCTCTTGCAACGGTTCCCCTCTACTTTGGGAGGAACGTGGGTGGCGGGCCCCATCAACACATGGAAGAACAGAGCTAAAAAAAAAGCCTATGTGAAGAGGTCACTAGACTGGAAGTCAACCATAGAATCACACTGGAGGACTGAGAAATGCCTAGAGATGGGTTCTCTATAGAAATCTTGAGATCCTCCAGCATGACTGGAGGCAATTGACCACAGAGTCAGACTGAAAGACCTGGAGATAACTAGAAAAAAACTGCAATAAAACCCATGAATAATCAAATCTGCTAAAGTCAAAACCACAAAAGTAGAGGAAGAACTGCACACTTGTTTTTCTGGTTCTTTGGCATGCAACTGCACCTAGAAATAAATAATTGAATTGGATCTAAAACAAGATGGCCTGAACTCATTTAGTAATGTATGTTAGTATATGCAGTAGCTTTTAAGGCCATTGCAAAAGGAGGTATCCAGCACCTACCTGTGCAATGACATCCCATCAACAACTCTCAAGCCATAGCCTGTGGGTGCTGCGATAGATCCCATGGCCACTGAATGGGAAGCAAGCATGATCCCCAGGACTATTTGATTACAATTTTGTAACCAGAAAAAGGAAGAGCCCTCACCTTGAATTGACAGGCTGATGGAGTGTCTGCATGGTCAAGGGGAAACACAAGTGACAATGGAAGAAGAACACAAGCAAAAGAAATCTTGCAGAGTTTTACGCTCTGCCAGCAATCATGCAGGATTTCAGCCAATGTCTGCAACCACAATACTATTTGTCAAAGTGGAATGACACCAAGTAGACACTGGCCTATATTTTTAAACGTTCTGTTTTTAAGCCTTACCTTGACAATTTGTTTGATAATAATGTTTTCTCTTCTGGTCTTTGGCATGTCAAGAGCTATGCTAGTGCTCATAGAAGAAAGTAATGAACTATATTACAAAAGATAGAAATAAGTGTATTACTTCATGAATAGAAACAGTAGAAGAAAACCAAAACAGCATATACAGATGCGATATTGAAAATGGTCCAACCTTTCCTTGCTGCTCTGATCTACAGTAGCTTTCAAGACCTTACTGCAGAATTATGAAGGCTTCTCTTTACCAAATGCCATTTACATAATCCACAAGTAGTGCATATAAAGATGTATCAATTGTGCAGCAAAAACATTTTTTGAAATAAAAGGTACTGTACATTTTTAAAAGAAAGAGCTCATCACATGTCTACAAGAACAATCTGAGTCCAGCATTTTTCATTATCTGTAATTGTACACAACTGTTCTGTTTCCACATATTTTTTGTTAACTATAAAAATGGCAGAAAAGATGCCCTTCTCTTTTGTAGCAAAGGTGTATGTAGTGTGTGTGTTCCACAGTCGCTCTTTCAGTTGCCAGAAGATTACAAGGCAGGCCACACTTCCACCACCAATTGTTTCAGAAACAGCCTCATTTCTACTCTCGCCTTTCAGTTTCACTATTTTTAACAGAAAATTCAGGAAAATATTGCTCGGAGGAAGCCATACTGCTTTCAATGATCACAAAATGTTTCTAATTGCCACCTTGTGGGAAAAAAATCTAGGGTGAATTGTGAAGTGAGTGCATTCATGATTCTAGACAGGGTGCTTATGCGGCTAGGGAAGCCCCTGACTGATTCCAGTCACGATCCATGATCTGCCCAGAAAGGATCTCTTGCTCTAGTTCGCCCAATTCATGGTGCTGCTTCCTCAGTTCTCTCAATGTTGCACGGATTGTAAGTGACACTGCTTGATATGTGACAGGTAAGAGAGAAACCAGTATTCAATGGTGAGATGTTCAGTAGCTGTATTATCTTGTACGGTAGTTCCAAGTTTGCAGGAACAGCACCAGCCATTCAGAGTACAGGGGAATGCTAGAGTCTGTATGCCCGGGATATGTTTTGGAGTCTTTCCTGCACTGCCACTTTCAAGTCTGTTTTTTGTACTGGTGACATGATGCTCAATAACAATTCTTTACCATGATGAGTTGTTAAGAAGGGGAATGCAAGATATCCCAAGCTTTTGTTTTACCTCTTACAAAGTGTTGGGCTCCATTTGTCATCTCCTTAAATAAATAAAGAGACTTCCCATGGGCTTCATGGCAGTTGCTGACTTAGGAAACCCTTAACATCACCAGAGATTATAGTTTTAATCTTCTTATTTGTTCTATTCTTGGTACAGACTTCTACTCTTCAGCAATTGTTCTGCCTGCAATAGCAAAGTGCAAAAAAATGGCAGTAGCTCTCTAAGCCACGTGCTTTGTTTGTCCCTTCATAAAGTCACGTGAGTTGCTGCTATAGACAGTCTTTACAAAGTGCAACTTGTCCTTTAAGGTAGTCTCTACAAGGGCAGATTCTTTTGTGGTTTGGATGAGATCCTGCACAGCTGAACAACAAGAGATCACCTTGGAAAACACAGTGCTTTCGCCTTTCATCAAAAGAGGGAACCAGAATATCGTTTGCAGATTCAACTGTATGGCATTCAATGCTGAATCTGAAAAAAACAAAAGGAAATGCAGCAGGAATCACATCATTTGCTCATCTAGTGAAGGAAAACTCTGATTTTAAACCCGAGCAGATGGTGCTTGTTTAATCCTGTAAAGTCAACCATCATTCTAAGAGAAGGAAACTCGAACCAAACCTACGACCTGAGGACCTTGCTGCCACCGTCCCAGCTTGTTAGACCCCGGCAGATGAACCTTTGGTTTAAAGGGTGAGGCCAGTTCTGTGAACGCTGCACTCCACCAGAAAAATCCATTGCACAGGCTCGAAGGACACATCCAACCTCCGAATCATCAACACGCTTGTAGAAAGCATGGGATGAGTCCTTCCTGAATCTTCCAGGAAGAAAAGCCAAGAAGTAGTGAAGCTTATGATCTGTAGAGCTGTACTGCTAATATGAAAGTTTTACCACTTAAAAAACCCAGTTTCATTCTTACATAAATGTTCAGTCCAGCATTTAACTATTTAAAATCATTTATAGCACTTATTATGATTTCGTTGTACTATAATTTGGTGGCTGTTGTTAATGCTAGTTCTTGAGCAACTTCAATGGCATATGAAACCAAGTAACAGAACAATGTAACACCCTGCAGTTGTCATACACTGAATGCAGCCTTCTACTATTATGTCTAATGCATAGTGAACAAAGAAAGTGATAAAGAGATTTTTGTGGAGAAGCACTCAGCTATACACTATTACATCATGAATATCAGAACAGGCCAGAATGTGGTCCTCCAAATGATGCGAAATTCTAATTTCCATCGTATTAACAAGGAGCGTGGATACTTGGGTCACTTCCTAACAACTGTAGATGCAACAAACAAATGTGCAGTACCTTTATGCATCAGAACAGAAGATACAGCATTTATTTTATCAATATTCATTGCACACCCCTCTAGGAACAAATACTTGAAAATGAAATTTCAGTGCTACCAGTACTGCAATTTGTCGATTAAGACAGAAATTGGGGAAAGAAAGCCATTTTAACTTTTGATACTGACAAAGCATACTGGGTAGAAATTCCCACATCTAAAAATTCCCCAGAGATACATCCAATGTATGCATAAACGCCAGGTCACTAATCCAAAGACACTGTCCTTCTAAATGTTTAAGCTCTAGTCTAACATGTCTGTGAAACACAGATTGATAGTTTCCTGCTGTCATTTAAGATTTCTTTTTAAAAAATAGATGAATGTTAAACTTGTAATTAAAAACTCTCCCATGTTTTCTTATCCCCTGACTTGAAAGACTTACTTCAAAAGGTCTTTGTCCTTGTTCAGGTGCTGGAAAAAGGATGGCTCACAGATAAGATGATTTTCCTGACAAACCTGTTTGCATGATTTTCCAGGCCCAGCCATTTTAACTTGAAGGGCACTTAATGGGGGCCACATCACTTGCCCGTGGCAGAAATCCTGAAATAACATAGCACATTTTAAAACTACATAGATCGTAGCACACAAATGGAACCAGGTGTTGGGAATTGTGGAAGTTGGAAGTCCAAAACACCTGGAAGGTCAAAGTTTCCCCTCCCTGCTCTAGAATCCTAGGATTCAAATCCTTGCTTTCCTGGGAAAACCAGCTGGATGACCTTGGGCAAATCACACTCTGAGGCAAAGGAAAACCCCATGTAAACAGTTCTTGCCAAGAAAACACAATGATAGTTTGGACGTTGGGTCACCATGGGCCAGAAAACAGCGCCACTAATCCAGGAGGAGGAAATAAATACTTTGCATCTACGAACCACTCAAAGAGAGCAGTTTCTGCAAGATGTCAACATGCCAGCAAAGGGGAGGTCAACTGGACCTGAAAGGAAGAGGTCTCAAAGCAAGGACAAGGAACTCCGTCTCTGAGGCTGAATGTGGTCTCTCTCAGATCCTTCAAAATTTCCCAGAAGGCCAAGCCTGATTCTCCATCTTTGTAGGAGGCCTTTGTACATTTTGAAAGACTAACACACCTCTCTTAAGGCTTAGAATGAGACAAAGATGGGATCAAGGTCGTAACTGCACTTATTCCATATCACTATTGCACTAAATTTATTGTCCAAAGGCTTGGTCCCGCAGACACATTTTTAATTTCTTTCTAAAGGTCAGGAGGAAGGGAGATGATCTGATGTTGCTGAGGAGTTCCATAGCCGAGGGGGCACCACTGAGAAGGTCCTGTCTCTAGTCCCCACCAATTGCACCTGTGAAGGAGGTTGGACTGAGAGCAGGGCCTCCCCAGAAGATCTTAACCTCCATGATCGTTCATAGAGGGAAATACATTTGTACAGATAAGCTGGGACCATATCTGTATCATAGAAGCCAAGCTGATAATGTTCAGGGAAAGAGAGGCACACACACATAGAGGAAAAAGCTAAACCCCTTCCCCGCAAATATGTTTTTATTTGTTGACATTCTGATGGTAGTGTAATTTGTATACACAGAGCTTACTGATCAATTCAAGAACGGTTGTTCAACAAAAAGGCACAGAACAAATGTCTACAGATAAAGAAAACATACCTGCTTCTCAATGAACACATTCATTCTCTGCAGCATTCCTTCACATGTGAATTCAAAGGGCAAGTAAGGTTCAATCTGTCAAAAATAAAACATGCTTGTTATTGGTGCTGGTTTTTAATAAAATATTTACGATTGTGCCCCATGTTTGGAAATAGGCTCCACAACCTGGACCCAACTGTTTCTCTGCACTTTGGCAGCTCCAGTTGTGCAAAGTGGTGTGGAGTTTTACCCTTACCAATGTCTAGCAGGTTTCAGTACTTTCTCTCAGCACACAACCAGGAGGAAAATAGAGAAATGCTGTGGCCAAATAAATAACCCCAAGAGGTATTTCTAAGGAAAGCCAACATCTGAGGACAAATGGTTGTCTGGCAGCAACAATGAGCAACATTTATGAGAGAAGAGGCAATCCAATGTAATTGCAAGAATAAGTTTACTAGCTATACTGCTTCATATCTCATTTCTTCACCATGACAGTTCTCTTTAACCAGAGAAACATTTTTTGTGATTTTCTAATATATATATATATATATATATATATATATATATATATATATACACACACACACACACTGATCTTCTTAAATATGGAAGCAACTTACTTGACCAGTATTAATATTCCTTTTTTTTAAAAAAAGGATAGACTATACATATATTCTATTGTGATGTAACAGGCACAGAATAATTCCTCCGGAAAGATAAACAATCTATGGAAGTACGATGGTTCATGAATATTTTGGCAAGATCTTTCCCTCCTGGTTTAAAAATGTATTCTAGCTTTCTTAGATTTTGAAATAATTTGTTTCATTTCTTTGAGCCACATACCTTTACAGAATATGACCTTACAGACTGGAAAACTCATAGCAACCAATATGACCTTAATTTGGGATCATCACATTATAACAAAACCAGTTGTACAACACTTTATTCTGGCTTTATGATGCAAGCCTTTTTTGTTGTTGTAAAGAAGCATATTTAGGAACTAATTACAACGGGATATTAAAAAAACTTTTAACCTTTTGATTCAAAATGGCTTTCACTGCCTTCTCAACTTCAGAAAGGTCGTTGATATTTACAGTCCAAACATGCGGCCTTCCAATATAGACTTCGGCATAGGGGTGTTGAGACGTCAGCTGAAAGAAGAACCAAACACCAGTTCTTGTATATTCAAAATGTTCAAGTCGATCATTTGGCAAATCTAAGAGACAAGCCAGGCCCTATCCAGTGACAGTTCTAATCAGTTATAGGAAGGATGTTCAAATTCTTATATGGAACCACCTTCCACAAGAACCTTGTAAGATGGTTCATTCTTCAGAACTAGAGGCCTATCTCAGTTAACAAACACGAGAGAGAGAGAGAGAGAGAGAGCGAGAGAGCGAGAGCGAGAGAGCGAGAGCGAGAGAGCGAGCGAGAGAGCGAGAGAGCGAGAGAGAGAGAGCGAGAGAGAGAGCGAGAGAGAGCGAGAGAGAGCGAGAGAGAGAGAGAGAGAGAGAGAGAGAGAGAGAGAGAGAGAGAGAGAGAGAGAGAGAGAGCGAGAGAGAGAGAGAGAGAGAGAGAGAGAGAGAGAGAGAGAGAGAGAGAGAGAGAGAGAGAGAGAGAGAGAGAGCGAGAGAGAGAGAGAGAGAGAGCGCTTTGGGCCTCCAGGTATTTGGGACTTCAACTCCCCGAAATCCCAGCCATCTTACCACCTGTTAGGAACTGTGGGAGCTGAAGTCCAAAACACCTGGAGGCCCAAAGGAGGCCCATTGTATTAAACTATGATGCAAACATTTACTGAAACAGTTGAAATTCTTGTTTGTTTTGGGGTAAAACAATTTATTCCCCTCTCTTTCCTTGTTAATTGTGCCTCTAGTATCAAGTTTTCTTAGTTAGCTGAGCTATATCTGTATCTTTGTTGAAAATAACAAACAATGTATAAGGCCTGGCAATATTGGCAATATATGAGTAGCTCAAGAGGGTTTAAATCTCCACTGCTCTTTCTTTATCTTCTGGTCTAGCTAGTTCTTAGGCACCACACATTAATTTCATATTTTACACAGCCAAGGCTTTACTGAGAAGACTTTATAATAGCATTTTCCTGCTCTCTGGCCAAGACAAAAGTACCTTTTAAAAATATCGCTATTATTGCTAGTCACATGATTTATGAAAAGGATGATTACTTTATTCCATTTTGCTACCAGCAGACCACAATTAAAATTGAATTTCATGCTGTATCTCTCCTCCTTCAGGAAGTTAATGGCCCATTTGATTGCTCTTTCCAGGAACCAAAGCAGCTAAACAAATACGTTTCAGTATATTGATTTAAAAACAAATATTTTCATTATGAAAAAGAAATTCTATCACAGCTAGAATATTGTTTGCACTTGTTTAATAAGCTACATGTGGTCAGCATACAAGATGTAGGTGGTATTGATTTCACTACATAATAAATACTCATGGAGAACCAAAGGGCTACAAAAAGGTGTTGTGAAAAAATAAGGACCAGGATGTGGGATCAACTCTTATTAAAATAAAGAATGCCTAGCAAAACTGGAGTGGCTTTCCATTTCTTTTCCTTTTTCTCATTCAAAGCTAATGCTAAATTCACAAGAATAAAAATGGTGTCGTCCAAAGAAGTTTAACTGAACATAGCAAATGAGAGATGAAATGTGGCTTTGTAGTTATTATATCAAAGGTGAATCTGCAAATGTAAGCACTCTACTTGAAACTCCCTCATTTCCTACCCACCAGAAATTAAGAGCAATGCTCCTCCTTGGGTGAGCATTGTAGTTCAAGTTGCCACGGGTCTCTTGATGGGTGAGGTTTCGGGTTAGTGAAGGATCATAGAAGTGAATCAAGACAAGCTTTACCCGTCTAGAGACCCATGGCAATTTTTTCAACCTGGTGCCCTCTTCATATTTGGAAACATCAGAGTGAGGGATTATAGTGCTGGAGATCCAAAACACCTAGACCAGGGGTGCCCACACTTTTTCAGTATGCGAGCTACTTATAATAAAACCAAGTCAGAAAGATGTACTTCCTCAAGGCTGGAGAGGGGAGGGGCGGGGGTGGGGCTTGGTGCAGCCTGGCTTCACCCCCTCTGGCTTCAGTTCTACCAGCAGCTGCTTCAGCCTTGAGGAGGGCAGGGCCAAGCCAGCCTTGTGCAAGCTATGCCACCACTGGCTTGGCACTGCCATCGTCAAGCCTGGAGAAGCTGCTTGGTAGAGCGGAAGACAGGGGGGCGGAGCCAGGGCACACCAAGCCCTGCCCCCTCCTCTCTGGCTTTGCAGCTCCCAGCAGCTTCTCCAGGCTTGACGATGGCAGTGCCAAGCCAGTGGTGGCATAGCTTGCACAAGGCTGGCTTGGCCCTGCCCTCCTCAAGGCTGAAGCAGCTGCTGGGAGTGCCGGCCGGGAGGGCGGGGCTTGGTGCGGCCTGGCTCCGCCCCCTCTGAGAAGCGCCCCATCCAGCTGCGATCGACCTCCTTTGGTCCCGCGATCGACTGGTCGATCGTGATCGACTTCCTGGGCAGCCCTGACCTAGACAGCACCAGGGTGGAGAAAGGTGCCCATAGCATTTGTATAGGGCTTTCTCTGTAGCAGCATGGCTGTGGAACGCTTCCCCTTTAGGGTGGCTAGCCTAGCTTCACACCTTCTACATTTCTGGTGGGTAGGGAAGGTGTGCTATTTTCACCCCAAATGACTGAAATCAAGGGAGACTATTCTGATATTTTAAACCGACTTAATCATTTGTGGTTCTAGAAATATTTAAATAGTTGGTTTTTTTATAAAGGTATTTTGTGATTTAAATGTTTTTATACAGTTTTATCTTATTGAGAACCTTCTTAGGTGGGTTAGTTCATTGACTGACCTAAGTGGGAGCCCTGTTCCTTTCTTATTCAGCCTAATTGGACCTTTTAATTGCTTAAAATATGCTTCAAAATACCTCGTGAAACAATAACCCCAAACATCTCTCAAATTCTACACTATGTCTGCTAAAATGGTGAATCATTACTATGATATTCAAAAAATGGTGTGTTACAAAATATGCTACTTGTGTATCCAGTCAATAATGTGTACAAAACAAGTGGGTGTGGCAACTAGCTCCTTACCTCTCGGAGGGTTGGCTTGCCTTTGAAGAAGTCTGTGTTTTTGCTGCTTTTGGGTGGATTAAACTTTGGATTCAGAAATGCACACCCGTTTGCGATGGCCTCCAGAGGAGCAGGGCCCTCATATGGAAAACCAAGGCCAACAAAGAGCTGCAAAATAGAAACAATTTAAATAAATAAATAAATGCGTAAAACCAGATATTAGTGTAACATGAAAGCTGTTTGATACCTATTAAACCCTAATTCCATGAAGTCTAGAATTCTTCCTTCATTCTGTCTAAAGAGTCTTACCATGCACACTTCAAGACACCAAGCTGGCTTTTGTTTCCATCTTCTTTCCATCTCTCACAAAAGTCTTCTTATAACACTTTGACTGATGGAGGAGCAATCGGAGATCTCAAAAGCTCATCCACAATTTTGTGAGTATTTTGTTGGCGCTGATAGGCTATTATTAGCCTATTTTTGAAGGTGCTTACCAGCTCAGAAAGTTTGCTTTTCAAGATAAGAAATGGGTTACTCTAAAAATCCAAAACAGATATAACAAGCTTGGAAAAGTTACTTTTTCAGTTATAATCCCCAGAATCCAAGTGGTCACAATGGCTACGGGATTCTGAGATCTAGATTTGAGAAGGGTAGTCCAACCAACACATTTTTAAAGCTCTTCTGCTAATAAATGGGGAGGTGAGACTTGTGATTTGACATATGATTCAATAAACTATGATTCAAGAAATTATTTAGCTTGGCACAGAAGCTCACAAAAGTATAACTTAAAAACGCTGCTTTGATAAACAAGTCCATCAAATATCCTCCCAAACTGACAATCTTTCTGTTATGGCTGAAGTGAAAATGATGAAAGTCTTCTCTAAATTAAAAATTAAAATTCACAAAGGTCTGTGCCTACCTACAAAACACTGGAAGTAAGATGGGGGAAGAAATCAAGAAGAATGGACATCCTAGTTTAAGTGTTTCATACAGCCAAAATCCCAATAGAAAAGGAAAATAGGTTTCCGTTGTCTTGCATTATTGAACCAAAGCTTTTTTAATAGCTCTGATAGTGATACTTTTCTCTCAATTACTAAAATCTCAATAAAATAATATCCCCAAATTTGGTCTTCCAGATCTTTTGTACTTCAGCTCTCAGAAACGCTGGTCACTCCCCAAAGTAGCGGAGGCTTCTGGGAGTTGAAATCTAAAACATCTAGAAGATGCTTTATAGTTTGATATCTCCTTTTAGCCGCCCCCCTCCTTTAGACACATACCTGTTCTTTAAACTGTAATTTAATTCATTCAATTCATTCATTCAATTTAATATTTGTTAATCGCCCTCCATCCCAGATGCTCCGGGCGATTTACATAAAGATACAGCATTAAAACAGACAAGTATTAAAATCAGAGTTATAAAGCAAAAGCTCTATTAAAAGCCAGGTCTTAAGTGCCTGCACAAAGGATTGCAGATTGCGCATGGCTCTCAGATAAGGGAGCAGAGAGTTCCTTAAAACAGGAGCAGTACTAGAAAAGGCCCTGCTTTTCTATTAAGACGGACTTCTCTGGGACCTGGTACATACAAAAGATTTTGTTGAGTGGGGCGAGGCAACCGTTGATGGTGGAGAGAAGAGAGGTGGTCTCTGAGGTATGCTGGCCCCTGGCCATACAAGGCTTTAAAAGTTAGGATTTTACTTGTCTTTTTAATCTGTTTCCTTTTTATAATGTATTTTTAATCTGCTTTTATATTTGACCTACTTGGGAACTGTGATTCCCCTTCCTTGGGCATCTGTGCCCCATTCTATGTACTGGTCATAGACCGTAATAAATCATTGATTGATTGATTTAGATTCTAGAAGACCAGACTCGTACAAACCTGCCAAGGACCTGAGATCTTCAGGAGAAGCCCTTCTTTCAGTCCCACCTCCATCTCAAGCTTGGCTGATGGGAACAAGAGAGTGGGCCTTTTCAGTGGCTGCTCCTTGACTTGGGAACACCAAGAATTTCCCCTTCCCTGCTGTCCTTCCAGCAGCAGGCTAAAGCCTTTTTATTCAGGCAGGCTTTTAAAGATGAAGATCAATTCGGGGGGGTGGGGTGTGGTTTTTAACTTTGAATTTGTTTTAATGGTTTTAGACTGAGAATTTTTAAATTCTGTTTATATTTAATCCTGTTTTAATATTCGGATATTTGTATATTTTAAGTGGTTATGCTAATGCTTTTAGGTTAAGCCACTTTGAGTCCCCTTTGCGGGAGATAAAGCAGGGTATAAATAAATATAATAAATAAACAAATAAAGGGTGAGAACCATTGCTCTGCAAGGAATTACTGGGCCCATCTCAGAGCATCACCATTATATGCCCCGTAACCTAAAGCAGGGGTTCTTAACCTGTTGGTCTCAAGATGTTTTGGCCTACAACTCCCAGAAATCTCAGCCAGTTTACCAGCTGTTAGGATTTCTGGGAGTTGAAGGCCAAAACATCTGGGGACCTACAGGTTGCAAATTGCTGATCTAAAGGGACCTAACTGGTAGGAAGCAATACAGGGTTTTCACCATAGGCACATTCTGATTACGAAATTATCTCCATTAGTCCCACACTTGATAGCATTGAGGTAGGCAGTGAAAGCATTCTTCTGCTTTGATTTCAATAGTTCTAAAATGGAAGCCATTTTCTTTAGTTTAAGCCATTAGATGAATTATTATTTGATGAGGTTTTGTCCCTCCATGCAAATAACTTTAATGGGGTTGAAAAGTGGTATAAAGTCCCCTATAAATGAGATACAGCATTAAAAGGGACCTTGTTAGATTTGGGCTCAGAGAGAGATGTCTCCATAAAACTGATCATGGTTTGATTGGAATTGTCTCTCACATACGCAGCCTGAATTTATGTTACATGCTTGCTTACAATTGACATAGCCTAAGGCAGTGTTTCTCAACCAGTGTGCCGTGGCACACTAGTGTGCCGTGAGCGATCATCAGGTGTGCCGTGGGAAATTGGCACTCCCCCCCCTCCTAGCAGCCCCCTCACAGGTTTCCAAGAAACAAATTGAACCTTTCCGCTTGGAAATGGGTTTTTTTGTACTATTTTACTGGATTTCTTTTAAGCCCCCCAAGGAACTGTTTATAACAGCTTCATGACATCTATACTTAACTAGAAGCAAGTTTCACTCAGGGTGAAATTTCACAAAGGTCTGGAGAACAAGCTCTATGAGGAGCGGCTTGAAGAGCTGGGCATGTTTACCCTGAAGAAGAGAAGGCTGAGGGAAGACATGATAGCCATGTATAAATATGTGAGAGGAAGTCCTATGTATGTTTTGTTTATCGAAACAGGCCCAGGTTTCACACTGTGTTAAAAATACATTAAAACATATTAACTATATGTATTACTGTGTTAGAGTGTACTTTTGTGTCATTTTGGTTGGTGGTGTGCCCCAGGATTTTGTAAATGTAAAAAATGTGCCGCGTCTCAAAAAAGGTTGAAAAACACTGGCCTAAGGTGTCTTGTGCAATACAGTACCACTTGTAGAGGGAACCTTTCGGAGAAGCCTTCCCATTACAAACAGAAGGTGGCAGCAAAGTTTGCAGGAATGTGTGCTCTTAATTCACAAGAGCCAAACAAAAAGTAAGAGCAGCAAACAGCTATTCTTAGATATTGTTTGCATATTACAGGGAATAGGGAAGAGAAGGTATGAATGATTTACAAGGAGACATATTTGTGGCTTTCCATCACCATTTCAGCACTTACACTTCCCTTTTCTCAATTTTAGTTTTTTCTTGTAACATGCAAAAAGCAAGATTGCTACTGAACAGACGAACTCAGTATTGGATAATATTAATGCCGAACAGTCCATTATCCAAAAGGTATCCACATGGGATGCCAATGCAACCAGGATCCTTCCAGCAAATTAAAACTTTCTGAATTTAACCTGCATGGAATCTTAACAGTGTCCAGGTAACACCAGAACCTCACGTAACAAGGAAAAAGAAAATCAGTCCAGTCAAATCCTGCATTCATGCTTGCCATTTTAGCATAAACAAGCCTTAATCCCCAATCCCTTGGCACAGATTATTTAGTATTATTTCCTTAAATGACTGCAAACAGACATTTGTGGGCATGATTCAAGCTCTCTGAGAGCAAGTACCCTGGGTAAGTAGTTAACAATTATTTAGTACAGCTTATGAATATACATCTTCAAAATAATAATGAGGCAAAGTGCCATCTGTCTGCAAGATGTTCTAACTTGATAAACAGGGTGCTTTTTGTTAAGAGGCCAAGAATGGCAGTGGAAGGCTCGAGATAGGGAGAGAAAAAGCTCCAAAACAAAACCTACTCATAAATTGATAGCTATATCACATTTTGCTAAGAGTTCTCTTCTCAAAAAAAGAAAAGAGGAACTCAAGATTTATGGAGCTCAAGACGATCTATTTCTCAAGTCCCATACCACTAAAAGCAAAAAAAGTAGACACTCTGCTGAGCAATTAAATTATATCTTTTAATTAGCTGCAACTGGAACATGGCTGAACCATTAATTAAAGGATTTAAGATGTCACCAACAATTCAGTAGTGGCCCAGTTTTAATTAGTTACAGAAAAGGATACTACTGAGTAGATAAACATTATCCAGCTTTTACCTCGGTACTGTTGAACATCTTTTCACTTCTATGCTGTCAACGTATTTAATGAAAACTTTCTAGAGAGGACATTGGAGCAAGCACCTTTGGACAACACAGGGGTTTCTGTTACTACTTAATAATAAATACAGCAGCAACGCTCTGCCACGGCCATGGTAAACGACTGATGTAACTGAAAATCCTATCTTCAAAGTAACTGCATTATTCACTTGGCAAGTTGATCAAAATACAGGTAGCACAGTAATGCTGTGCTTCAATTTCTGTTGAAGTGAGACAATACTTTTAATCCTTTCTGCAGGAATGAATTTCAGAAAGTACTAAAAATCCTTTCCTACACACCATAAAGCAAGGTTTTACCATTAGTATTAGGTTAGCCCACATTTTTGGGGTGTTGCCAAATGGCATTTTGAAACACTATTCAAATTCTGTCTCCTAGTGGAAATGATGCATTTAATTATTTTGCCTCCGGGGTTGTAAACTGCATACTTTGGAAACCAAAAGCATAACCATATTGAGATGCTCAATTTCTCTAACTTTCTACAAATCTTCATGACTGAACATTATTAACATTATGGCAAGGTCCAGTGTTAAAAAGGTGCTGCCAAAGGATGCTTGATTTTAATATTTTTATTTTGAACCCTCATATAGATAGATAGAGATAGAGCCCTAAACAGTTCCAGGCCAGCTTACCTATCCGAACGTATCTCCCTATATTTATCATCTTGGAGATTAAGATCATCCGGGGAGGCCCTGCTCTCAGCCCCACTTCCCTTGCAGGAGCAGTTGATGGGGACGAGAGACAGGACCTTCTCAGTGGTGGCCCCTCGGTTGTGGAACTCCCTCCATAGTGACATCAGATCAGCCCCCTCCCTCCTGACTTCCAGAAAAAAACTGAAAATGTGGATGTAGGACCAAACTTTTGGATAATCTATCAGTGCAATATGTGAATGTGGAATGGTGCAATGATAACTGAAACGGCCTGGACTATGATACTAGGTTATGCGATTTTAATAATTTTAATGTTGAAATGTTTTTAGTGGTTGTTTTAATATATATGTTTATTTGCTGGATATGTGTTTTTGCTGGATATTGTGCCTTTATGTGCGCCGCTCTGAGTCCCCTCCGAGGTGAGAAGGGTGGGATATAAATATGGCAAATAAAAGAAATAAACAAATCCCAGAACAACTCAGACCAAGTGCCTTTGTTTTTTCTTCAGAGCTTGGTGGAATCTTACTCAACTCATCATATGTCTGACAGGATGGAGATGTATGGGAAGGATTCCCAAAGAGTAACATGGAAGACTCTCATGGCACCTTTCATCCATAAATGAAATAGAAAGTACAGTATATACAAGGGATATCTGCTCACATGCTCCATCCTTATGCAACTATTGTGATGACAGCAGGGAAGAAACTGTTCCCTGGCACTAGGTGCATGTACATGGTTTCCCCAGAGGGCTTTATGTCTGAAACAAGGGCATTAGATACCCTGGGAATGTTGAATGTAAACACAGATAAAAAATGTAGGTACTTTTGGTAGAGAAAGACAAAGTTAACCACAGGAACTTGCAGTCACGGGACCTTAGAATTTGAAGGTTGAGAAAAACAGCAGACCAATCTCCATCTCCAATGTTTTGCAAATAAAATTTTCATTTTTAAAAGTAAAAAAAAGAAAGGGAAAGGAAATGTTGGAGAACATTTGTTTTTTGCTTTTAGAATTAGTGGATGGCATTGTAAGACATGGTTTATGTGTAGATTTGTATGTGAAGCAGCCTATGGAATTAAAAAAAATTGTGTGTGTGCTGACAAATACAACACTGAGAGATGAAATGCATTTCTGTACTTCGTGGGTGCTGTCATCTTAATGACACAACTATATGGTGCTAGGTAGTGGTAAGGCTTCATGGTAATGAACTACCACAGATACCAGTATTTTCAATTTTAGATCCAAATAGCTTACTAAACCTAGTCCTTAAAACTGCAACAGTTTCTGTATGCGTAGTACACTTTATTATATTAATTATAACAGTTGCAACCTTTTTGTTTCTCAGAAGACAAAAACTAGGATCCACATGCTTAGGCAGAAGTCTGTAACTCAGTCTTTATTACAGAGGGTATATTCACCATTTCGCTTGTACAAATTTAAGGCTTTAACATTGTAAAATTTCATAAATGTGTCAAATAGACCTCTCATGTGCTAAGTAAATTATGAATGATACATTTTATGTTTGTAAAGGAATATAGTGATATGATGGTCACATACTGCGACAGAACTTCCTACTGTTTTCAGACTGTGCTATTATTATTGCGAAAACACCTAGGCTGATCAGCTAACCAGAATGAACCAGGTCATGGCCAACATCCGCTAGTTTGGACAGGACAAAAACAGAGATAACTATTATGAGCAGAGAAGATATAATTTATTTGGGTTTCATGGGTGTAAGGCCACCACATTGGTATTGGAAACAAAGGTACAACTAGTGGGCGAGATAGTCCCATCCACATATTCAGAAGTGCATAATGAATAATAACAAAACTGAAGCTAGATGGTTTTTTTGGGAAGTGGTTGAGCAATCTGCCATGGATGGGGTTATTCTTTGTGAAAGAGCAGGTGTGCAACACTGGCCCTTTTCTGAATCTAACCTTTTCACTGGAGATTCAGGTGTTGGGACTAGCTACAGTCTTTCCTGGAAAGGGACAATCTGGCCCCAAAAATTCATGTGAAGTAACTTGCTAGTCATGACTGCAACATTGCATTATGTGTAGTGTTGCCCTTGAAAATAACACAAAGGCTGCACAAGTACAATGAACAGCAGCTTCTCTAGAGTCAGGAAAACACCACAAAAACCACATGGTACCCGTTCTGAAGGGATTGTACTGGCTGATATCACATTTCACAACGAATTCAAAATGCTTATGATGACAGTGAAAGCCAAAAATGGGGTGGGACCTCAATACTTGAAGGAGTGCCTCATTGATACTTGAAGGAGTGCCTCTCCCTCGAAAAACCTGCTTAAACTCTAAGGTCTGCCAGGGAGGTCCTTCTCTGTGTTCCACTAGTAAAGGAGTAGAGAAGACCTTTTTGAAGTGTGGTTCAAAGAGATTCCCTGTTTGGTGCAAACACTGGTCTGTTTAGTGCAAATACTGGCTTCACTTTGAAATCAAATTAAAAGATGGGTTTTCATCAAAGTCTTTTGGGCTCAGGGATCATGCTAAAGTAACAGCGCCGTGATATACTGCACACCATATATACCATTTTAAATTACTTTAGACGTCTAATTCGTTTCAAATTGCCATTTTCCTGCTTATACCTTGCCCTCACTGGTTTTGAAGCAGGATGAAATGTCATGAATATTGTGACATTAATGACTCAAACATATGACACATCCTAAACTACATTTGAAGAGAGGTGTTTTCCAATTTGAAGTATTTAACTTAATGAGAGAGATATCTTGAATTGCTGAACCAAATTGTGAAATGAACAGGTGTGGAATGCAGTTGTAAACTACTAAACAAACTTATGTCTAAAAAACATCTTGGAAAACCACAGCAGGCATCCTGCTTGTTAATTGCAATACCTTCAGCCTGATACTGTAATTATTCCAGTTGTCACATGATCACAAGGACAAAAAAGCCAACCCAAATCCTACCCCTGAAGCCTCGCATTTCTCTCAACATAACAATTTCTGAATTCTCGGGAGACTGGAGCAATAAATAGTGGTATTCCTGTTCTCTCCCTGTAGTGGGATGCATTGCAGAATTTGCAAAAAGATCATACAGGGGTCTATGCAGCTATCGATTTTAGAATGTCCCATGACTAGGACAGGCTGGATACATTATTACTCACCGTCCCATTCTCTGGTACTTTGGAAATGGCTGAGTGGGATGTATGCATGTGTGTGTGGCTCCAAAAGTAAGGTCTACACGTTCCCCCCCCCCCCTCATGTCAGAAGCGACTTGAGAAACTGCAAGTCGCTTCTGGTGCGAGAGAATTGGCTGTCTGCAAGAATTTTGCCCAGGGGATGCCTGGATAACTGATGTTTTGCCATCCTGTGGGAAGCTTCTCTTATGTCCCAGCATGAGAAGCTGGAGTTGACAGATGGGAGCTCACTCCGCTTCCCTAATTTGAACCACTGACCTTTCGGTCAGCAGTCCTGCTGGCATCTGGGTGGTAGAATCAGGATATGCCATAGCTACATTTTTGTAGCTGTATTTCCTTGTGCATGAATTCTAGGGTTTTCTTTCAAAAAGCAACAATAACAAAACAGTGCAACCACCTGGCAATGTCCTCAGAAGGAAGGCCTGCTCAAACAGAACCCGCTTCCAGAAAAGTATGTTTAGGACTAAAACCTCAAAGACTGACGAAGTGTCATCACAACAATAAGTAGTGGAGACTTTAGAACACTAGATATAGAGAGGTAAATTTCAACCACTATGGTGCAAATATGACAAAATACAGTATATATATATATACTGATTATATATTCATGGATTGTACATACTTAAGTCTAAATGCATACATATATTTATACGTGCACACACACACTTACTTTTGTGCGCACACACATAATACACACACACACACTTACTTTTGTGCCTCTTAGCAAGAACTGTAAGTCCCGGCCACTAAGGATGCCATGGTTTTTGACATAGCTAGGCATATAGATAGCACTTGTTCCATGGACAGTTCCGTGAACTTCAGTGTAGGTATGAATGACATCGAGATAAGACTTCTTATCCTAAGAAAAAAACATAAACCACAATGAGTCTTCACATTGAGCATCAGCTTCTTTATGCAAGTGCTTATTAAAGCAGAAGTGAAACAAAACCATGCAACGGTAACTCTCTCTCTCTCTCTCTCTCTCTCTCTCTCTCTCTCTCTCTCTATATATATATATATATATATATATATATGAAGGTGTATGACACACATTTTCACTTGAAGTGGGAATTCAAAACTTAGTCAAAACTAAATACATAAAATAAATTATATAAGGAAAACAAGCTTTAAATTTTACAAGGTATCATTAAACTGAATTTTTGAAAAGTTGCTATGCTAAAACCTGAGCCCACATATCTGAACTATAGCAAATATTGTATTTTTCTTCCACACATTTTGCATTTCCCATATAAGAGACCAGAATAGGGGATGGAATTTCCATCTGATTAAATCAAGGTAACCCACAATGACAGCTTAGAGCTGACTGCTCTTTACCACTTCTGATATTTTAAATTTGTCTCTGGTAAAAAAAGAAACACACCTATATATTCATGATGTGTTTTTCTTTCCTTTGTAGAATTTATGGCTGTTTCATTTGGGATAAACACTTAGACATATACAATAAGAACCGATTTTACTTTTTCTTCACTAATACTTACTCTAATATAAGATCGTGAGAAGGTATAATACCAGCCCAGAGTACAAATGCTCCTTCTCAAATATCAGCAATCTCAAAATCTGATTTCCTAGCCAGGCAGTAAATGTATACTTTGAGTTTAGGGACATCAAAAGTATGAGCTTGTATTTTGCATTTTTCACCATACCTCCTGCATTTCTTCATCCCAAAGGCCATAACAGATGCTCACCCAAAGGTTACAGAAGGCAAACATTGCTTATTTATAATCATGGAACAACTGCATTCTTCCTACATACTTTACTTCTTTAATGAAAAAGAAACACAGTAGCTACATTGTTTTGAGAGAGAAGGTATTGATCTGTGCATCAGGTTGGGAGTGTAGGAGATGGACTTCCTAGCTCTATTTTAAATATCTTGCCATTACAGGCAGTTCCCAAGTTACAAACATGATAGGTTCTGTAGGTTTGTTCTTAAGTTGAATTTGTATGCACATCAGAACAAGTACATTTTTAAAGTGTAACTTCAGCCAAACATAATTATATTTTAGCTTTAGTTAGCATAGGGAAAGGTTTACACCCGTGGTGTTTGTTTTGCTGTCCATGCCCATGTTAAGAAAATTTCACCTCACTTTCTGTTCCCATGATAATTGGATTTTGAAAAAATTAGCTTATTGTCGAAACAAGGATTAGTGAAAAAGGTTCAGTGGAGACCCCTTGTCCCCATGAAAATTATTTCAGGGAATGAATTTCCCTTCTGATGGGTAGATTTCTCTCACTTCCTGTCATCTTATCCAAGTTCTTAACTATGAGTTGTTTGTAAGTTGGATGTTTGTAACTCAGAAACTGCCTATAGAGACAGTAACTGTGATTCTAAGCCCAGGCTATTTGACTAATCGCATCTCCTCCCATAAACCAACCCGGAAACTGCAGTCAGTGGAGGAGGCCCTGCTCTCACTCCCACCCCCATCCCTCGCATGGCTAGTGGGAACGAGACAGCCTTCACTGTAATTGCCCTCTACCTCTGGAACTCCCTCCCTAAAGAAATAAGGATGGCCCCTTCCCTTTTCTCCTTCAAAAAATAACTGAAAACTTACTTTTGCTCATTAGCATATGGAGAGGAGAAGGATTAGATGATGATATACTGACTGAGAACTGTTATGAACTATACCTCGGATTACCAAGAACTATACCTCGGATTGAGAACTGTTATGGTACTCAGGCTTTGTAGATCCTGTCAGCCCAGTTAACATCACTGACCACATAATCAAGTTATATATTTTAGTGAACTTTCATCGATACTTGTAATTTGATATGGAAGTTTGGATGTTTGTTTTGTTGTTTATTCGTTCAGTTGCTTCCGACTCTTTGTGACCTCATGGATCAGCCCACACCAGAGTTCCCTTTTTATGTTTTAGGTTAGATATAATTTATCTGATAGGTTACATTTTATTTAACTTTAGGTGTCATATTATAATGTGTTTTATATGATGGATTGTTTTGTTTTATTATGTTTGTATTTGTTGTTGTATTGAGGCACTGAATGTTTGCCTTTTCTTTTGTTGGAATCCACCCCGAGTCTCCTCAGGGAAATAGGGTGGAATATAAATAAAGTCGTCATCTTCCTCTTCTTCAGATTTTTTCCATAGTTTCTGAACATCCCTGCCTAAATGGGTTTCCACTTTGCCTTCAGCGTCTTCTGAGACTTTGACTTCCATACTGTAGCACACATTCCAAATTCCTCTATTAGAAATATTGAATCCTATCTTTATAACAAGTATTCTGAATAAATATTCCTTTGTTGTGACAATGGTAATGAGATCAACACACACTTCACAAAGGTGGCTGCCATTTGTGGTCAGGTTTGTGTGAGAGCAACAAAGAAGTTACACAAATGCTGGATATTAAACATAGGAAATGTATTACTTACATTGGGCTTTTAGATGAAAGGGGGTTGGGTTTTCACAACCTGGCTACCCCCCCCCCCCCCTTCATTCTCTTATTTTTGTGAGGCTGAATATTTCAAAAATAAATCTGGGATTATGATGCTTGTGCTTGGTAGTGGGAAAAAAGCATTATCAAAAGTCACAACCTTACAGTAGTAGCACTGGCTTTAAAAATGCATTTCTTTTCTCCTTTGGTGCAGCATTTTCTCAGAAGAAAGAGTGCAAAGTATTTCAAACGCGGAGGACTGATTTCGTAAATTCTCTTATTATAATGTAAGTGTGGTAATAATCTACCCTGCCTGGAGCCTTTGGAATTTAACAAGGGCCATAAATTATGCTTAAGTGTCTCAAAGGTGAAAACAGAAACAGCTAAACAGCAGCCCTGTAACAATATAATCTACACAACTCTGGGGGAAATAAATAGATCGCCATGAATCTTACCTAACAAATCATGCAGAATTTTATATATGATGCAATTATTAGAAAAAGACATTTGTTTGAACAACAGAAAGGTCTTGTCTACATGTTATTGTTAATTTGAATAAATTACGAAGAAGTATTTCACCTTCCTTGCCTTTAAGTGTCTTACCTAAAATTTCCCAACAACATTTGCTATGTGGGACTTTTTTTAGCAGAGTTTGGAAAGTTACTTTTCAAAAGGAAGCTACTTTTCAAAAATATTTGCTCAGTTACTCATTCCAGAAAGTAACCTGTTGTTGTTACTCATTACAATGATGTAAAATGAGAAGGGTTTAATGGTAAGAAAATGTCACAAAAAGGGGAAAAACGAGAATAAGCAGAAATGGCTACATCAGCCAACAATTCACTGAAGGCATCTTCATCACCAGGGGCTATTTTGCTTTAAAGATGAGATATACCATTCATTTACTAGGGGAGCCCCTGGTGGTGTGGTGGATTAAACTGCTGAGCTGCTGAACATGCTGATTGAAAGGTCAGTTGGTCGAATCCGGGGAGTCGGGTGAGCTCCTGCTGTTAGCTCCACCTTCTGCCAACCTAGCAGTTCGAAAACATGCAAATGTGAGTGAATCAATAGGGCAGGAAGGTAACGGTGTTCCATGCAGCCATGCCGGCCACAGGACCCTGGAGGCTTCTGCGGAAAAGCTGGCTCTTTCGTTTAGAAATTGAGATGAGCACCACCTCTCAGAGTCAGAAATGACTGGACTTAATGTCAGGGGAAACCTTTACCTTTTATGCTATTCATGTTAGGTCCTCCTGCAAAAAATAAATGCAATATATAGATAGCCAATTCTGCCAGCTTTCCTTTGTATTTATCCCTGTTCCCTTAATATTGATTATTCAAAGCAATTTTTTAAGACTGAAAAATTGTCTGCAGTATTTTTGGGGTGGGGGGAGAATGATAGACAAAACAAAAGTGCAAACTCAGATCAACATGTACTTTCTGGTTCTGAGAATTTCAGTATTGTGGAATATTCATTTTACACCCATGAACACCAACACTGAAATGGTTCATTTTGAAACTGCTAAAGAATACACCAAAATTTCCTTGAGGTCAGAAAAATATTTTATTCCATTGATAAAACCGGAACTCATTTTTCAGTCACCTTCTTGACAGCTATGTTACACTTGCGATTTACGAAAGACACTTTTTGTTGATCGCTGTGTACACCATTGTTATTATTCTATGCCAATTATTTCCACCTAAATTTGAAAAGCCTCTCTGCACAAGACCTTTCACATCAAAGAAATCAGATTACAAAGAGAATGTGTTTTTCTCCCCAAGGCAATGTTAATAGGAAGATACAACTCTAAGGGGTTGAAATTTTGAACTGCATAGATTAAAATTCAACTCGATTCATCTGTGGTAATAAATGGTCGAACTACAATAAGAGAAGAAAAAGGATGGAAGGGGATGGTGAGTGAATGTGTTCTATTTATATAGAAAACAAATGCTGGTTAGCAGCCTTCGGTTAGCAAAAAAAATGCCTCATTTAAAATCCTTCAAGTCACCTCTACAGGACGGTAATCTTGATAAACAATTTAATTCCTAAAACCCCCAGAGATTAAATGAGGTTGAACTTCACTGGGTGAGTAAACCCCAAGCATCCTACTGGATTGCCAATAGGTTGTTGAACCCTTTGTCTGAAGATATTTCCCATCATTATTGAGTATCTTGAAGTCATTTGCAACTTCTGGCACAGCAAAAATGACTTTATAATGGAGTTTCCCTGACAATATTTGTTCAGAGGGAGTTGGCCTTTGCCTGAGTTTTATTCACACAAGGTCACCTAGTGGGTTTCCATGGCCAGGAAGGGAATCAAACCCTGATGTTGAAGTCATGGGTTGGTTGTATTTAATCTCTCAACATCTAAGGCACTTTCTAATTTGAGGACATTGAAGATGGCCAGTTGGGATGTATTCCTTGAAGTAGTTCACAGATGTGATTAAAGGACAAAGGAGATAATCGTTGGTAGAAGATTAACTAAAACAAACTTCATCAAGATGTGAGGTCCCTGAATGTGAATGAGATTATTTTATTCAAAATGTCACATTTAATATAGCAAGACAGGTGGAACTAAAATTAATTATAGCTCTGAGTAGCAGACAATTTGTACATTTACATCTGGGAGTGTGACAGAACCCAATGTCTGCTTGCCTGTTGTTTCTTTTTAACCCTGCTTAATGCATATGTGTACTGAAAGAGTGTCTAAGTGCCGGTTATGTAAACTCTGTCTGGCAAGAACACGCATTATTTCCTCCTTGGATCTCATGTGCTGTACTGCAGCTTCTGTAAAACAAATTATGTTCTGGGAAACACACGTGTAAACCAGTCTTCCCTCAAGGAGGTGCCAACTGAGTAGAATTTAGTTTCTGTACATTTCCTCCTCCCTCCTCACACCATGATATTCATTCAGCTACTTGAAAGAGCTAAACATTATTAATATATCAGAAGAAAAAACTCACATGAGTTTTTGCACCATTAATATAAAATCACAATATCATATACATTTAAGGTTAGCTCTATGCTTTCATTTTCTCAATTAAGGGAGACTGTGGTTAAATTAACACATAGTCCATGCTGCTTATAACAAAATACCTAACTATATGGGCTGTTTCCAGAACCAGACTTCTGATTTGTTAATAGAAAGCAACACATCTTCTGTGACTATGGCTTCTGGTTCAATGCTCTGAAGTCTAAATTCAATACAGAGGCATGTCTTCAATGGATGGAAACATGGTTAACCCTGTCCTGGATTTAAGGTTTAAATGTGTATTAAATATTTGGGATAAATGAGGAGCGTTGCTATTTCAAACCTGAAGTTACCAGTTCACCATCTACTTTATTGTGCTATTGGTATTCAAATGAAAGAGAAGGGCCAATATGGTATGTCTTTTCTCTGATACATGCAATTGCTACCACACACATACACTACTCTGCAGCATGGCTGTAGCCACCTCTCACTATTTTTGAATTATTACACCCCAGTTTACTTAGAACAGTGGTTCTCAACCTGTGGGTCCCCAAGTGTTTTGGCCTACAACTCCCAGAAATTTCCGCCAATTTATCAACTGTTAGGATTTCTGGGAGTTGAAGGCCAAAAACATCTGGGGAACCACAGGTTGAGAACCACTGACTTAGAAAGACTGAAAGTTGAAGACTAGAATGACTAGGAAACCACAGCTGATGCTGCTTAATTCTCAGCAATCCTTTAGCAAATGAAAAGGATGCAATTATACATGGATATGTCACTTAACAAATTTGATGTGTTCCTGAGCATTCCTTCTTTAAAAGAAAAGTTGACAATAGGATAGGCTAGATTCCCATTCTTTCCCAGCTCAATCTTTACTGTATTACATATATGCTGCTACACTGAGACACCGATAGTTTCCAGCCCCCCTTCACCATTTTCCCAAAGCTGCTAGTACAGCCCCATATCTATTGGGAATACATTTCAAGACCCCCTGTAGATACCTGAAATTGTGAATAATAGAGAGTTCTATATTTTGATTATCCTTGGCCTGGAAGCAAACCATAGAATCACACTGAAGGGCCTAGAGAATCCCACAAACACTTCTGGAAGGATATTTTTGGAGTTTGGATAAGTTAAACCATGGATATAAAATCCTTCGATCATAGGGTCATACTGCTCTAAAATATTTCAAGCTATAAGATGAGGAGAAAGGGAAGGGAGGCATGCATAAACACTTTGTAAAAAGTAGCTCTTTGTCTTTGTTAACTGAAGTATACCTGTGTATAATATAAAAAGATTTATTCCATTATAGAAGAGATGGCAGAGAGGCAAGTGACAAGAGACCTCTAGGCAGGTCATAGCCAAAAAGCTAGGAACATTTGCACATATACTTTATGAAATAAAGATAATAACGATGGCCACAAACTTAAGTCCAGCCATATGACAAAATCAAATCAATTAAGAACTTACAGCAATACACACACACACACACCAGAAAACAAACACTGAATGGGTTAAAACAGATGGATATTTTACATCTTTTAGAAATCTGTGTAAATATGCAAGAAGATATTATCTGACATTTTGGAAAGGAAGCACTAAACAGATGGGACATGGAGATATTAGCACAAATATGCTGGATATGGCAGACAAATTGATACTGAAAAAGCAAGGGACAGGAAAATAATAAATTGAGAAAAAAGTCTGAAAATAAATGAGATACATCTGTTGACTGTTAATACTCAACTATGTGTGGCATGTTGCTCTTCTGACATCTATTAATCATGCCAGAAAGTACATCTGATAAACAGGATTCAAGTACTTTTGAAGCTTGTTAATATTCTCTTGTTTTGATAATTACATTAGAAAATGCAATCACAAATGCTGAAAACTTGGAGAAAATATCCAAATTGACAGGTTCTAGTGTTGTTAAGATGCACTCTTGAAAACAAGAGCTAGAAAGTACATTAGTATTTTTATTTGCATGTAAAGCTAGTGATACAACTACTACTTTATCCATTGAAGAAGCATGGATTGGAAGCATGGTACAGAACAATAAAATGAATACTTTTATCAACCTATAAGTACAACAAACATTCAGGATATCATCCAAAACAGTGCAACAAAATTCGGGTGAATGTGGTTACATCTTTGCTACGGACTTTCTTCAACCACAAATGGGTTTGGAGAGAGAAGGAGATTGTTGAAACACATCTCCCCACTTCCCAAAACCATTACAAATATGTATCTTTTCCACATCTTGACTAAGGCTATAAACCTATACTAATGAAAGGATTAAATTGGTGATACTCCATGTATGCCTTCCACCAAGGCTCTTCATTTAATTGAACTCAACACTGAAATCCCTTTAGACATGAAATTATGTTTGGTCCAGCAAATATTGATATATTAGACTCCATTATGCTTTTTGAAAAGGAACTGTCTACTTCAGGTAAAAGCTTCTGAAGAAATCTAGATAATGCTTTCTTTTGGTTTATACGTGAGTGTGTTCAGTGATGTATTTTTGATTGATGTATTACAAAGTATTGATTTTGTATTGGAATTTTTTTTGCATTTGTAGACACACGTGCACTTTTAAATGATATCCCCGTGATATGAAATTTAACAGATGCTCCGTGTGACTGGATTCTGCATGTTTTAGTGTTACTTGAAGTTGGCATCTATACTGTTTTTTGAAGTTGGCATTTATAATATATACACCCTCGCATAGATGAAATAGTGATTTGTACAATACATGAATAATGTGTATTTTAAAGTAACATATTATGATTGAAAAATACACATTATTCATCTATTGTACAAGTCACTATTTCAGCTATGTGAGCATGTATATATTTTAGATGCCAACTTGTGGAGCGGCAGTCTAGCAAATTTGAAATTTGAACACTTAACGTCAAGAAAACTGTCATCTTATATTAATACATACTCTTAATCCCTGTCCATATCATATTTACTTTCTCTTCACTGACTCTCTTTCTTTCATCATATTTGAAAATTCAAGATGGGCACAGCATCACAGAACACTTCCCAATCAGTAATGTTTTCATTCCAGATACTTGCAGATTGTGTTATAGTTCTACTAAGATGATTTCCCACTCTCCTCCACATCTCTTTCAATGGGAAAACACTGTGAGTTGTGCATCAAAATCCGCATATCTCAGTTCATATGTTATGAACTGAGATACTGCATAAGGTAACTGTATTCAAGACTTTTACCTCTTCTACAAACATAAATAGAGCTAGCAGTAGTTATATCCCCAACTGAAATAATGGAAGACTTCTGGCTTGTGGGTTACCACTGAAGCTTCCCCATTCCTCCAGCTTAAGCCCATCCAAAGGCCCATATACCAAAAGAAGCCTTGACATCTTTATTGATCTTCAAGCAAAAGAAAGTGAGGCTCAGGGTTGGCTCCAAGCAGAAAAGATATATTATATACTGGACAGCCTGTATATAAAGATCTACTAGCTCATTCTGCCTCCTTAACTATCCAAGAATAAATGGGGCAACAGAATCTAATCTGATTGGGAGCTGCTTTCTTGACTCTTGGTCTCTCTTCACTTCCCCACACATACTGTGATGGAACTGTGGTGTGCTGAAGCATTATTCTACAACAGTTTTCATTACCACTCTTTTTTCCTATCAGGAAAAATGAGAGACGGTGACTTTATTAGGAGCTTATCTTTCAAATTACACAAAAAGCCCTAAAACAGCAGGTCCCTCTTCACTCTTGCTCAAAGATCATTCCATGCTCACAATTTATACAATACAGGTAGTCAACACATGGTCCATGGATTACATATATCAGGAAACTGCCCATTTTGTAGCTCCCAGAGGTCTCCTCGTTGAATCTGCCCTTCTGCCTTTTTTGTTTTCTCCCCAAGAAAATAACATTCCTAGAAACATCCAGGGAGCACAATTGTCTTTTAAAATCAAGTGCATACTCCTCTAATGCATTGCTTAAATTGATGATGTGTGTTATTCCAGCCACAAATGGACTTGTTTAATTTCTGCTACCCAGTTTTGGAACTGCACCAGGAGTAGGAAGACGGTGGAGTGGCTCATTTGGCTCCTGTACACGCCAAAATTACATGTACTTGAGAATATGGATGTAACTCTCAAGATAAAAACACAAGCAAAATTCACACTGTGCTCCCTGCACCTGCACTGCTTTCTGGATGAAGAAAGTGTCTTCTATTCAGTGCTAAGAGGTTTTCATCATTCATGACCTTGCTGTATATGTGAAAAGAGGTGCATTATTTTGTTTAGGGAGAAATCTGCCAGTCATAAAACCACAACAGGGGAGAAAACGTGTAGTCTTTCCCATTTTGAAAGTGCTAATGGGATCTAGGGTACCGCTGAACCTTCATAAATTAATGTTTTTGAAATAAAACTCACTTGAGAGATGGGTAGAACCAAAAATCAAATTGTAACCCAAAGCAGAGAAATCACTTCTTCTGGTTTCTCTAAAGCGAAGAAGCCATACAGGTTTGGCTACAAAACTGCTAAAACTGGAACTAATAATGTACCACAAATGAGAATGCTATAATAAGTTTCCCTGACTGTCTTAATAACCTGAGACCATATACCTGCATTTTTTGGCTTTCCTTTTGATTGACATCAGTGTTGTAAATGTACTGAAAAACTAAATATTCAGTAAAGTGAATTTTGTTGAAGGCAAATTACAATACAAATCTTGGATTAACATGTCAATTAACTTGACATATTTATTTAGCTCAGCATGTCACAGATATAACACAGCAGTGGTATAGACATCAATTGGAACTTGGAAAGTTTAAGTTTTCTGCATTCAGGTATAAAAGAAAAACTACAGTTTCTTAAAAATCTTGCAAACAAAAGATTTGATTTCCCTTTTCTTGTTTCTAAACATGTCAAAACTGGTCCAATATATAGCTGGAGTTCTTTTTATATTGATTAGCATTAGTTTTACTTTTACTTTCAAATTGTTTAATGCTAACATTATAAGCACATTTTCTGGTGCAATCAATGTAATTGCTAATGATGAAAAAAGTTGTTGACTGCTGACTTAAATAGGAAACTGCTCTTTTTGTCGAAAAGCTCTTTAACAGACATAATTGCTTTCTATTCTAAAAACACTGTAAATTATTGATCAATGCACAGCCTGTTCTAACTTAAAGAAAGGACATAGCAACTCACCTTCCAGAAATTGTCGACTTTCCCATAAACAAGTGACTGATTCTGCCTTTTAATGACATTGAAGTGCTTGATGTCACTGGAATTAAGATACTGTTCCACAACAAAGCCAAGGAAACTGTTGTCTGGAGTGTGGGCTGCAAATCAAACAGAGAAACATCACTATGCTATCATCCTAAACAAGCAAAAGGGAAATGTCTTGCACATAAGAAGTGCCTAGAAGACATTTTACGCTTTTAGTCTACGTTATATTGGAAAAATAGGTTTTTAATATTAGATGATGAAGAATTCATTGTATATAATGGTACTACCAACCATATTCAGTGATGGTCTGTGTTGTTAAACAATTACTAGTAATTAGGACAACCAGTCCAAGTATAAATGAAAAGCCAACCGTTAATCATGCATAGAGTAAATGATTTCATCTCACCTCCCACACAACACAATGATGGGGGTTTGCTGGTCTCCCCTGGGGAAGAGGCCATGCTAATTCCATGATGACATCTCAACATACAGCATAGAGAGCAGAGCTGGAAGATTTATAAGCTCCTGCTACCTTTCCCTCTCTCTTTTTGTTTGAACTTCTGTTGATTTACATTCCTACCTCTGATAAAGTGTAAATTTTGCTTCAGGTTGAACAGGAATTTCCCCCTTACCCTACACTATTCACTGGGGACCATGACAACAAGTAGTCACTTGGCAGGCAGTGGGAGGAAAGAAGTAGGAATTCAGTGAACCCCTGTGGCCTTCATTTGGTGAAGAGGAGAGTCTCTGAAACTGCCTCTTTAGGTCACGCAATCAGATAGGGAAAGAGGTGGCCCCAAGCATGAGTCCTTACTATAACTCATGTGACTTGGGGAGGCATTCTTAGGATGATCTTCCAGTAGTATGCAAACCAGGGAATAACTCAGCTGTTGAGTTCTCTTCATGTGCTTCATTTGGGGGATGCTGGGTGAGATTCCCTGCCTCAGCTGCTCACATGGTAGGTTGCATCCACCCTTGTCCATTCTTCGGTTAGCTAGGTATGTACCATGTATACTCATGTATAAAGTGACCTTATGTATAAGCTTGCAGGGGTTTGGGGGCCAAAATTATGGACTGTGATATAACTTGTGGATAACTTGAGGGTCACTCCACGGAAAGGGGAAAGCACAATGTCAACTCAGGACTAGCACCCCCTGGTTGCCACCACTGTTTCCTCAATCAAGCATTCAAAAAGGCCAGAAGCTGTGTCATGATAAAGAGAGTAGAAGTGTAGATGCTTCTTTTAGGTTCTCTTGAGACAGACAAAGCTTTTATTTTTGCCACTTTACTCAGAACATGGAATGGCTCCTTTTCCCATAAGACTAAAGCCCCATCTGTACTGCCATAAGACTACAGTACTAAAGCCCCATCTGTACTGCCATATAATCCACTTTCTGAATCCAGACTATCTGCTTTGAACTGGATTAAATTATATTCCAGTTCAAAATAGATAATCTAGATTCAGAAACAGGAATTATATGGCAGCCTAACACTGACACATAGATAAATCAACCCAGGTTTTTTAGGTTAGTTTCTTGACTAAAATTTCTAGACTTATACATGGGTAAATAGGGTAAGTAAAATAAAACGGCCCATTTCTAACCCATCTGTGTGACTTATCTCTTTAGTTCCATGACTGGTCGATAAATTACCTACAGAAAGCAAATGTCGAAAAAAGGAGCTTTAAAAAGATTTGTAATTGTGGTAGACTCTGAACTTGATTTAGACACCCAGGATGTGATCCACAGGAAAAAGCCAATGTAAGAAAAAGAACCATTGGCAGGACACAGTTGATTAGGAAATGACATAAAGTTGCAATATTCCTTTATAACAATGTTAGCTTCATAGAACTATACTGACACTAATGTTGTATAGCCTAAAACAAAATTACAAATTGAGGTGCTCTTGGTTTTTAGGTTTTATTTTGATGATAGCACCAAGATTCCTCCAGCAGATACATAACCGCTTTCCTCAACAGTCAATGTTTTTGTAAACAAGGTTAACTTACGAAACATTGTGTAGAATTGCTGTGGATTAAGGTTCCATTTCCCCCAGGGTGTTTTGTGGCCTTTCGATTGGGCGTAATGAGCATGGTTGAACTCTGGCTCAGTCCCAAATGAATCCAGCACTCGCAACATACACCTGAATGAAAACAAAGGAAAACAGCAACAGAAATAGCTATTAATGACACCATTTTTAGAAACCGAAACACAAAATAATTGGCTCTGATGTTTTTGAACAATAAAATCAGTCAATAACCATGATAGGTATTAAAGAGTGTGTATATTTACTGAAGATAATTGGTTATCTATAAGAAAAGATACAGCAATTAATTGCTTTTCATAGCAAGGTGAAGGTTCAATTCAAACTGCAAACGAAGAAACTCTGGGACTTTAATGCTCAGTTCTTTCAAATGTGAGGTATTATTGTTCTTTCTTTGAAATGTCTATTCACAAATTATCTCAATGTAACTGCAATGATCTAACAACAACAACAACAGGAACAACAATGAGATTAATGATATGGCACAAAGAGGATTGTGGAGGGAAAACACTCTCTGTTACAGTATTTTAAGTTCTATTGCTTCAAGGTCTCCACAATGTAAGAAGAGTTGATCGTAAAAAGGAAAGCCATAACTTTCATGAGCACCACTGGTTTCACTGTTATTTGATACACAAATAGCTAGGGGAAAAAGAGATCATAAAAAGGCAATCTTCTGCATTCAGTTAATCAGAATATTCTTATCTGAGCACAGAACCTCAGAGCAATTAATAGAGAGAGAGGTATGACAAATATGGTCCAATATGACAATAAGATGAACTGAGAAATCATAAGGCAACATAGACTGCATTAAGTTCAGCCTGTTAATTCAAATCTTCATGCCAACAGTTTTCAATGAAAAAAAATGACAATTATTTCCAGATTATGCCAAGAGCATAGAAATAGAGCCAAGTATTATGTTGTTGTTGTTGTGTGCCGTTAAGTCATTTTTGGCTCATGATTATGCCAAGGTGCTACTAAGGGTTTTTTTTTGCAAGATTTGTTCAAAGCAGGTTTGCCCTGACAGAGTGTGCCTTGCTCGCCCGGAGGGTTTCCATGGCCGAACGGGGATTTGAATCCTAGTCTCCAGAGCTGTAGTCTACTGGTCAAACCATTAAAAGCTTTATACAGAAACAATTAAAGAAGCAATGAGATTATAAAGTGCAAAAGAAAGGGGCATCTGAATAAAAGCATTCACTTTTAAATCATATGCTGGACGTGGGATGATTGTTGAAAGACGAAGATTAACAATATGGCTAGCCTGAATTAACTATCTGAAATACAACGACAGGTTATGTAACATTATTTTGCTCACTGCATTGGAACTGAAGACAATGAAGTGAATCACCCACAGTTGTAATACAGGCACAAACATTTCTTAAAAGAGAAGCTGAAATTAAAGGAAGGTATGCAACACGATTCCCAATATAGCATCATTACTTTTCATTTCCTTCCCCCAATACCATGAAACTCATTGGAAAACACAGATTCAGATGAAACTTGTACAGCATTTAATTTCACTCAATAAGTTAATGACGAATAGCCACTATTGAATTCCTTGATGACAAATACATCAAAAGCACCAGTAGCCTAGAGGTACATGGTCCCTGACCAGGCTGGCTGGGAGATTCTGGGGCTGTAGTAACACAAAAGTAACTTTCACTAACTCTGCATTCTGCAAATATTTCAAATAGTTAACTAATCTAACTAGCTTATCAACAGTTAGCTGTTATTCACTGACTGGAAGTGAATAGTTAACCAAGTTCCTCTCATGCTCAAAACTAAAGCTGGTTTTGAGCCTACTGTTAAAGCAAAACAGCAAATAAAAGTTGAAATACGAACTTCATTTATTTAATGTGCTGAGAAAAAGAAGATGACAAAGGTTCTAGTTTTGTCAGACAAGGGGTAGAAGACAGAAATGATGGCCAGTTGCATCTACTCAGGACAAGCTTTCATAACAAAAATATTATGCTTCCATTATTAAGTTACTGATTCTGTTGGATTGCAATTCCAACTAATCCCATCTGGTATAGCAGATGGCAAGGAATAATGGGGATTGCAAACCAAAATCATTTGAAGGGTCACAACTAACTTATTTCTAATCCATGCACTCATGTATTGAATATAACAGAAAAATGCAGCTCTAGCAGCACTGCTTAGAACACACTATCTCAAACATAAATTAACACCCTATATCTGTTTTTCTAGCATGGATATCTGAAAAAGGACGTGAAGAGGGGTGAGGAACTGGGTGCCCCAATGATGTGCAGCCTATAAATAACCAACTGCTCTTCCACACGATTCCTTTTCAGAAACACGCACTCAAAGTACAAATAGAAGTAAACAAGGGACATGGCTTCACAACGAATCTAGAAGCACAGCTGGACTCTTCTTCTACATGCAAATGTCTTACTTAAGAATAACACATACAGAAAGAGAACAAGAAAAGCAAATTCATAATTGGGACTGTTTAAGGAAAAGGTTAAAAATTCCCTTAGGGACACAGAAGCCATGGATCTCCAGATATTGTTGGCAAACCTTACATTGCATGTGCCCAATATTTAGGGATACAAAAGTTCAGGAACTTCTGAAGGGCCACATATGGAAGAAAAATTCCCTTTTATGGAACAGAATGTTTACCAAATGTTTTATAAGAATACTTACTGATAGTGTACCCAGGATGGTCCAAGGGTTTTTTTGAACTGGGTGAGTCCAACAATATCAATGTAAATGAGTTCTACCACTCTATCACCTTGTGTGGGGCAACCAGATCTGTTACCAACAACCTTCTTCATAATCCTAATCACAAAAAAGAAAAAAAATCTGTAATTTTTTTTGCATTTACATTTAAGATTGAAAATTGAATTTGGTTCTACCAGTTATATTTTAATCCTTTCTCCTTTCAGAAAAATAATGACTAACAAATCTGATATGGAGCCACTGCACTCTAGAAGTGGGGGGCAAAAAGGAACTTGATCATTACATTACACTGGCGAGCAGTAGAAAAAGTAAGTAAGTACGTTGTTGAACATGGCTTCCTCAAGGCAGTCTCACACAATTTCTCATAAACTTTTGGAGCTGCAATACTTCCCAGAATAGCAAGGGATACAGAGAAAGAAAGTTGTAGCAAAACATGGAATAATCTGAAAACAGCAAGACATGTATTGAGCACCTTTGGCCAAGATCCTTTGAAGCTAGATCATAGAACTAATTCATTACAAATTGATTCCCTGTATCAGATTTGTTAAACTATTAACATACTGATTTTAAACATGACTCTTTTAATCATTAAATAATTGATTACATTTTTCTGCATAAATATTACCACTTCTCAGTAATTTGTTACTGATCATTTGTATGTTTTTTAAAAATTTAACAAATCAGTTGGTGAATCAGTTTCATGCTTTTTAAAAATGTTTCTACGTTTAAAAAATCTAATTCTCTCAGGGATCTTGGTATTGCACATTAGCACTAATTCTAAGCTCTGCTGTATGTGACTTGTGGTACAGCACGCCAACAGATAGCTTAATAACTGACTTTGAGTAGTTAGTTATTCTATGAACTATGTGTGACAAGGAATAAAATTCCTTCTGCTCTTTCCCTATTGTGGTGACAGATGATCTAGGTCAGGCTCATATTTGTTTTTTAAGGACAACCTGGTGGTGCATTTGGACAAAACGGTGTGTGAAGATTCTACAGATTTGTGGTTTAACACGAATGAGTTGTGCTTTCCTGTATGCTTTTTATTTGCTCTCTCTTAGCCCCTTTCTGATTGCAAGATTACAATACAAACCAGGAAACGGTTTTTTGACATGTTGCCCACAACAGAAATTCTAGTTTGCTGCCCCTCAGAGCAACTGATTTGGTAAAGGTAGAACAAACCTTGATTTGTGATCCCAAATTCTAAAGGCACTGATAAACCAGGTTTCCCAATTTAAAACAAGCCCCATACAAATCCTTCCAGGTATATTCAGAGATTATATTCATGCGTGGGAGCAAAGTAGGAACATTAAAGGGGTTCTTTTTCCCCATTTAATGCACTCTGAAGTCTGCATACACTTATCCTCCTGTGTTTACACCTCAGTTAAGCCAGAGGATGATCTTGAAGAATTTGGGTTTTTTTAACATAAAGAAATCAGCTTGCCATGCCCTCCAGCCCCAGAGGAAATATACTGGCCTTGTGTTGTGGTAGTACTAGATTCACATTTTGAAAAGTTCCCTGAAGTATAGCTGCATGGAAATTTCCAATTTGGTTTCTATACAGCCTTTCCAATGCTGCTGAATAACTGCAACTTGCAGAATTCCTTACCCCAGACATTGCTGATGAAATGCCCTTCCACACTGCACCTTTATCCCAAGATCTGATCCCAGATTACCTGCTTATTTATTTATTTACCATATTTATACCCCAGCTTTCTCAACCCCATAGGGGACTCAAGGTGGCTTACATATATAGGCAATGATTCAATGCCATGTAAATATACATACAAAGTAAAATAAAGATATACATTAAAACAGTAATTAAAAACATATCAAACTTTAAACACTTATTAAATATCCCATGTTATCTGGCAGTGGGGACTCCTATATTCCAGTTTAAAGCAGATAATCTGGGATCAGATCCTGGGATAAAGAGCAATGTGAAAGGCCCCTAGGCTTGATGAGAAATGCAGTTCTGGTACATTTGGAAGCCTGCATTTTACCCCCTTGGTATCCATACATATGATCACTTTATAGATGGAAAACCAGTATATACAATACTGGAGAGTGCAATTTAGGCCAAGCTTCAAAGCGCATTAAGTATTGGAAGGGTTCCTATTAATGCTCAATTTAAAAGAAAAGAAATTCCCATAAACACACCTACTCACGCTTTATGCGAATGTTACCAAATGATGACTAACTTTGACATGGTAAACATTTTGAGACTTTGTGTACGCATGTAGTAACAAATGCATTATTATCACAGATACTTTGTACAACTATCTCATCTCTGGAGATTAATAGCCTGGCTTAATTTACAATGGAAAAATCCCAGAGAAATGTTTTCATGCTCACTGCCATGAAACACTTCATAGTTGAAGAGCTCTAGGGCCATCTCAGCACGTCTCCCAGGTGCCTATTGTCAAACACTTGTTCTATTAAATTGCATTCCCCCTTTCTGAAGAGTGGCATGATTAAGTTGGGGATTTTCCAAACTCCTTCAATGAAATATTCTAAACCAATCATTTTGAAATTATGGGCGACAGGCTACAGAACAGGACCTTTGAAACAACCGATACAAATCCCAAACCTGCCTCAAAGAATAATGACTCTCAGAGAAATTAGCCACAGCCAATTTAATTTACTGACAACCCATTTCTTGTTAGGAAATAAAGTTCATTTGAGAGAACAAGGCAACAACTGAGACGAGCCAGCCATTTATCTTTCCGCAGATGGCTAACACACCTGTATGGGAAGAGAATAAAGTGCCTTCATTTGAATTTCCCAGCATTATCTAATCAAGCGCAGGAGGATGCAACTACAATGCTAGCATATTATCTTTATTACTACACATATATTTATCTTGTGAAATTGCTGTTTAGTGAATTATCACTTTCGTTTTCTTTCCCCCAAAATTATAGGGTGTACAATAAAAGCTTGAAGAGAGTTTACAGTAAGAGGAGGGGGTTTTTTGGGAACTCAAAATGGAAAATAATCTCCTTACTCCTTCAGTTCGGCCAATGAAGCTGAAATCCTAATGTCATGGCCAAGTAAATAGAGAGATGTAATTAGATCACTCCACTGGACTAATTCTCCAAGAGGGCCTCCACTGAAGGCATTCTCTGCAATTTTGAACCCAGATTCTTTTGTGAGTAATCCAAGATGGACAAGAATCTGAAAAACAAAGCCAGGTAAAAATAAGTATAGAGTGGACACTTCAAGAAAAAACTCGTAGTCATGGTAAGGTTATTGGTTTTTTAATATAAAAAAACATATTAACAACAAACACATAACTATAACAGAATTTTTCATAAATAGCTCCAGTTATTAACCATATTTTTAGCAAATCAAGACAACAAAATGTCAACATTTGTACACATTATAATGATCTTTGTAGCCCATTTCAAGTGGTCCAAGCATCACACAGATTTTTAAAAATCAAGACAATTGTTGTCAGTGGCTCATACACTAAGACAGTGTTTCCCATCAAGTGTGCGAGCGATCATCAAGTGTGCTGTGGAAAATTGACACTCTCCCCCCTCCTAGCAGCCCCTTCACAGGTTTCCAAGAAACAAATTGAGCCTCTCTGCTTGGAAATGTTTTTTAAAAAAAACTATTTTACTGGATTTTTTGAGAGTCGTCCCACCCCCAAAGGAACTGTTTATAACAGCTTCATGACATCCATAGTTAACTGGAAGCAAGTTTCACTCAGGGTGAAATTTCACAAAGGCCTGGAGAAGCTCTGAGAAGCGGCTTGAAGAGCTGGGCATGTTTAGCCTTAAGAAGAGAAGGCTGAGAGAAGACATGATAGCCATGTATAAATATGTGAGAGGAAGTCATATATATGTTTTGTTCATCAAAACAGGCCCAGGTTTCACACTGAGCGTATAAATACATTTTAAAACATATTAACTATATGTATTACTGTGTTAGAGTGTACTTTTGTGTCATTTTGGTTGGTGGTGTGCCCCTGGATTTTGTAAATGTAAAAAATGTGCCGCGGCTCAAAAAAGGTTGAAAAACACTGCACTAAGAGACATAATACCAAATGAACAAGAAATCAGGAAGCAAACACACAAAGAAAGTTACTTATTTCTGAACTAACACCGTGGTCTAAATTCTATTGTTAATCCAGTTAGGGTAGAGTCATTGGATAGGATTTACCTGTCAATCAATAATCTGTTCAATGGATCTGCTTTAGCTTAGACAAACAGAATTCATCAGGCTAGCGCAGTCATTTTCAAGCTATGGGCGTGGCCACTTTTGTTTTTTTGGTTTTTTTTCATGTCAGGAACACCTTAAGAACATGCTTTTAACAATCTGCTCCTAATTCATTTTGTTTGATCTGCTTGCTTAAATTACTTTGCATTTGCCAGTTACTTCTGGCACGAGATAATTGGCCGTTTGCAAGGACGTTGCCCATGGAACGCCCAAATGTTTTGATGTTTTACCATCCTTGTGGGAGGCTTCCCTCATGTCCTCGCATGGGGAGCTGGAGCTGGCAGAGGGAGCTCATCCACGCTCTCCCTAGGAACAAATAAAGTTTCTGGTTGTTGTTTTTAAAGTTTTCAAATGTTGGTGTTCATGTGCAATATCTTTTCTATACATATCTAGACAAAATACATTCTAGTGTTAACTGGTGGCATATTGCTCTGATTTTGAGGAGTGGAAATCACCAACATTATTTACTTGCATAAATAATGCGAGTAAATTGGGGTGGGGGTGGCAACGGCCAACAGGAAGCTCTGGCGTGGGCTGGTCCATAAAGTCACGAAGAGTTGGAAGCGGCTGAACAAATAAACAACATTTACTCGCAATGCAGTTTAACCCAAATAATCTCTCAGTGCAACAAAATATCATCTGAAGATCACTGAAGCTTTGAAGGTCAGGAAGCAATTAAAATAATTTGTATGCTTGAAAGTGACAGAAATTGCTCTCTGCTAAGACATAGTGTATGATAAACATGTTCAATCAGCCCTTACTTTACCGTGACTACATAACTGGAAGCATTGCAGAGATATGAAGTCAGACCATTCATTCCAGTGGTTTCCCTAAACACACAGAGTAAATGCTTTTCTCGAGTATTGATATCACACTTGCCTTCTTTCGTTTTCTTTTCTCCAGGTTTTGTTTTTCAGCAAGTGACTTAATAGCTTCTATCCAAGTATCAGCCATCCTCCGTATTCGTAGCATCATCCACCGGAATTCTTCATGTCTGGACATCATTTTGTATAGCAAATCAAAATTGGTTCTGATTTCAGCCTTCAGTTAAACAAGAAGTTGAAGAAGTGAGTAAAACTGCAAAATAGATGACTTCCTCTATATCAGTGGTTCTCAACCTGTGGGTCCCCAGGTGTTTTGGCCTTCAACTCCCAGAAATCCCTGCCAGTTTACCAGCTGTTGGGATTTCTGGGAGTTGAAGCCCAAAACATCTGGGGACCCACAGGTTGAGAATCACTGCTCTATATGAACCCTCCATTAATTATACATATATGTGGTGTACAATCGCCAGACTGTATTTATTTCTATTTCATTCTAGGGAAAATTACATAAAATTACAGGAAGAGGCCAACATGCACAATTGCTAGATTATAATACACTTTGAGGGCAGACCTTAGCCAGGGGATCTACTGTGCCTATATGATGTACATATTTTATAATATGCATGTTTTGTGGTCACACTTTTACACTAAATATATGTTTAAATATTAAAAACACGAAGTATTTTTGACAAGGGGGATTGTTATATTTTAATGTATGAAATAAAACTATTGTAGGCCCCTTAAACATTTCACCATCAGACAAAAAAATCCAATTTATTACACTTACTTTTAGATACCATAAATATACTTTATGATATGGTAAAGACATTTTCTGTGGCATGGATTCTACAATGGTGCATTGGTATTGTAACAGATTGTTATGTGAGTGGCTCTACTTTCAATCCAGCTGCAGAAGCAGGGGATGGGAGGGCGGCAGCAGTAGAAGGAATATCCCGACTCCCCGTTCCTTAATCTTCAAATGCCTGGCTGCCAGGCTAGAGGTATGTTAAGTAACAAAATGGGAGAAGGAGGCTTAAACCCAAGGCTTTATTGGACAGAGTGATCTGGATAGAGCCCATGTAATGGGACAGAGAATTTAAAAAAAATCCTGCAAATACTGACTTGGCTACAAGAAACCACTTCCCTTCTGTTCCCACCCACCAAGAAAGCCAAAAACAACAAAACGGAAACATCAGCCTTCCTCTTTGATCTGCCATCAGTAACTGTTTCTTCAATTCCTCACCAGGACTAGTTTCTTATTGCTGCCCCACCACCATTATCTTTGCCTCTGCAGAGCCAACAAAATGTTGGCTTATATATATTGTGAAACACACAAATCTTTGCAAAATTGGGCACGACTTCTCCCATTGTATGTTCATAATATTTTCAAGAAAACGCCAAGAGGGATAATATGACAGACTGATACCAGAATTACTGGGAATGATTTTTGCGTTATTGTATTCATAAACAGTTATTAACCCACAAAAGCTGAAAAATGTTTTATGAATCTAAAAATAAAACACCAAGGCCCATTTCACTAAGAATTCTGAAAGACACAAAGCATACTTTCTCACCATTGTCTTTTGATCAGTTTCTTCATTAGGGTTTTTTGCTCTCCAGGGTAAACGAGGACACCAGTTTTCAACCTGCAGAAATGGTAATCTTTTGTTAAGCTCGGCTTCAACTGACGTTTTCTTGAATTGATCTTTTCCTCATTTGTTGGCAGCCATAACCGAACAACACAGAGTCAGCAGGTGAAAAAACAAGATTATGCTATTTGGCGGGTGTATGGGAACCACCACAGAAGTTCAAAAGATGCAACGACAGGTTAGCTATGACAGGATCCTCTCTGACCTTTTTCAATGAACTAGCTGCCTTTTATTAATAGATCAAATCTGTATGACATTTTAAAGATTGCTCTGAAGCTTTTAAAATGTTGCTGTTAGAGAACCAGAATTATCAGCACAACAAAACAATTGGCAAATGGAAGCAGCAATAACATATTATAAACTATAGAAAGCAAAAAGAAACCACAATGAGTATCCAACAACGGAGAACTGTGATATTAAGAATTTTTCTTCCTTTGCAGAAAAACATTAGTCTAATAAAAGACACCCCCTCCATTCACATTTTAGTTTAACCCATCAAATTGCCAGATGTCATAAATACATTTTCCTATTCTAAAGGATTTATTATTATTCCTAATGGGCTGGATCTAGACTTGGACTTGATTATAAGAAAGGCAAGATGAAATCAATGGAACTTGAATCATGGATCCAATTTCAGTGGGTGTTTTCCTGACTCACTCTGCATCCAACTCCCAAGTGAATGTGTCAAAACATACACAGAGCCATAACAACAAATATGCTGCTATATACTGTATCCCAAATGTATTTTCAGTAGCTTGTTTGACTCAGTGCAACTGCCTGATGCAACTGCATAATGTATCCGTGGGAAAACTATGGCCTATCGGCCATGTATAGCCATAAATAATTAATTTGACCCCCAACCCACCCCCGCTCTCCAAGGGACTAAGAGTTTTAGGGGTTCCAAATGACTTCTAATGAGTATTAAAGGCATTTCTACTACATTTTGGGCACCTTATGGGAAAAATGCAGTCAGCCTTCCATCTTTTATAGAGTTAGGATCCCCATAAAAGTGACCCCCCCCCCCCAAATACATAACAACAAAATTGCTGGGGTTTTTTTTAAACCTGAGAGAACACTTTCTAAGAATTTCTGCATTCTCCTGTATGGCTCTATGGTCAACTTCTGCTAGGAGAGGAACACTAAATCACACTGGAGGATGAGATTACTAGAGAGGTGCTCCCTCTATAAATCTCTAGGTCACCCAGCATGACTGGTGGAAGGTGACTGTAGAGGTACACTGGAAGTCTTAGAGATCTTTAGAGAGAACATTTAAAAACAAACATATAAATAATCAAATCCACAAATGTCAAAACTGCAGCTGTGGAAGGACAACTGTAGACCTGAGAGAGACCTTAGCACCTCATCCATCCAGGTCTCTTGAAGAGCTAATGGGGATCCTTAGTCTTCCATAGTTGCTCACTCCTAGAATACCTTCCACTGATATTGGATCAAATGCTCATATGCAAACATGGTTTCCAGCTCTATATTATCAAACTTTGTTTGACATTTTAGAAAACCAGAATATTCATTTTATGTAAACTATAGTGCTGCCTCAAAAATAGAATGGTGTTTTGTTTTCTTAAATGTTAAGTAACCTGTCAGAATGATAAAGGTGATAGTGAAGATTTTTAAGTGTGCTTGCTAACTGGGTGAAGTTACACAAGCTATATTCATCCATTGGGATCTCTGGACTGCTCAGAAATACAATAATCTATACAATGTTCTTTTTCTGGAAATAAGGGATGAGACAATGAATAAGAAACATTCCTGATGGGCAGAGTTTATATTGCCTAGATTCAGACAGAAAGAACAGCCAGAGGAATAGTAAGATGAACTGTCTTCTTCCATTACGTCTAAATGCTTGAAAACTCGACACAGCCTATTTCAAGTGTTAAAAGGTTGATTCTTCCATTGATTCTTTTCAAAAACTAACAAAACCAGTTGTTGATTTTGTACAATAAAGCTGCCAACCTCAATGAAGCTTGTACAATTTCACCCAGTTACCAAGCACACTTAAGCATCTCCACTATCAACTTTATCATTCTGACACGTCCCTGCAGTTTCTCAAGTCACTCCTGACACACACACACACAAACCCTCCTTAACTTCTGAGACAACAAAAAAGTTATATTTTTGAGGAAGCACTACAACTCATAAACATAGTCTGAAGTCACTAATTCATTGTAGATTGAGAACTAAGTTGAAGTACAGAACTTCTTTGAATAAGATTGTTCAGTGACTTCGCAACTTCTATGCTCTTGTGCACTCCTGGAAATATTAAATACTTTCAAGTGTTTTTTCTAGTAGCTCTCCACTGTCAAAATTCAAGGGACAGAAAGAAAACCATTCCCTATATTTATTCATAGACTGTATTATGGTCCCGTTTGAACACCATGGAAAAATGTCAAGCATTCACAGGCTCAACAGATTGTCTGAAAGGGCCTCCTATGTGTATACAGTTGCACACACACACACAGGGTTTCCTTTAATGCATCATTTGAAACTGATGAAAATCATTGGAACATGGAGAAAAGCCTATAGATACATTTTCATTCGACCTTCTACTCTTTCAATTCAGTACATGTTCAAGAGACGCATGCAAATGCACTTCAGGTTGCACTACCAGAGTAGAAGCTGTGTTTGCTTTTTACTGAATCAGTTACCAGTTAAAAGAGAATGTTATTATGTCCTGGGGTCACTATAGATAAGCCGGTAAAAGAGTCATCATCATCAAAAAAGAATTGTCCCCAAATTCAAAGTTCAATTGCTTGGATCCAAGGAAGTAAGGGGCACCTAATTGACCCATCTAGAGAGTTTCCAGCTGGGAGTGGGCTGCTACTGTTAAAATGAAGTAGAAAAAATGTCTCCTAGAGCTCCTCTGAATCCAATCCATTATATTTGAATATCTGACTTTAATCATTAATCTGTACCTATAATCCACCTATTTGAATACAGTCCAATTACACTTCTTAGGCTGAGACATGACATAACAGAAACAAAACTTGGGAAAAATATTCCAGATAAAAGAAAGTATCATTTCACATTTAGAACTGGCATGTTTTTCATTTTGTTCTTAAAAAAATGGTCCTTGTCAAGTGTGCTTTTGTAATGTTGTGGGGGTTGCACTGGCAATGTTTTGACAGCAAGCTGTTACAGGTAGATGCATGAGTGAACATAAGAAAATGTACTTGTTACATGTGAAGAAAACTTATCACTTGCACTCAAAATGCTTCAGTATACATTCTACAAGCAATAAAAAAAAACTCGGAAAGATAGTACCACACAGAAAACATCATCACAGCAACAATGGAATAGAACCAATGGTTAAAAGTGCACTTTAAAGTCCACTCATTAATATTCTAAATGCCTAGTATCAACATTGCTGCATTAAATAAATGTGGCTATGGACCCATATGCTGAAAGACACTGTGGGGAAGAGCCAACTTTGCTTGCTTTCATGGAGGAGAGAGCAATGGCAATTCCACCTGGCACAGAGCCCCATGAGGCATTGTATGGGGTGGGTGGGTGGAAGCAGAGATGAATGGTCTTGTCCATCCTCTCTGTATCCTTTTTGACCCACCCTCCTGCCTCCAATGCAGCATGAATATGGCTTGTTCCTTTGGGACTGGGCAAAATTCCTTTCTTTACCTGTTGTTTTCTTCTTTTTGGCAACTGTTATCTATGTGTCATCTGGAGGACTGTGACAATTGACTTGGGTGTGGTATCTTTAAGTAGGCAGTCATTTGGAAGTTTGGGAGTAGGAATAAAATATAGTGAACACCGTGGTACCCTCTTGGTAAAGAGGAGGGCTCTGGAACTGCCTCTTTCACTCTTGAGACCCAGGGGATGGGGAAGGAGACTGCCTTGAGGGTTGACCTGGAAAACTTTGCCCTTACTTGAACCCCGTGACTTAGGAATTGGGTCCTTTGGGTCTGCCTTCCAGTAGATGCCAGGCAAGAGCAACCCAGTTATTGGGTTAAGCTCAAGGCTCAGATGGTTTGCTCAGGGAAAGGGTGAGGAGGAAGTCATAGAGTGCTTCATCTGATTCTGAACAAGGTTGCCCACCTCTCTTGCAAATTCCCATGGTTCAACTCACTTTTTAAAATAGGTTCTAGGTTAAATACCGGTATTAAGGCACATGGCTAAGTTCCTATGGGATCACTACGTGTATGTATTAAGAGAAAAAGACTCACCCTAGTTGACTACAATCCAAAGGCTGAGTAATTGGGGTAATTAAGGTCAACAAGTTTTGGGCCACTCCCAAAGGAGTATAAATGGGGGGAGTTTGTTGTATGTTTTTGGGCTTGCTGAATGTTTGCCTCTGAGCTCACTTGATGTAAGCTCCTGGCTTGCAGGTTATTTGACGCTGACAAGTTTGTCTTCCATGCTCATCTCCATGAACAAGAAATGAAGATTGTTTTCTGATGGAAAGCATTGAATGAATTAAATGCAAGGACCATAAGTGAGTTAGATACTCCAGAGGAACCGTGACTGTATTATTACTAGAAAGTTTGTGTTGAAGTTGTTTTTTTAATGAACTCTGCTGCACAAGAGTAAAATATGAATTTTCCATTTTTTCTACTTGTGTCGCTCATTTTTCAATATACAAAGGACTAATCTTCTGCTGGTCTGCACACATCATTAAACCGCAACAAAGCTGACCTTATATTATCCAATTCTTTATTCTGGTCTCATTATTACATGGTTGGTCAGCAATAATTTTGTAGCAAAATAATGCATATCTCAAACTAATTTGAGAAATACTTATGCAATGTTTGCATGATGACTATACTATAATGATTATCTACCTATTGTTTATTTAAATATTGACATTTTAATTTTGCCTTAAGAGGTTGTTTAACAGTATTGCTTCTGAATGTATTGATCCCTGGAATGTCAACCATCATAATCAATAGGCTGCCAAGTTTTATTGGGAGTTTTCAAAATATGAAGTTCTAAATTAAAGACAAAGGAGCAGATCAAAGACAAAGGAGCAAAGAGGATGGGAAACACCCTATAAATACAACATAGAAAGGGGACACTGTTTCAGGATGTAAAAAAGAAAGAAAATTTTATTCCTGAAAATAATCCAAAATTTCTTGAGACAACTACACCTTTAAAATCAATTTGCAGGAATTCTAAAAAGAGTGTTTCCAGAGCGTATGCCTTGCAACTGGTCTTCATTTTGCTGCTGTGCTAAGAGAGGAAAGGGGGGCAAATCAGTTCAGAAGATTTTATATCTAGTCTGGAGGTGTTCAATTGCTCATCTTTGGATATACAGAACAAATTGCCTGCAAATGCCAGTATACATTGCATACAAGTTCGTTAGGTATTCCAGTGGTCTCGGGGAGGGGTGTGTACGGTAGGCGCAGGCCAAATGCGAGATTAACTGCGAGATCCGGACTGAGTCATAGAAGGACTCGGCCCAGCTCTGACCTGCGTCCTATCCCTAAGCACGCTGTTGATAGACATCCAGCTATCCCCCCTTCCACTCTGGTGCTGGTTAACGCCCGATCCATTCGGAATAAGACCGCCACTATCAGGGAGTTTTGTGAAGACCTTAAAGCGGACCTTTTCTGTATAATGGAGACCTGGCTCCAGGAGAGTGATAACACCTGTCTCCAGGAAGTGGTTCCCCCTGACTACGTTGCCACGCACCAGAATAGGAACGGGGACGGGGACGGGGGGTGGCAATACTCTCCCGTGATGGATTGCACCTTAGGGCGATCCCTGCGCTTACCACCTCGGGGCTTGAAAGTGCCGGCCTGGTGTGGGAGTCCCAGGAGAGCCTGGCGATCTTGCTGGTGTACCGTGCGCCTAGCGCACCAGCAGAGAGCCTGGCGCGGCTGCTGGAGACTGTGTCGGAGTGGGCATTGAGGTTTCCTAGACTTATTGTTCTGGGGGACTTCAATGTCCACGCCGACGCAGCCTCCGTTCCATCTGCAGCCGCGGACCTAATCTCGACCATGGCGACATTAGGCCTCTCCCTCTGTAACTCGGGGCCCACACACTCGGCCGGGCACACTCTCGACCTGGTATTTAGCGCAGGGATCCAAGTGGACCTAGCCTCCGTAATAGAGGTTCCATGGTCGGACCACTGTGCCCTAAGGATCCGGGTTGAGCAACCGCCCCCTCCATGCAAGGGCGCCGAACAGATTTTGGTTCGCCCGAACAGACTTATGGAACCCGAAAGGTTCCCGAATGCTCTGAGGGATCTGGAGTCTATGAGCGTCTCTGTCGATGAGCAGGTTCAAGCCTGGAACACCTCGTTAGCCAGAGCTCTCGACGAGATCGCCCCTAGGCGCCCTCTCCGCCCCCGCAATCATCGATCCCCCTGGTATACAGGGGACCTCAGGTCGATGAAGCGGGAGAAGAGACGGCTAGAGCGCATGTGGAGGAACCTCCGTGACGGAGCTTCAGTATCAGCTTATAAGCTATTTAAAGATACTTATGAGCGTGCTGTCAAGGCAGCCAAAAATGTATACTTTTCTGCCTTGATAGCGTCTGCCAGCTCACGCCCGGCTCAATTGTTCAAGGTAATTCGGTCTTTGACGACGGTCCCTACTGTCCCAAAAAGCAGTGATCAGACCCCTACCGCCGGTGCTTTCCAGAGCTATTTTACAGACAAGATTCTGAATCTCCGCCGGGACCTTCCTGCCACAGTTGATACAGTAAGAGAACTTGAGACCCCGTGGCCCTCCGCCAGGCCCACCCTCGACCGGTTTCGGCCACTGGACGCAGATGCTGTTGATAAGATTGTGGCTGCAACCAGGCCTACCACCTGCTCCCTTGAGCCGTGCCCCTCCTGGCTTGTTAGATCTTGCCTGGAGGGGTTACGTGGGCCTCTGTTGAACATCGTAAATAGCTCCCTTGAGCAAGGAGTCTTTCCAGAGTGCTTTAAAGAGGCGGTGGTAGCTCCATTACTGAAGAAACCGTCATTAGATCCTGCGGTTCCCTCCAACTACCGACCAGTGTCGAACCTTTCGTACCTGGGGAAGGTAGTTGAGAGGGCAGTAATGGAGCAGTTGCAGTCCTTCTTAGATGATGCAACATGGCTAGACCCCTTGCAGTCGGGCTTCCGTTCGGGGCACGGGACGGAGACGGTTCTGGTCTCCATCACAGATCAACTCCGCTGCCAGCTCGACCAAGGCGGGTCTGCGCTGCTCGTGTTATTGGACCTCACGGCAGCGTTTGACACGGTCGACCACAATCTATTGATCCACCGCCTGGCCATGGCTGGAGTGAGGGGGACAGCCTTGAAATGGCTGACCTCCTTCCTCCACCAGCAGTCTCAGCATGTGAGGAGGGGCGAGGTGGTCTCCGAGGGCTCCTCATTAGTTTGTGGGGTTCCTCAGGGGGGCATCCTCTCCCCTCTATTATTTAACATCTACATGCAGCCGCTTGCACAGCTGGTGCGGAGTTATGGGCTGGCGTGCCACCAGTACGCTGACGACACCCAGCTCATTCTGAGGATGGAGGGCAGGCCGGGATCCGTCCCCGATAATTTCCAACATTGCCTCGAGGCCGTTACTGGATGGCTGCGAGCCAGTAGGTTGAGGGTGAATCCGGCGAAGACAGAGATCTTGTGGTCGGGCCGCCCGGGTGGTGTAGGTGTCCAGCTTCCGACCCTGGACGGTGTGGCGCTATGCCCATCCCCTTCCGTTAAGAGCCTGGGGGTCCATCTGGACTCCCAGCTGACCATGGAGGCCCAGGTCACCGCGGTCAGCAAGGTTGCTTTTTTCATCTGAGACAGGCTCGGAGGCTGGCCCCCTATATCTCCCGGAACGACCTGGCCACGGTGATCCAAGCTACGGTCATCTCAAGGCTGGATTACTGTAACACGCTTTACGTTGGCCTTCCTTTGTTGGCGACCCGGAAGGTCAAGCTGGTGCAGAACACTGCCGCCCGGCTCCTGTCTGGAACCCCAGCAGGTTGCCACATTACACCTGTTTTGCAGGATCTGCACTGGCTCACAATTGAGCACCGGATCTCCTTCAAGGTGTTGGTTCTTACCTTTAAGGCCTTGCACGGCCTGGGGCCAGCGTATCTGAGGGACCGACTCACCCCATACTGTCCCCGAGACCACTACGTTCCGAGGACGCTAACTTGTTAGAAATACCTTCGGCGAAATTGGCTAAATTGACATCTACCCGCCGGAGGGCGTTCTCTGTCATAGCTCCTACGCTGTGGAACGCCCTCCCGGCCGGAACGCGAGCCATAAAGGACCTGCTCCCGTTTAGGCGCGCCTGCAAAACATACCTGTTTGGGCGGGCCTTCGGGGAGTAGGTCCTGTTCCGTGCTTCGCTCTAGCCACTGCCCTGGGGTGTCTGCTGTTTAATTTCTGAACTGTATCTGGGGGGTTTGTACTATGCTGTTTTAACTGTTTTAGATGTTTTTATCGCATTGCTTGTATGTTATTGTACTTTCGGTTCCTGTGAGCAGCCGTGAGCCTCAGGGAGTCGGCGGCATAGAAGCCCGAAGAAATAAATAAACAAATAAATAATCTTCATAAACCTGAGTGCTAATTTACAATCAGTATATAATGTAATAAGGGTTTTTCTTTATGAAGCTAGAACTTTTTTCCAATACTGTCATGCCTTAGAATATAATTTGATCTTAGTAAAAGTTACATAACAATCTGGATTCTTTTCATTTCTTTTCTGCTCTAGTTTTTGCACAACATGTTATAAAGACTGGAATAGTTGAGGAACTAATGGAGCAGCAGCACCCGAGGCCTGGACAGTGGCCATTCGTATTATTCTTTCAACACCCACCAAGCTTTCATCTGAAGAAGTAGCTGCAAGCCAAAAACTGCTAGCAGCCAATTGGTCAAGTCTAGCGGGACTACTTTACACATCACATTCCATGGTAGCAGGGTTCTGAAAATGTTCCAATGGTCTAAACTCCAAGATGCTGAATGCTACTTTCCCAAAGCCGATCCAGCACTTTGGGCCATTCCTTTGAAGTTTAGGCTAAAGATTTCCTGCTTCATTCACATGAGAGCTACACGCTCAAGAGTGGTTTGCTCTTCTTGGCAAGGTAAATGGGGCAGCAGGCTTAGCCTCCACCATTATAGAAGGGAAACATAGACAAGAGGAGTTCAAGAACCAAGGTATGAAAATGAACTTTATCAGGACAGACCTGAGCAAGGATGTGACCTCCATTCACAAGCATTTATTTATTTATTTATTTAATTTATTTATTATTCCATCTTGTATTCCGCTCCTCCCTGCAGGCTCGGGGCGGATAACAGCATATAAAATAGGCTGACAAGTGACATCCATGCAACCATACAATAAAACACAAGCATAACACGCAACTTTTAGAGGCCACAAGAGAATGCCTTAGCATCATTTCCTCCTAGCAAGACACAACTAGTGTTTCCACTAGTGCTTTAGAGCCCAATCCTGAACGAATGCTTATTATTGGACCATTGTCCTCTGGAAAGTATTGGTAGGGAGAATAGGTGATATATTGTCCAGGGAAGTATTGGAGCCTGGGCTATTATTTTAATTTTTTTTCATGTTAGGAGCAACTTGAGAAACTGCAAGTCACTTCTGGTATGAGAGAATTGGCCGCCTGCAAGGACGTTGCCCAGGGGACACCCTGATGTTTTATTATCCTGTGGGAGGCTTCTCTCATGTCCTGCCATGAGAAACTGGAGCTGACAAATGGGATCTTACCCTGCTCCCCAGATTTGAACCACCAACATTTCATCAGCAGACCTGCAAGGACAAGGGTTTAACCCATTGCACCACCGAGGACTCATTATTTTAATGCTGTTGCATCACTCACTTTGATGCTCACTTGGTTGAACAAGCCTTCCTTGACCTCCAGCTTTACATAGTAGTCTGGAAGCAGAAGCAGCCTCCATATTTAAGATGTCACAGGTAAGCTTTACAGGTGGGCCTACAATCATGGAAATTATAAATGTAAGTTGCTTTTTGACCAAAAACAACATTCTCATGATACTCGTGAAATCCAAATTTTATATGCTTCTGCAGGACTTTTTTTTGATAAGCATAATTCTGCCTTTTCTTTTTAGTAGTAATCACGGCATTAATAGCAATATTATGTATGCTGAATTCAAACTCAAGATTAATAGCATGACTAAGATATATTACTTTTATATGCTGTCAAAAAAACACTACTTGAAATGTGCAAAAGACCTTTATGTTTGTTCATAAAACATAAAAAAGAATAATGTGCAAATTGGTTCATTTGTTCTTCAAGGAAGTACATTTGCTTCATATAAAATTATGTACTGGAACAAATATCACACGAAGTAATTTGTAAATACCTTAAATTTCAAGACTTTAGAAAAATCTATACAAATCAATGTTACCTATACATTTAAAAACATCTGAATACATGTCCAGTGAAGGACATTAAAAACATAATTCTTTGCTTGCAATCAGGCTTCAAAATTTCATCCAGCCTCAATTACAAGTGAAAATATAATTTCACACCATGAAGGCCACAACTGTAGTTCCACCTTTGGTTAACTGACCTCTTGGCAATCCAAGGCATATCTCTTGCCCAACATATTATTGGATATTTCATTTTTGTTTGTAGATCCCACCAAATACTTCCATGCTTCTTTTCCTAAACCCTAGCTACACAGTATAAGGCTGTATTTTTTAAATAAAAAAACTTTACAACAATACTTGAACTGAAAGAAATTTAGATCATTATTACTTGGGTTACTGTGAGTTTTCTGGGCTGTGTGGCCATGTTCCAAAAACATTCTCTCCTGATGTTTTGCCAGCATCTATGGCAGGCATCCTCAGAGGCTGTGAGAACCTCACAACCTCTGAAGATGCCTACCATAGATTTGGGCGAAATGTCAGGGAAGAATGTTTCTGGAACATGGCCATACAGCCCGAAAAACTCACAGCAACCCAATGATTCTGGCTATGAAAGCCTTCAACAACACAATTATAATTTGTTCTTATCAGTAATTACTTGCTTTTAAGGAAAGTGAAATGAGAAAAGACAAAATGCTCCAATAACTTCAATGGTACTCTGTCATCCCTGGAACTGGGTCTTATGGTTGAATTAAAACAAATGTAACAAGTCCAAATATCTTCTGAACTGACATATGTCTGTTGCCCACTAAAATTTATTTCTATCACATTAAAATTGAATAGAGGGAGGGGACTCAGTGCACTTTTGCGAAAGTCAGTGCAGAAGTAATGAAATGACATTTACTACAAATCAGGTGAATGGCTGCTGAACGGATAGGCAGGAAGTGGTGTGGGATTAAGGAAGTTATTACATACTTGAATCCATCAATACTAGCCAATCAGAAGCTATGTATATGCATGGAGATGAAGTAGTGATTCTAGCTTTATTTTATTTTAATAACTAACTGATGATACCATCTATCTCCTGACTCAGTACTATACAAGTTTTTATTCTTCTGTCAAATGACAGTGCAATCACTGCAATCTACAATTCCTGTGATGATGTCCATTTCCATTTTACAGATCAGGTATTATTACTAAAACAGACTATAAATAAAACAAATAAGTAAAATATTTATAGCATTGGCCAATTTATATATACACGAATCCCTAAACCCTGCATGCTGTTACTAAAGTGAATAATGTCAGGTGAAAATTATGATTAACTAATCTAAATTTGAAAAAGTGTTATAAAGGTTAATTAGATATTCATTAACCATAAAGATCAGATGCCGTGTTCTAGAAAGAACCGTTTTCCATCATGAATGCTAGCATTTCTTTTACTAGCAGCTCCTTCCAGCCAACCATATTTGTTTCATCATTTATACTGAGTTTAATTAGCATGTCTATAAAAAGATACCGGTAATGCTCAGTGACACATGCCAGGAAACACTACGATACTTCCTGAGGTGAGGCAGATACTAACATGCGAACTTGCTCTATGAAAATGTTGGCCTTTCATTGCCTCTTGAAAACAAGAGCATAAATATGCCAGTTTTAAAAAGCTGCCACGAAAGAGAATATTTAAATGTGCATTTAAATAATTTACCATGAGTATAATTCTACACTCTGCATTACTTATATCATAAAAAATAAGAGACGATTCTGGGGCACAGTCAAATACATTAAGAAAAATCTACACTATTAATTGGAGAGATTATGGAAAAAGAGAAATAAGGTTAATAAATCAAAGTATGTTCTATCGCAAGGAAAGACTTCCAAAGTATAAATAACAGCATTTGGAGAATGATTGTATTTAATGTATTGTCAAAGGCTTTCATGGCCAGAATCACTGGGTTGTTGTAGGGTTTTTTGGGCTATATGGCCATGTTCTAGAAATATTCTCTCCTGACGTTTCACCTGCATCTATGGCAGGAATCCTCAGAGGTTGTGAAGTCTGTTGGAATGTCCAGGTTGGTTCATCAGGAGCTCTGCTATGGCTGACTTCTCTGGCTGAAGTAGCCTGCAGTGCCTTTCGTGTTTATTGATTCTTGTTTGGGCAATGCTGCGCTTGGTGGTCCCTATGTAGACTTGTCCACAGCTGCATGGTACACGGTAGACTCCTGCAGAGGTGAGAGGATCCCTCTTGTCCTTTACTGAACCTAGCATTTGTTGGATTTTCTTAGTGAGTCTGTAGATAGTTTGTAGGTTCTGTTTCCTCATCAAGCGTCCCTATGCACTCAGTGGTTCCCCTGATTATTATTTGAGAACACATAAATGCTGGACCACTCCAACAACCACCATGTCAGGCTACACAGAAAAGCCATTGAAATCCACAAGCATGTGGACAATTTCATTAGAAAGGAAGAAACCATGAAAACGAACAAAATCTGGCAACCAGTATTTAAAAAATTCTAAAATTATAACAGTAAATAAAGAACACCACTCAAACACAGGGGAACTCCAGACAAGAAACAATCAGGGAAAGCTAATCACCCCTTAACAAAGGATTCCCCCAGGGCAGGCAGTAACAAGCCACACCTAAAAGCTGTCAGGCCATCAAATGCTAATTAAGGTGGCCAATTGAAACATTCACACCTACCTCCAACAGACAAGAGTTCTTTCTCCCAACCTGGACATTATTCCACAGATATATAAATCCAATTTTCCTCGTTTCCAACAGACCTCATCACAACCTCACCACAACGTCAGGACAGAATGCTTCTAGAAAATGGCCATATAGCCTGAAAAACCTACAACAACCCACTGATTGCATTTTCTAATATTGCTTTATATTTGAATGATAGCACATCAACTAGTTTAATTGAACCCCCTATGGCACAATGGGTTAAACCCTTGTATTGGCAGGACAACTGACCAAAAGGTTGGTGGTTTGAATCTGCGGAGCAAGGTGAGTTCCCATTTGTCAGCAGCAGACACAGCGATAATAATTGGAAAGGACTTATGTGATTGACAATGGACAGACCTCAGATTATGACTCTGGATTTGGATTTGTCTTATTTTTTAAAAGATGTTTTAATTCTGCTGTTTTAACAAATGTTTAGGTGTGACTTTATTACTACTGTTGTTGGCATCTAATGGGTGCCGGTTGTGAGCCACCCTGAGTCCTCCCTCGGGGGTGAGAAGGACGGGATATAAATGTCTGAAATAATAAAAAAATAATAAAGTAAAATCTGGTCAATTAACTCAATATATCTTACTATGAAAAGTCTATTAGAACAAAATGAGAGTTTGCTTAGGTTTGGATGCATCAGTAAACCAGAGTTGGTAGAAAATGATGCGCCTGCCAAAATCCCATAAAGCAGACATAGGCAATGTGTGCTCTTTTAAGATACTGTTGGACTGCAGCTCCCATTTACTAGTAAAGTTAATGATGACAGATCATGGGAGTTAGAGTTCAACTTGTGGAGGGCTACAAATTATTCCATGTCTGCTACAAAGGAAGAGCTTTTCTTCATTCTGCCACAATAACAGAGCTTTAAACTGTCTTTAAAAACCAATCCCTACCAGGTTGTTGTTGTATATCATTACAGTAAATATGTACTGACCTCACTGAGGTAAATAAAGAAGGAGCATGTGGACCCATCCACACCGTAACTTGCATAACAAGGATCGGATCGCCACATATCTTTCATCCACTAGAAGGAAAAACAACACAGAGACAGGGACACCCAGTAAGTTAGAGATTTTTGAGCGAGACTGCAAGATGCAGCTAGAAAAGACTCAGGGAGACTCAGGGAGCAGCTAGAAAAGAAACAACTTCAGTGTAGGTCTTAGTCAGCAGCGCGAAATAATTCCTTCATCATGTGAACATTTCACAAATGGAGTAGATGGATCAACTTCACTATTCATTAAAATAGCTCCCATCACAATACATGGCACATTGCAAATGAAAGGATAGGGAAGTAATTGTTTACTATGCTATCAGGCCACTGTGCTGCTGATCCAACTGCTATTCTGGAAGATGTACTTGCTTTTTGTGTTCTGCACCCCACCATTACTAGTCTGTCTGCCAAAATTTGCATCAGTATAAAAACCACCTACATGAGGTGTGACCTTATCAAGCTAAGTTATATGTAAATATATTACAGACAGCAACATTTTACAACTATGTGTAATATATCTGCTTAATTTTTCTCTCTGGGAACATTTCATGCCAAGCCATAATATACAGACACAAGATGTTGAAGAACAAAATGTCTTTATACTTTGATGCCAAACTCCTTGTAAATTTAAAGTCTGAAACGATCTTCAAACAGCTTTGTGTTGCTTGAGAACACAACACATAGTAGAACATTTCAGTTCTAATTAGTCAAAAAATTCTGATTACCTGAAGCAGTTATCAATCCACGCCATGTGTTGTTCATATGCTTAACACTTCCTAAAAAGAGTTATCTTTTAAAGAGTTATATAAGGTCCTAGCCAATGACTTGTAAGTAAATTTCACCTCTGCGATACGTTTTCTCCTCTACCAAGATTCAAAATCCACCCCAGTCCTGCAAACCTTTCAAAATAAATTTTGGAGCACTCCTTGCCTTTCAGTCATTTTGGACTGGTAACATCAACCTATGTACCTTCATAACACCTCCCATCACTAAGTTTGTTTGTTTGTTTTGTAAAATAAGAAATCCAATAAGGTATCAATCTTACTTTAATTTTGCCCTCACAGTGGGGAAAACCCTCCATGGGAGGCAGCTCACACTGTTCCTGGGCTCCATTAATAAGATCTAAAGGAGAAAAAGAGTCATAAAATAAGCCAGTAATACTGCACACATCAAAACAGGGGTTCCCCCCCCCCCCATGTTATGGGAAGTTTTCCACCGCAGTTTGCCATGCAGATGAGTCATCAGTGAAATGCCAATTGAGTTCTAAAATTCAATGTTGCCATCTCTCCCTGCTGGGAAATTGGAAGAAGGCCATGAAGCCAGAGCAAAAATAAAACTCAATATGCAACAAGTATGTGCAGAATGGAGAGGTGATTAAGAATTAATGGAAATAAATTCTCATTATAACAAAATACAACTAGCTTTCTAACCAGGTTAAATTAAAAGTGTAGCAATCATTACATTTCAAGTTGGGAATGGAATACCTCAATGGTAAATCACAGATCTTAAATCTTCACGTCATTTTCAAACTCATTCATATACATTTACTTCATTGCGGTATTTATGGATATGAAAGAACAGAGAGAAACAGTGGCACCACTAAAATTAGTGTCACTTTGTGTTTTAACTCGTGGCTTCAATCCCAGGGCCTCTTTCCGAACCAGACCAGACCACAACATTGTAGCTAAAATACTAGAACATTTAAGAAAATTAGCAACCATAAAGATCAGCAGCAATGACCACAACAGCATGTGCTTGTTGCATTTGCAGACAAAATTACATGATTCAAAGTGTAACTGTTGTTAGGTAATAATGATAACTCTGACTGGAACACATGCAAATTTGAAAGTTCAAAAAGAAAATCAATATTGAATTTTAACTTTGTTGGTATTTTGATAAAGTACATGTAAGTACATGGACTTACGAAAATATTTTCGTAGTTCTATCTTAACTACAGGGATATTCTTATAAACAATAAAACTTTGCACAAAAATATATAATTTGGTGTCACCCAGTGCAATGCACACCATCTGCACCACTTCTAGTGACATCACTGGAGCGGAGAGAGAGACAGATAGAGACAGAAAGTTTGGTTAAACTAGTTCCCATGTCAGTGGGATAGTGAGTGACCTGTTCCAAGTTTTAGTCCAAACTAATTTAGGTCCAGCATTTTTTATATCTCTTTGCCTCTAAAATCAAAGTAAATGCACTTCCCTACTGAAATAAATGCCACCAGCTGCTGCTGGTCAAAAGGTTAGTATTTGACATTTGAGATATCTCCCATCACTTGTTATCAACCAAAAGGAATTTGAAAAGGGACGTAGATATTATATTTATATGAATGATTTATATGAACCTAGTGCTGGGGACTCTCAGAGTAGTGGTCTAGCTGACTGTAAACTAATTTCCACAGAATGTCACAGTCATCTTATTTGGACAGATTCAAAACAACTGTCTTCCTAGCAGCACTGAACTTCAATTGTCTGGCAACAAGTACGTTATTTTTTACTTCTTTATCATAATCATGCCATTTGCTGGGTCTGGGTGTAGTTTATTCCTTGAAAGAACAGCAGAACCTATTTATTAGGCATGAGAAAAAAGTTATGAAAATTAAAAGAAATCGTAAGTGATTCGTATGTAATGGGACTTTCTAGTTTATACGCATCACGGCAGCTAACCAGAAAGTAGACTTTCTTTTACGGTCCTTGAGGCCAACAATTTGCGTTATGATCATAATTAATTCTTAATTATTGTACTACTCACTTCTCCCTGTCTTCTCCCCCTCATTTCCTTCCCGCCTTCATTCATCTTCTTCTTTTTCCCGCATTTCTATGGGGAACTGGAAGTGACGGTGCTGCTAGGCATTCTGGAAAGTGTAGTCCTCCACGCATCTCCCCCCTCCCTTCTCTTCCCCGTGTGTGAAGTTGGCCCCTGCGGTGGGGCAAGACAGAGCAACGGGGAAGAGAAGGAGGAGGGAGAAAACCATCAGGAAAGAGGAGGGGGCAGAGAAGCTTGCCCCACCGCAGGGGCCAACTTCACACACACACACACACACACACACGCTTCTCCTCCTTTCTCTCTCTGCACTCTCTCACATGCTTATCTGCCCCCTCCTCTTTCCTGGTGGCTTCTCCCCCCCCTCCCTTCTCTTCCCCGTTGCTCTGTCTTGCCCCACCGCAGGGGCCAACCCACACACACACACACACACACACACACACACTTCTCCTTTCTCTCTCTGCACTCTCTCACATGCTTCTCTGCCCCTCCTCTTTCCTGGTGGCTTCTCTCCCCTCCCTTCTCTTCCTCGTTGCTCTGTCTTGCCCCATCGCACAGGCCAACTTCAGCCCTCCAGGTGTTTTGGACTTCAACTCCCACCATTCCTCACAGCCTCAGGCCTCTTCCTTTTCCTCTCAGCCTGGGCAAACTTGGGCCCTCTCTCCCTCCGGATCGGGGTGTGTGATAGGCTGCGAGGAGCACTGGGGGGGGGCTCCTCCTCCTTTTTTTTGCTGCTTCCAAGAATAGAATACCCCCCTCCCTCCCCCCTTGTCAGATTATTGCATTTTGAATAGCAATTCATGAGTCAGCACAATATATATTTTCACAGTTTGAGATGACCTGCAGTGTGACATGTTTGACACCAGATGGCGCTGTCTCAAGACTGCTAAATGGAACCTTGAGGAATGTCAGTTACAAAGTGACAGTTGGGATTTAATATCTGTGAGGAAAGGATGTTTAGAAAGGTAGCTGTGATGGCTGTTGTTTTTCGATGTTTTGCCAGTTATTGTTAAATACAATTCAATACAAAGCTATATATTTACCTTGTGAATTGAATGAGAGTTTCATTATTCACTCGAACAGAGACTGGAGTTTTTGGGCCGATGGGGAATTAAACTTCTATATTTCTGTTGCCTATCCGCTGTGACATAAATACTCGACGCCGAAGAGGTTATGGGCCCAGATCCCAGAACCCAGAACACAGAATCCAGAATTGCAGAGGCACAGAGATACTACATAACCCATAATTCATAGAAAAAGTTTTTGAATAACACTGCAAATTGCAGCAGAAGTCGCTGTTTACCTCAGTGTTAGAGAAAAAAGCTGAAGTGAATTTTTGCCAGGAACATCTGTAGTGTGAAGAAAGATGGCATTATTTGGAGCACAGCATCATTTAGAAAAACTCAGAGGCAGCTCAAATTATTTAATATGGGCTACCAAAGTGCGAGCAGTTTTGGCAAAGGAGGAGCTGCTATCCTGCTTAACACATAGACCTATTTCTGATGCAGAAAGGTTGAAAGATGGCAAGGCAAGGGCTACCATCATCCTGTCAGTTGATGATAGGCACCTCACATATTTAGCTCTGGAAAAAGCTTGAAAAGCTGTATCAGCAGGCTACTGGAGGCTCAAAAGTTTTATTGAGCAGAGAACTGTTTTCACTGAAGCTTCTGTCAATGGAAGATTGTGCCAGAGAGACTCATTTGAGTAAAATGCTGAGCCTATTTAATGATTTAGCAGCAAGGGGCACCAATTTTACAGAAGATCAGAGAGGCTTAATTCTACTAAGCAGTTTGGGGCAGAGCTACAACTCATTCATTGACTCCATGCAATCTGTGAAAGAAGAGGACATCAACTTCGACTTAGTTTCGACTAGATTGGAGAACTGGGCTTGTTACAGAAGAAATGCCCAGCAACTTTCAACGGAGAAGACGGTCAACAAAGGCTTCAATATGAAGAGGAAAGAGACAATCCAGTGTGACATTATCTGTTACATTTGTAATAAAAGAGGACACAAAGCTAGACAATGTCATCAGAACAAGTTTAAGAAGAGTGAATCAGCACAGAGCAAGAAAGAACAGATCAACAATTCAAGAAAAGACTCTGATTCAGGCTGTCTGTTGATGAGTTTACAATGTAACAATGATTTTATTCCTCAGGTACCCTGGATTATTGACTCTGGGAGTGCAAAGAGTTTTGTTAAGGATAGTAAATTGTTAGCAGAGAAGGAACCTTTATCTGGTTCTATGCAAAGTTGTGTGAGTCTAGCCAATGGTCAAAGGTGCAAGGTTTTAACAAAGGGAGAAGTTGAAATTGGTCAACTTAGTCTAAAGTTAGACAATGTTTATTTAGTTCCTGAGCTAGAACACAATGTTCTAGGGGTGAAACAACTTGCAGACCATGGTTTATCCATTGTGTTTGAAGGGGAGTTATGTAAAATGAGTAATAAAAATACAGGTATGTATAAGGAAGTAAAATTTCAAAATGGTTTCTATAGAATGAATGCTAGTAATAAAATGTCTACAAATAGTATTCAGAGTTTGGAAGGAAACCTCTGCATGGTGACAGATGTCTGCACATGCTACACAGGAAGTTTGGCCACATGAACTATAATATGATTAGAAAGACTGCACAGCTAGTAGGCATTCAAATACCAGAATGCAGAAATTATTTAGAGTGTGCTGTCTGTAACAAAACAAAGTTAAAGGCTTATCCTGTTGCCAAAAGGAGTGATAGAGTAACAACTAAGTTACAGTTAGTGCACATGGATCTAGCTGGACCTTTTCCAAAGAGTATTGGAGGGAATGTATTTCTACTAGTAATAGTAGATGATAGGTCTCGATTTGGCTTCGTTTACCCTCTGAAAGGTAAATTTCAGGTGTATGAAAAATTTATTGAATGGTACAATTTTGTGAAGAACCAATTTCCTGATTTGACTGTTAAACAAGTTCAATCTGATAGAGGAGGTGAATTTGTGAATGAAAGACTTAAGAATTTTTTAAGGATAAAGGAATTTGGCATAGGAAAACAAATCCGTGTGTATCAAAAGAAAATGGAATTGCGGAGCGTCGCTTAGGTGTAATTCAAACCATGGTAAAATCAATGCTTGAGGATGCACAAATGTCCAAAGGTTTTGGGCAGAAGCAGCTAACACTGCCAATTACGTGCTGAATAGGTTATGGACCTCAAGTGTAAATGAAATCCCATTCTATTTGTTTTATGGAAGACATCCAAAGGTGGATCATTTTCAAGTATTTGGTGCGCATGCAAATGTCTTAATTCCTATACAGCAAAGAGACAAAAGAGATCAGCATTGGGTAAAGATGCAATTTATTGGATATGAAGGTGGAACGAAAGCTATAGATTCTGGAATGGCTCTTCTCCAGGGAAGAAGATCACAGTCTCCAGATCTGTAAAGTTCGAAAATAATACTCATTGGGATAGAATTCATGCGAACACTGAAGTGTTCATAACCCCAAGTATTTCTAGAGTAAAGAATGAATCTGAAGTTGTAGAGGTATTAGATGAGGCAAATGTGGAAGAAAGCAAGGAACAATCTGAAGAAAGTAATTTTCATGATTTTTGCACCACAAACTCTGACTTAGTGTCCAAATCTGTAACAGAGGTTGATGGACATTGTCAAGAGGAGATTAGGGATGTGGAGGAGACTAAGGATGAGATTCCTAGGAGATCCACACGTATCACTAAAGGAATTCCACCAGCCAAGTACCAAGTCACGCAAATAGGAAGTATAGAGTGGAAAGATCCTAATTCTTACGCTGAAGCATTGCGTAGACCGAAAAATGAACGTGATTGTTGGGTAAAAGCAATGAAGAAGGAATTTGATTCACTTCATTCTTTAAATGTTTTAGAACAAGCAGATGTAACCAAAGATGTAAAGGTAATTGGTTGCAAGTGGGTATTTAAAAGGAAAATACAAGTTGATGGTTCATTATTGTACAAAGCAAGATTGGTTGCACAAGGTTTTGGTCAAATTTACAATCAAAATTATGATGAGGTATATGCTCCAACGATTAGACCTGAAACAATTAGGACTGCTTTAGGCATCGGTGTGCAAAGAAAGTATGTTATAAGGCACTTTGACATTGCCACAGCTTATTTAAACGCAGAGCTGACTGACAATGTATATATGAGAGCAATACCTGGTTTTGAAAAAGATACTCCAACTGGTGTGTATCGACTACGGAAAGCATTATATGGGCTAAAGCAAGCAGCGAGATGCTGGAACCAGTGTATAGACGAAAAGTTAAAGGGTCTTGGCTTCGAAAGAAGCAGTGTAGATATATGTCTATATAAGAAAGGAAAAGAGTCTAAAAAGCAAACATTTGTTTTGGTGTTTGTCGATGATCTCTTAGTACTAGCACCATCCGAAAGGGATGTGGAACAAGTTTTTAAGGGACTAAACTCAAGTATGACTGTAAAAGATCTTGGAGAAGTCCGGAAATACTTAGGCGTAAATGTAACTAGAACTGAAAAAGATATTTGTCTAGATCAAAAGACAAAATTTTTGAGTTACTTGAGAGAACAAGATTGACTCTGTGTAAAACAGTAGCAACTCAATGGTACCAGATTTTTAAAGCTTGATAGAGGTGAAATGTTTGACAATCAAACATTGTATAGATCAGTGGTTGGGAGCCTCTTGTATTTGGCAAATTGGACTAGGCCTGACATCGCCTATGCCACTAATGTACTAAGCAGGAGAGTGAATGAACCAACGTTGACTGATTGGCAAGCTGTAAAACGAGTGTTAAGATATTTGAAAGGAACATGTGACAAAAAGCTAAAAATTTGTCCAAAAGAAAGCGGTATGAAGGGGTTTGCAGACGCAAGTTTTGGTGACAACGAACAAAACTTGTCATGTTCCGGGTATCTAATTAGTTTTAATGGGATACAAGTGACATGGAAATCTCGTAAACGGTCACACGTTTGTTTATACACGGCAGAAGCCGAATTTTCTGCTTTGTCTGACTGTTGTACAGAACTAGAGTGGATAAAGGCTCTAGTAAACGAGTTCCAAAGTTTTGAAGATAAGATATCTTTATTTACTGATTCTCAATCTTGTATAGCAATATCAAATGCTGAAGGATTAAAGCAGAGAACAAAATATATTGGGGTAAGGTACCAAAATGTTAGAAAGTTAGTACAGGATGGTTTTATTAATCCTGTGTATGTCCAGTCAGATGAGAATATGGCTGATATGTTTACAAAAGCATTGACTAATTGTAAATTAAATGTATTTTGTAAGAAGATATTGTTATTATAAGTAATGTGTGTACTTGTGTTGCTCATGAAGGAGGAGTGTCAGATTATTGCATTTTGAATAGCAATTCATGAGTCAGCACAAGATATATTTTCGCAGTTTGAGATGACCTGCAGTGTGACATGTTTGACACCAGATGGCGCTGTCTCAAGACTGCTAAATGGAACCTTGAGGAATGTCAGTTACAAAGTGACAGTTGGGATTTAATATCTGTGAGGAAAGGATGTTTAGAAAGGTAGCTGTGATGGCTGTTGTTTTTCGATGTTTTGCCAGTTATTGTTAAATACAATTCAATACAAAGTTATATATTTACCTTGTGAATTGAATGAGAGTTTCATTATTCACTCGAACAGAGACTGGAGTTTTTGGGCCGATGGGGAATTAAACTTCTATATTTCTGTTGCCTATCTGCTGTGACATAAATACTCGACGCCGAAGACTCCTTCCCTCCCTTCTTCCTATTTGGAGAGTCCCATCTAGAATTCAGTGTGATTTATTCAAGTTTTGGCCTACAACTCCCAGAAATCCCAGCCAATTTACCAGCTGTTAGGATTTCTGGGAGTTGTAGGCCAAAACCATCTGGAATGCGCATGCGCTGGCATACGAACTACTAACGAATTTCGTTAGTAATTAAGTTACATTTTAGAAATTTTTGGATTTTTTTGTAAGTCTTTCTATTACTAATCAAAAAAAAAATCCCCCCCCCCCCATTAGATTTCCGATTTCCTATTTTTGGGTTCTAAACCATGCCTACTATTTATGTCTGATGGTATCTGATAGATTCCCAAGGATTCTCAGTTTCCAGCTAGCATATCTTGCACTTCTAATGAAACTCAAATCAATCTGTGGGAAATGACTTGGGTGGCAGTCATAATAATCAGTTTGCAGAGTTTGTTTTGATTCCTGGCATACCTCTGAGTTGGAGGCAATGAGGTGTGTCTAGTTCACATGAATGTAGGTGGTGGAAAACATGATGCAAACATATTCATAAATTAGTAAGAGGCAAGAGTACAACTGTATAGCACTGACAGTGGCTAGGACAGAATAATCCCCTGTATTCATTGGTCTGAGTCCCTCTACGGAGGTATAAAAGTTTTAAATAAATAAATAAATAATCAAGATTTGCTGTACTTTTTCTGTTATGCTTTACTGTGCAGCACTTTGGCTTGATACTCAATTAGTAAGGTATGTTCACATATTAAGTTATGTGAATATCAACCCAAAACACAAATATAGTAGTCATTTCAAAACTGCTTTTCTTGGTGTGTAAAACAAGCTTTGGCTTCTTGCAAAAATGCTCATGTAGTCAAAGTACTGTATAGAATTAGTGTAAACAGTGACAAGACAGAAACAACACACCAAACGCTATTGCTAAGATTTTGGGAACACAGCACATATGCTAAAGAAATTGTGTCATGTTAATGCCACTGTTATAGAGAGAATATAGATGCACACCAAGGTTTATTTATGTACGTTCTGGATAATATTGACTCAGCTGGAAGCTATTATGAAGAGGACCACAATGAATGGGGGTTTACCAAGGCAAGCTGTGTTTGACAAGTGCTGCCCCCTCTGCCTTTGCAGGCCTTGGAACTACATGAAAGGGTGAGAGAGACGGCAAATCCAGCACCAGCCGTGGTCACTGTCATGTCAATCAGAAGAACAGTAATTATGAAAATCCTTTAAGCCAATATCTGATGAGTATGAGGTATACAGCTGACATTTTGACTACTGCTTTAGAAAACACGGGAGGAAGACGATGTAAGGTCACTAATTTAGCCCAGTCCTACACTCGTCCTTCACTATAAAATCTGTAAATTAATTCAAAGAGAAGTTTGCAAGGGATTCATTATAGATTTTTCTGTCATAGGTCTGGCTGGAGAGTGGCCTTTCTTCAAGCTATGTATAATTTCCAGAATGACTTTTTTTCTTAAAAGAGACAGAACACCTCCATCAACTGTTCTACAAACACATTGGAGGCTTGTTATGCAGACTAAAAAGGGTGGCTTGAAAACTGCATGAGAGTGAGCAGAATTTCATCAAAGTAATTGGATTAAGTCCAGCATTAGTCACCAAAGAAGTAGATCCACTGAAATCAATAAGACTCACGAAGGTGATAATGAACAACTATCATTCATCTCAGTGGACATACTCAGTGGAACTAAAACTGGATTTTCATACCATCGCCTCTTATTTTTTTAACTGCTGCTAGAAACATTATTACCATTTACTCGTGATAGAAGCTTAGAGTTAGAAGGAACTCCAAGGACAATCGGGTCCAATCCCATTCTGCCATACACAATTAAAAACTCTTGAAAATGCTTAAAATCCTTCAGAGATGGAAAGTTCACCACCTTTCGAGACTACATACCTGGCTATCTAGCAGGAAGAAATTTAAAATTTATTTGTAGGGCAAGAAATTGGCTCATGCCGTCTACATTTCTTTCACATACAGTCTTTCCTTCCTGCATATCATTAAATTAAATGTTTTATGACATATGTGATTGCTTTTAGGAATGTTTTTATGATGTTTTTAGGCTGTTTGTGTAATTTTATTGTGTTGAGCCTTGGGGAGGGGCGGTCTAGTAAATCCGAATAATAAATAAATAAATACAGTTTGGCATGAGGACTTGTCTTCATATCATAAATGTTGAATGGACATTCTGAAGACATGAAGGAAAATAGAGGGAGGGGTAAAATGAAATATATGCAACACAGTTTACTTGCCAATATAGAGATTCTGCAGGCTATATATTTTTTATACTCAGACTCCTAAACATTTTTGACAAATTTGTGATATACACTTTGTTTTATAACTTGATCAAAAACTAAACTCTATATATATATAAAAGAGAGAGATAAGATGCCAGACTAATCTTATCTCTTTTTTCAAGCTTGGTAGATGCGGGGAATGTTGTGGATGGAGTATAATTTCATTTCAGTAAGGCCTTTGAGAAGGTCCCCCATGATCTTCTTGCAAACAAGCTAGAAAAATGTGGGCTAGACAATACTACTGCTAGGTAGACTCGGAATTGGTTAAGGGACTGAACCCAAAGGGCGCTCACCAAAGATTCTTCTTCATCATCATGGAAAGAAGTGACTTAACCACTCTGAGTCCCTCAATCAGAGAGAGGGGGGGGGGGATATAAAACAAAGTAAAACAAAATAAGTAGAGTGCTGCAGGATTCAATCCTGGGACCAGTACTTTTCAACATCCTTATTTATGACTTGGATAAAGGTTTAGAGGGCATGCTTATCAAGTTTGCAGGTGACACCAAATTGGAAGGGATAGCTATACCAATACTTCAGAAGACAGAATCAGAATTCAAAACGACCTTAACATATCAGAAAGCTGGAAAACTAACAAAATCAATTATAACAAGGAAAAACATGGGGTGCTACACTTAGACAGAAAAATGAATACAGGATGGGTGACATCTGTCTCAACAACAGTCCATATGAAAAAGATATTGGAGTCTGAGTGGATAAGTTAAACATGAATCAACAATGTGATGAAGCAATGAAATTTTGGGCTACATCAAAAGGGGAATAGTGTCTAGATCAAGGGAAGGAATTGTGTCCCTCTATTCTGCTTTGGTCAGGCCTTACCTGGAATATTGTGTCCAATTCTGGGCATGACAATTCAAGAGAAATATTGCCAAGCTGGAAAGTGTCCAAAGAAGGGCGACTAAAATGATCAAAGGTCTGGAGACCATGCCCTATGAGGAGTGACTTAAAGAGCTGGAAAATTTTAGCCTACAGAAGAGAAGGTTGAGAGGAGAGATGATAGCCATATTTAAACATGTGAAATGATGTCATAAGGGAGCGTGGAGCAGGCTTCTTTTCTGCTGCCCTGGAAAATAGGACTTCAAATTACAGGAAAGGAGATTTCACCTGAATATTAGGAAGAACTTTCTGACCGTAAGAGCGGTTCAGCAGTGGAACTCTCTGCCTTGGGAGTGTGGTGGGAGCTCCTTCCTTAGAAACTTTAAAACAGAGGCTGGATGACCATCTGTCAGAGGTGATTTCATTGTGCATTTCCTACATAGCAGGGGCCGGACTGGATGCCTCATGTGGTCATGTCCAACCCTATCACTCTATACCTTTATGTCTGAAAATTAAGAATAATCTACCAATTATAAATATGTCCAATATTTGATGATCAGTTACAAGCTACAGGGACACAAACACACATATGTGAAATGAATGAGATGAGGGTGGGAAACAAAACATTCTTCACCCCATCCAAAGCACCAAGAGAATAATAAAGAGAATATTAGAGGCCATAGTAATAGCATACGGAAAACGAGAAGAATATATCGTATTCTGAAAGAAAAAGTTCAAAAAAATCCAAATGCTAGCGCAGAGGACAATAGCATAGTAATCTAACTGGATATTGAAATCTCAGGTGGTCTTTCATCCATGAAATCACAAAATCTAGCCTTGCATACTTTCAGCAAGTTTTCTATGTCACAGATGCCTAATAGCAGTGGTTCTCAATCTGTGGGTCTCCAGGTATTATAGCCTACAACTCCCAGAAATCCCAGTCAGTTTACCAGTTGTTAGGATTTCTGGGAGTTGAAGGCTGAAACATCTGGGGACCCACAGGCTGAGAACCTCTGCCTTCTGGAGTATACAAGGCAGTTTGTTAGGGGACTTTTTGTACAAATGTAGGTTGTTTTATTAACCTCCTGTTCTAACCCATCTGATTTGCTCAAATGACCCAATAGCTGCTTCTTATTAGACTCTCTTCATGTCTTTGATCTCACACTGACAGAAAGAATGAGTAGTACGGGGCAGTACGTAGTACGTAGAGAGATACAATTTTGAAGTTAAGAAATTGTTCTTTTGTCAAGGAAATTTCGAATCACAGCAATATTCATACAGACAAGATACTTTAAAACCAGGCTAAGAGACCAAAGATAGAATAAAAAAACCCAATCATGTAAGCATAGGATTCTTTAAAAATCAGGTAAAAAGTCAATCATCAAGCCTGTGTTGTCAGGGTGGGCTTCATTTTAAGCAGAATAAGGTGCCCCTTTCAATTGGTGGAGCATTTATGTGGAACCTACAGTGTTTTATCCTTTCCAACTCAAAACTATTTCTGTCTTGGAAACAAAGTGTTCTGAGATGAAATCTACATAGCTGCTAAAGCTGCACTAATAGTTCCTTTGAGCCCTCTTTTCTTATTTATACAGTATACTGATTTTCCCTTCAACTCACAAGAAAGGATTTAGGCAAAAAGTCATATGAATTATGGAAACGTTTTCTTTTTGAATGAGCAGGTAAAATGCTTTCCAGTTCAATGCCAACTTGAGCATTAATGGCTTTTAGATATAAATGAAATGAAATTCCTTTTGTCCACTATCCTCCAACAAAGAAAGCCATGCTGAGTTTGCAGCCTTATTTACTGAAATAATACATAATAATCCTCCCTGTCAGTTCCCAAACACTGACCATGGACCACCTACAGCTCACCTCGGTTTTTCTTATGAGGTTTAGACTGAACAGTCACTTGCCACGACAAACCATTCAAACAGGTTTCAGTGTTCCTGTCTTCCCCATTCTTGCCAAAGATCGGCGGCAATCCAAGAAAATGAAACAGATATCCAAAAAGAAATCAACAAGAGAATATGTAAGGAGTGTGTGAGAGAGTTTAAAAAAGAGGACTCAAATGACAGACCTCCCAAGACCTAGTGTTGTGTCTCCTTCTGTCAGCACATGATTCTGCACATCAAACAGTTTCACTGGTTTCTGGCATTGCTCCACACTGAAGACACTCACTGGCTACACCTATACAAAACAATCCCTTCCAGTGGCGCTTTACGAAACAAAGCACCTCATACATGCAACACAGCTGTGATTCACTGACCCACCCTAGCCTCTTGGGACTACTGTCTATTTCTGTCTCTTTACCAGCCTGAAGAGTCATCCCATTTCTGTCCGTTCCATCTATAATGTCCTCATGATGCACTTTCCTTTGTCCTCAATGAAGTCCTAATCTCACTATTCGTCCTTTTTGGGCTCCTCCCTCACAAATGCACTTTTTACTCCTATCTCATCCAGGGCTTTATCATTTTGTCTTGTGCACTTGGCACACCCACTGTGTTAGACTTTTCATTATGTTGTTTTGCACTATTTATTTTATCTTGTTGATTTATTTATTTTATTGTGTTGTATTTTTTGGTTTTTGTTTCTTATTTTGCTGTATTGTATCTTCAGGCTTGGTCTCATGTTAGCCGCCCCATCCCTCCTTTGGGGAGATGGTGGCAGGGTATACATAAAGATTATTATTATTATTACTATAATAAGAGCAGAATGTTTTAAGATTGGAAGTAGTGTACAGCATTTTGTTCTTACTGGTATGGTCCAAGATGTCTGTATGGTCCAAGAAATCACCAGTCTTTTACAAAAGTAATCCTGGTCCACAGCCGTCACCAGTGTGAATTGCTTTTTTAAAGGAACAGATCTCATCTTTCCACTCTAAGTTGGATTTCTTATCTCTTGATTAGATTTCTGGGATGAAACTATCTACTGATGAAAAGCCCCTAATTCTACAGAGAGGCACATAAATATATAATTGCCGGAGACATGATTAAACCTTAGCTTGTATTAGCACAAGCAATCCACTATTGAAATAACCTTAGAAGGGTACGTGCAGCTGAGTTAGACAGCTTGGAAGACTATTAAGCTCTGGTACAGAACAGTTAGGTATGAAGTTAGAAGAGAGCAGGAAATCAGGGCAGCCTTTCACAGAAAGAAGTATAAGTGCAGAATGTGAACACTACCACACTTGGGCGCCATATAAGTTTTATTGCAGTTCAACTGTCCCTTTTTAGTTGGAAAAAGGGGGATAAATACATCTACAGAAAGCTTCAAGATGTACATTCTTCTGTAGAAACAACTCCATTTTAGTGACACAAGCCTAATCTTATTTTTAAAAAACAATAACCGGAGTTGCTGTGAGTTTTCCAGGCTGTATGGCGGTGCTCCAGAAGCATTCTCTTCTGACATTTCATCCACATCTATGGCAGGCATCCTCAGAGGTTGTGAGGTATATAAACTTCACTTGTCTAGTTTCCAAAAGACGTCACAACCTCTGAGGATGCCTGCCATAGATGTGGGTGAAACGTCAGGAGAGAATGCTTCTGGGGAACATACAGCCCATAAAACTCACAGCAACCCAGTGATTCCAGCCATGAAAGCTTTCAACAACACAACAATAACCTGGCAATGATTTTTAAAAGTGGAAAGGATGGCCTCAGATCCTCCAAAGCTGGTGATCCCTGGGGCATACTGCAGACTCTTTGTCTGACAGCGTGATCGCAGCAACAGAGTTTCATACGTTTCCAAGTAGCCTTGCTTGGCTGCTCAGGCAATGCAGAACCAGCTCCTCCACCTGAGGTTATTTCAAAAGGTCTGACAAGGGTATGTTAATGTAAAGTTGCTGTATTCCACAGGTTACATACAGGACTTAAGAGGAATTGCAACACTCACTTTACAACTATTTAAAATTATTATTTCCACTCCATATCATTTTTTTGTAAAGAATGAAAATGACTTGTGGAACCCTGTGCACACTAAAAGCAATAAAATGGACAGTAAATACATTTCTGGATGGCTCCAACTATGAATTGTTGGTATACTGTTGGGGGAGGAAAGCTTGACTGTGAACCTCCCTACTTTGGAAAAACTACAGAGCAACTAGGAATTTCTTTTTGTTGTTATTGTATACCTTCAAGTCATTTCTGTTGCAAGGTTTTATTGTTAGAATGTGTTCAGAGGGAGATTGCTCGTGCTTTCATCTGAGGCTGACAGGCTGTGACTTGTCCAAGGTTACCCAGTGGCTTTCCATAGCCAAGCAGGAATTCAAACCCTGATTTCCCAGTGTCCTAGTTCAACACCCAAATCATGTTGGTCTCAGCAATATTTTGCCAAATGCCTCCCTATCTTTTCCATGTAAGTTAGTGTTGACTTGCCTCATCGCTAGCTATACTGTTCAAGGCTTTTGGAGTTGCTGTCCAATAACATCTGGAGAATCACATGCTTTGCAATTTTCTATGGATCATGTAAGATCCTAGACTTGATTCTACCAAATGCAAACCACTTCCTGAATTACAAAAAGGCAGTGTTTTATTGGCATTACATCACTGTTGGACTTGAAGCTTCAAAGCCTCTAAGTACTTACTAAGGCTACAAAACCTCAGCTACAAAAACTCAGCTACAAGCCTTCAGCAGGCCATTATTACATCAACGTCAGTTCCCATTTCATAAAATAGGGATAATTGAATTGCTTCATAGGAATTTTTTGTTTTCAAAGAAGCAATGTAGAACACTTAGCTCTCTGAAGTGTGAAGGACATCACACGAATGGAAATTCATGGCGTCATCTGCCAGTGAGACAACAGAAATGTAATACATAATACTCCACTAAGCATGTTAAAACTGGCAGCCAGAACACACACATCATTCAGTACAACAAAATCATTGTATTTTAAGGGGAAAGATTCATGCACAATTTTTAAAGGCAATACAGTAACTTATATGTGAACTTTCTGACCATTATTCAGCCAAGGACGAGTTAGACTGAAGTCCAAAACAGGAGAAACCCTTGTGGTCGGTTGAGACTTGGAAATCCTGTTCTCGACCTGACATTTTTGAATGGCATTTAAAGACTGGCACCCTCAAGAATGAACTAATACACATTGAAGAAAATGCAATGCGTAGGTTTCATACCATACGGCAAGACTTTGTGTGGTAGCAGGTTTATGCCAGCTTTTCTCCTGTTCCTTAACTTTGTAGTTTCAGAGAGGCCCAAGACTAAAAATGGACATAAATTCTTTCAAAATCAAAAGTTTTAATCTTCAAGTTAGTTAAATTGTTTCTCATTCTTGTTTATCATATATTGTTGTATACATTATTAAGAAAAGTTGTTAAGCAAATTGATCTATATCTCTTCCAGGTTTCCTCACTTGACTTATGATTGTGAGTTTGTGTGTGGAGACTTTTAAAAAGTTCAAGTAAAACACTGTGTAATATAATGCAATTTCTAAATAGTAAAGGTTTACTTTGACATTAAGTCTAGTCGTGTCCGGGTGGTGCTCATCTCCATTTCTAAGCCAAAGAGCCAGCGTTGTCCATAGATGCCTTGAAGGTCATGTGACCAGCAGAACTGCATAGAACACTGTTACCTTCCCTCACAAGTTGTATAAATTTATCGACTCACATTTGCATGTTTTTGAACTGATAGGTTGGCAGAATGTCTATTTTCTAAATAGGAAGACTAAAAAATTAAGGAAAAGTAGATCAAGATACAGGTTTTTTTCTAAAATCAAGGACATGAATCCAGAAAATTTATCAATTCAATACTGTAAAAGCTTGCTTGTGAATTCAAGAAAAATGTAAATAATTTTAAGAAATATTAATATAATAAGGCAGAGATGGGTAATATTATCTCCTCGGGCATGTTATACTGCCTAGGGGTGATATGGGCTTAAAAGTCAGTTTCTTTCATCCAAGCCAGATCACTGATCCATCCACCATCTATTCTAAGGGCAAAAAAGAAGCAATTAGTCTTTCTCCGCCAGGTTTGATACCTGAAATCAATTAAATGAACATGCCAGCTATTGAACCTGGGAGCTCATGCAGAACTAGTGGTTTAATCCTTACTTAGCTAGTGGTCTTTTATCATACAGTGCAGAAAGATTTCCTCACAATCCATTAAAACCCCTTCTTCCACTGCTAAAAAAACAAAACAAAACACCAACCCTCCATAGCTTAAGTAAAACCTCCAAAGAATGAACTTAACAACAATAACAAACACATCCATAGCTTTAAAAAAAACCCCTATATATTGAACTACTGTATATACCTGTGTAGAAGTCAAACTCATATAGAGTATAAGTTGAGGGCAGATTTGGGGGTCAACATTATGGATTTCTCTTGCCCTTCCCATCGCCCCTCTATTCCTCCCCAAATACCTAAGTATTTCCATTCCCAATCCCTTTTTCTTGCTTTTATTCATTTGTATACAAAAACTTTTAATAAAAATCTATTGAAAAAAAAACCATTATGGATTTTGATATGACCTTTGGATAGGTGAAGAGTCATTTCGCCTCTGAGTGCAGCTGTGATATTGGACACTGGACATGGTAAATGGGATTTGTGTTTCTTTTAGGTTCTCTTGGGATGTATAACACTATCACTATTTGCCTCTCGGCTCAGAAAAGATGTATCTTTTTTTTTAAAGAGTTATGTTACAATACTTACACTGACTCATGGATAAGTCAGTTCAAGCTTTCCAGGCAGATTTTGTGAATAAAATTTCTAGGCTTATTCATGTGTTTATACATGCAAATAGGGATTCTAGTACTTCAGGTCTACTATTTGTTAGTATAGGATTACTTATCAAACTCCACATTTTCATCCCAGGACATTCCCAGCCTATTCTAATTAAAGGTTAAATAATGCTACTTATTTCTTTCAGGGACCAGAAAATTTGAGAAAATATGTTTTGTGGCCTATTACAAATTTTAGAGCTAGCATTCCCATTTTTAACTTTTAATCATCTTTCCTAATAATCAAAGGGCAATTTAATTGTAATACAGCAGATTTTATATAAAGATGGCAAACTTATCACATTCCTAGTGTTCCTTGGAGGTTAAAAAAACCCTGCAACACAAGAAAATTGCTCAAACTGATCTACGCCACCTCTGTCACACATCATCGCCTACAGACAAATTTTCTTTACTCACATTGCTAATATTAAAGCATGGACCAAAATGCAAATTCCCAACCAGAACTTAAAGTGAGAGTGTCACATTTCTTTACATATGAAAACAGGCACTTAATTGAATACCATTAAATAGCTTCTGCTTGTCAAGGACAAATTTTTAAAAATATTTTTGGATGGGTAGGAGATGTTCCCTGGTAGTTTTGTTCTCTTTAATTCAGTGAAGCTCAAGAATGGGTGCATTGACATTGTAGTGCAGTCTGACATCATTTTAACTGTCATGGCTCAATGCTATGAATCCTGTAAGTTGTAGTTTGGAAAGACACCAGCATTATTTAGCAAAGAAGGCTAAAGACCTTGCAAAACTACAACTCCCAGGATTTCATAGCACTGAACCATAACATTCAATGATTAGGCAATGTCCATGATATAAAGTAAAGGTAAAGCTTTCCCCTCGACATTAAGTCTAGCCATGTCCGACTCTGGCAGGTGGTGCTCATCTCCATTTCTAAGTCAAAGAGCCGGCATTGTCAGTAGACATTTCCAAGGTCATGTGGCTGGCATGACTGCATGGAGCACTGTTACTTTCCCGCAGAAGCGGTATCTATTGATCTACTCACATTTGCATGTTTTCAAACTGCTAGGTTGGCAGAAGCTGGGGGCTCACCCCAATAACAATGGGAGCTCACCCCAATCCCAAAATTTGTACCACCAACCTTTCAGTCAGCAGCTGAAGTTCAGCAGCTCAGCTGTTTAACCCGCTGCACCACCTGGGGGCCCGGTGGGTTAAACACTGAAAAAACACTGAAGTTTAATGGAAGACTTCACAGTTAGATTCAATAACCAGACCTATAACATCATGAATCCTGCCTGTAAATATAACTATTGTGATTTTTAAATAAAGTATTTCAAGCCTGCCCTATAACAAAATATCTCAGAGAGGGTACAACCAATTATATAATTTTAGCATCTAAATGAAGCCCAAAATCTCAACAGATGAAAAACCAAACTGATTTCACTACAGTAGATCTCAAATGTTTGAACAAACAGCCAAGAATTCACTTGGCACCAGAATTAGGCCAACGTCAGCAGCCTTTCTAGAGAACATGAAAGGTCTGAAAAAGCTTTTGTATTCTGAAATGCAATATTTCACTATTCAACTAAACAACAAAAGGCAACTGACAAGAAACAGCAAACTATTTCATTTCTCCAAAATTTTCACAAGAAGTCAAAACAAGCATGGCATACTACTGATAAAGGGTAAAGTTAAGTATTCTCACTTATGAAAAGATGGCATTGACTAATGAAGGTCACCTTTAAAGACCCAATCATGTCAACTACAAGTCTCAGAGTGTTCCACAAAACAGAGATAAAATTATGAGAAAGGAATTCATGCTTCATCCAAGAAAACTTAAACATGCAACAACATCCATTCTAGGCTGTCATTGAGAAAATAGACTTCTGACACTAATTTGCTTTTAGAAAATCACTTCTCTTTCATTTCTTCAGCCCCTGCTCCTCATTTTCTATCCAAACATGGTTACAATTCTATTAGCCTGTATTAAAACATCTGGAAGGTATGGTGGGATTTCAAGGCTGGTGTGGAAATCTTTTTGAGAGTGGAGGACTAGATCTTCCCATAGGCTTCACTGTGGGATGGAAGATATGAGGTGGTATCACTGAGTGCCTTGGCGAAGCACAACAACCAGCTTCATTCTTCCTCTCCCTTCCTGACACAGGAACTCAGGACAATACATTGAGATCAATGTCTGGGATGTGCCTCAGAGTCCTTTATTCTTCATAAAAAATATAGCAAGAGTTTGGCAACCCTGTCATACCTTTGTTTTAACTTTTAAGGCCTTATATGGTCTGGGTGCTCAAAAACAGGATACACACGTAGAGTTGATATGCAGTAAAGTTTATGAACAAGAAATAATATTTAGAACGCCACACTGGGCTATAACACCGGTGTAAATAGGTGTATTTACACCGTGTTATAGCCCAATGTGGCGTTCTAAATATTATTTCTTGTTCATAAACTTTACTGCATATCAACTCTACGTGTGTATCCTGTTTTTGAGCACGTTACTTTGCAACCACCCCTTCTTGTTGTCACTAACATGGTCTGGGGCCAGTGTACTTGAGGGATTGCCTGTCCCCATATAGTCCCTTGAGATCACTGCGAACAGAAGATCAGAATCTCTTAGATATTCCTGGCGTGAAGTCTTACCACCTGACGGCAACCCGACGAAGGGCCTTCTCTATCATTGCCCCAGTTCTGTGGAATGATCTGCCCCCTGAGACTCGGACTTTGCGAAATTTGGTAACCTTTTGCAAAGCTTGTAAAACTTAATGATATTTTAATGTGTATTGTTTTATTACTGTGCTGAAATTCTGTAAACCGCCCTGAGCCTTTGGGAGTGGCAGTGTACAAATCGAATAAATAAATAAATAAATAAAGGGGGGGGGTCAACCAGGGCCATTTTCTTTTTGTTCTTGTTTTTATTTAATTGTATTGTTCAGCCCTTGTTGTGGGGGGGGGGGGATTGCGTATCCTAATGAAGTTGTGAGCTATGCTGGCGGTGGCATAATAGCCACCAGTAAGGCCTCCCATGCCAGACAGGTCACAACCGAAGGGTCTAACAAAGAGCGTCAAAGGGCAGGATGGGCTCTCTAGCCTTTTGGCAACCATCCTAGGAGAAGGAAAACTCTGATTTCAAACCTGGACAGATGGTGCTCGCCAACCCTGTAAGGTCAACCATCTAAAGAAGGAAACTCGAACCAAACCTACGACCAGAGGACCTTGCTGCCACTGTACCAGCTTGCTAGACCCCGGCAGACGAACCTTTGGTTTAAAGGGTGAGGTCAGTTCTGTGCACACTGCACTCCACCAGAAAAATCCATTGCACAGGCTCGAAGGACACATCCAACCTCTGAATCATCAACGCGCAGGTAGAAAGTGTGGGATGAGTCCTTCCTGAATCTTTGTTCGCGAAGAAAAGCCAAGACGATTGTTCAGCCACAGAAGTTTAATGCTAATAGGCTTAACTAACGAGATAAACAAATGGGCGTGGAATCCCTGAAATGCACTGCTTAAATGCTACTTAAAACAGGGTTCAATGTAAGTTCATAATAATTCAACTGCAGAAATCAAATCCTGTCTCCCAGTGTCCTAATCCAAGTCAAACTACTATACTATGGTAGGTAATAAAGGGAACTATGCTTAAAGTATTAAGTGTACTTAAAGAATACCCATAAAGTCCTCAATTTCAGAAGAGTGGAAAGATAATAGCTGTAAATGAAACCGTATTTTGAAGTTCATTATCAAGGAAGAGTTCCGAACTACCATTTTACTCATATATCATCTAGTAGTTTCCAAATTCAACCCTACAAAATTTGTTCAACTGCCAGGACTCCCAGAAAACTGTGACAAAATCTTGGGGCTGTAATCCAACAATGCTTGTAGGCCCAAGTTTGGAAGCTACTGAGTGAATTCACTTTATTTCAAACTAGAAAATAAACAAAAGACAAAATATAGCATGTTCCATACCTACCTGCAACATTGAGCTTTTCAGCTGTTCCTGCACTAGGAGTAGCAGTGGTGGTGCTGTTTGTGGAGTTGGCACTAGTGCCATTGATTACAAGGTTCTCCACTTTAGACTCAAGCTTCCCAATACGTTGCAGGATATTATCCAGCAAGACAGCAAGTGTCTTCTTCAAATCTAAAATAAAATAAAATCAGTTAGTATTAGGTGAAAAAAATATATATTTGCTGGATGTTCCCATTAGGAAGAGCAATGATTTTTATAGCAAGCCTGTCAAACCTATTCCTTTCTGACCCAAATGTTTCCTTTAGCTAACTACTTAAATAATGCAGGCCTCAAGATAAGCTACCTGCATCATTCATGAATATTGAAAGGCAGGCTGTCTTAAACACTGTATGTGTAGCCATACCATGACATTTTTTTCTCAACCAAAGACCTTTGAAGTCAAATACTACTAAAGCAAATACTTTGCTAACTTGGCAAAGTGACAATGCCAAGTGACACTGCACCATTCAAGCACCAATCTAGCCCATCTTTTTATCATGTGACCTAATAGATATGACTTCATTCTGCTGAAAGATTCCCTGCAACATTTGCATTATAGTATTTGAATGGAACCCTTTTGCTTAAATTAGAGGTTAACAAAAAGTGATCCATGAACTGCATGAGGCCCCCATGGACATTTTGTGGTCTTCAGCCTGCACCCCATAGCTTTCCCTCCAAAATTTTAGAACAAAAAACATTTTTGCTCTGAAATATTCCAAAATAATACTCAGTACCCAATAGTATGAAGGGAATTTCCACAAAGCAAGATTTCCCATAAAAAGGATTCTGTAATACAGTAGTTCCCAACCTATGGTTCATGGACCATCAGTGGTCCACAAGAATGAAAATATAGCCCGCGGCCTCGCCATTACTACACTGTTGCCTTGAAACCACATGACAAAGAAAGCAACTGGTCTCACAAAATCCTCTTATAATGCCGAGGCAACAGGGATGTCAGGAGGGGAGAGGCTGACTACCCATGAAATATTACTACTACCACATCAGCTCTAGATTATCAAATATGGTTTTCTATGGGCGAGCAGATGGCGACTACTAGATGGCATATGTTCTGTATCAGAAACTAGAGCTGATTTGGTCTATCCAATGCAATTTTCTTAATCAGCACCCTAAAAAGCCAAACTGAATCTAAAGTTGACCAAAAACTGATTTGTAACCTTTTGGGTACTAATGTTGGAGAGAGGTCCCTAGTCAAAGTGGTCCCTGTTCAAGTGGTCCCTGACCAAAGTGGTCCCTGGTGAAAAAAATGTTGGGAACTACTGCTGTAATGCATTCATACATACAATGGGGGGATATCTGAAAACATCCTTTAGAGCAGGGGTGCTCAGAATGGTGATCGCGATCACCAGGGTGATCTTCAGGCCTCATCCTGGTGATCTTCAGGCCCCTGACCAGGTTTTTTGCTGTTGGTCCTCTTCACGCGCCCCTGCACGCTGCAAAGATGTCCTCTGTTGTTGCTCCTCCCCGCTCCCTGCTCGCGTGCCGGCTCCAAAAGCTCCGTCCAGAGTCCAAGAGGCAGAATGGGCCCCCTCTTTTGGATTCCTCCTCCTCCCTCCATCCTTCTCCAGCCGCTCAGAGTCGTAGGAGACCAAAGGGGGTGGGCCTGGATGACGCGATGCATGGCTGGCCCTGCGCGCATGGGCAGAAGCGCCCATTCTGCCTCTCGGACTTCTCGTGAGCTCTTGGAGGCGACACGCATGCTGGCGGCGTGGAAATAGGAGCAACGACGGAGGAGAAGAAGAAGGACGCTTTGGGGTCATTTCCTTACCGCATCTCAAAGGTCGGTCTTTTTACTTTGGGGTGGGTGCTTGATTGTTCTGTGGCATGTCTCTTTGTTTATTTTTAATGTTTAAAAATGGCCTTTTAACTCCAAACCTCTCTGCTTGCTTTGTTCCTTGAGGAACATATGTTGGGGAATATGGAAATGTGGGAGAAATGGGGTGGTTGGATGTATTTTTGCATGCCCCTTTGTTTACCTTGCTGAGTATTAAATGGCCTTGCATTTCAAAAACCTCTCTTCTTACTTTCTGGCTGATAATATGTGTGGTAATATGGCAGTGTGGGAGAAATGGGGTGGTTGGATGTATTTTTATGCTCTGTTTTATATTGTTGTTATTAAATTGAAATGTTGATGTTTTATAACTTCATTTTATGTAAGCTGCCCCGAGCCTGCTGGAAGGAGCGGTACATAAAAATGAATAATAAATATAAATAAATAAATAAGAAAATAGTTATACGTTTTACATTTCTGGGTAGGTGATCTTTGGGACTTGGTTTTTTAATCAGTAGCTCCCATGCTGAAAAAGTGTGAGCACCCCTGCTTTAGAGGGATTTCTATCTAGAGAGCTGACCTAAAAGTTGGACCCAAAACATATCCCCAAGTCCTCTACCGAGCTTTGGGGACATTTAAGAGGCAAAGAATGTCATTTTGTGGGAGTGGCTAGGTCTGCTGGAGGCTAATGCAGCCCCACAATCATTCGCTTTTGCCCTTCCCTGCTTTAGATGCTAACCACATTATAGTTTCATGTACTTAACAGAATAGTTAAGAGAATCAGTTGGCAGTCAATAGTTCAGATACTCAGGTCATTCATTAATGTACTCAGTGGCTTTAATGGTACTGCAATTTCTCAGCTTTATTTTTACTTAACAAACCTATTGTAGAACCATAAAACAACAGTTTGATATTACAGATGCATGTAAAAATATAATATAAAGTTGAAAAATGTGGAGCACTTTAAAGAAGAATCATGACATATCTGTTACAAGTTATTTGCTGTGAATTTTCCAGGCTGTATGGCCATGTTCTAGAAGCATTCTCTCCTGACGTTTCTCCTGCATCTATGGCAGGCATCCTCAGAGGTTGTCAATTCTGTTAAAAACTAGGAAATTAGGGTTTATATATCTATGGAATGTCCAGGGTGGGAGAAAGAACTCTTGTCTGTTTGAGGCAGATATGAATGTTGCAATTGGCTACCTTGATTAGCATTTAATGGCCTTGCAGCTTCAAGGTCTGTCTCCATACTGTCTGGGAGAATCCTTTGTTGGGAGGTGATTAGCTGGTTCTGATTGTTTCTTGTCATAGATGTGGGCAGAACATCAGGAGAGAATGCTTCTGGAACATAGCCATACAGCCTGGAAAACTCACAGCAACTCAGTGATTCTGGCCATGAAAGCCTTTGACAATACATTTTTTTTTCAATTTCAAAATCTACTAGATATATTTAGAAGTTGTTCTGAATTAGGAATTCAACTAATTTAACACAATGAACTAAGAATTTAGGGTGGTTGGATTTGTAAGGAATTGATGGAAGTGTTGTAAGTCCCTTTATATTTCTCTCTGTCCTCAATTTGAAGGTGGCACCTCTGAGGTTTGTTACCAAAAAGGCACCTCATAAGTACAGGCTTATTCATCTTTTATCATATTCCATATCCCCTCTACTATGCTTTGATTATTTACTTAATTGGGAATGAATTCAATCTGTTGGAGGGCAAAGCCCTTTATTTACAGGCAATGCATGTCGAATTCATTGCAAGATTCACCATGGTTAAACAATGTACAGGCAGTCCCCTGAGTTACAAACATCTGACTTATAAATGTATCTGTTCTGACTTGCAAACAAATTCAACTCAAGAACAAACATACAGACCCTATCTTATTTGTAACTTTATCGCACTAGGCCGTTAAAGGCTCCTCCCTAAACTACAAACCCCATCATTCTGCAGGAGGCAGAAACCAGATTTAAAGTGGATTCATTCTCTAGTGTGATGAGTTCTTTGGGGACTACCTGTATATACAAAATTAAGAACGTTGAACATGATATCTCACAAAATCAGAAGACAAATTTATGCAAGATGTTTTGAAAAACACTGTTAGGTACAAAAGCTACAAATGAATATACTTAGTGGACTTGCTACATGAAATCAAGGTATAACAGTTGCTTTGCTATAGCTTAATGGAATTTCTTCTGGGATTGATGTCAAAAAGGGCACACCGGTGCTCTCAGTGAGGAGCAAATAATCATCCCACAATATCTACACTGTGCTCAAGTCAGGTGCTGGCATAGCATAAACTCTGGTTGGTTTGCAATACACAGCAGAATCACAATACAAGCAAGCACTACCCACAGGCTGTCACTGTCAGACATGAGATACAGAACAAGGGGCACTTGTTACTTGCACCACAAAGGCGGTGCTGCAGTCAGCTGCCTAGGGGATGGTGACCTCAACTTCCTAAGCTAATGCATTCACAGAAACAGCAGAATCTTATCAGAAGATGAGACAAAGGTGTAACAAAAGCAGCATGGCACCCCAGCATCTCTGGCATCTGTTCTAAAGAAGTGCTTTCTTTCCAAACAGTGAAGGGAAGAAGATACTGAAGCCACAAATGAATGGCTCTAAGCGCCAGCTCATGTGCCAGCTCACTCCAGGGCATCACAACCAACAGCACTTCTTTTGGCAAGATGAACTGACAAACCAAGTAAGATTTCTTAATGATAAGATGTTGATGGGGGAGAAAAAGGAGCCATTGTAAACAGAAGCAAAGCGAACAACTAATTGGCAGCTAGCTTTCCACAGCATCTAAAAAGAGGTAGCTGCCTTCTGGCAACACAAGCAGAAAGATTAGAAAGTGAAAACCTACAGGACAGGGAACACCCACAGTCACACTACATTTGAAGAGGCACTGCACACACTCCAGAAACCGAGGAAATCATTGCTTTTCAAGAGGAGTTTTGAAATATTTGTGCTTTCTCAACACTCTCTAACACAACACTGAGTGTTTCTTTCTCTCTCATACAACCCTCCCCTCTTTCATTAATTAGAAAGAAGCAAACACTTCATTGAAGTGTATGAGCAAAAATTAACATGTGCAGGTTTTCAATCTATAAAGGAAAAGAATCTTCTTAAGCATACTGCTCATGCACAATATGAAGTCTTGATCTGATAAACATTCAATATCAACAAAAGAAAAACACTTCTAGTTGTTAAGCACAGGTTTGTCATTTGAAATAAACTCTGTAGTGCTTGCTTTTATACAGAACCGAGAAAGAGCAACTAATAGTTTTTTAAAATCTTAACTGTGTCACGTAGTGCAAAATTTAGCATTTTAAGTATTTTAAAAATATGATTGTTGTAAAGTAACATTGTTTTCTTAGGAATACTGTACTCTGAGGTAGTTTTGCCAGTTCCTTCTTCTGAAATACAGCCAACAACATCTAGGGGTTTGGTTTTTTTTGGCAATCCCTCAACCAAGTTCTAACCAGGGCTTACCTTGGTTAGTTTCCAAGATCAGACAGGATTTATTAGATGATAATTAAACTAAGCAGTATTAACGATGTACAGTATGACCCTTGTATCTATGGGGGATTCCCTTAACCAGGTCATCACTGTTAGCAGATCTAAAACAAGTTATCCCCTTGTTGTCTCTTCCACCTTCTGGACAATTATGTCCGCAAGGCAAGTTAAGAATTTGATGGACCCGTTATTCTGGACAGAGTTTGATTTCCAAAAACCATTAGGATAGTTGACATTTCCCGTTACTACTGCAACTCTTTTTTTCTGAATATGTGGTCATCTGATCTAGGAAGCCATCAATAAAATCCTCAGTCTGACTTGGTGATCTGTAGTAGACCCTTGTTATTTCTTTCCACCATAATCCCCCCCCCCCAAGATGCTTTCAATCTTGTTTTCAGAATTCAAGTCACAGATCTCTTCACTGGCGTAAATATATTTGGCATATAATGCTAATGGTCCTTCCTTTCTTCCTGTTCAGTCTGTTTCACTGAAATAGCTTATACCTATTTCAATACTCCAATCATGAGACTCATCCTACCAGGTTATAGTGATTCCTATTATGTTACTCTTGCTTTACTGTGTAATGAGTTCAAATTCATTTTGTTAATTTCCAATCCTCTGTGCAGTACTGTAGATACATCTAACCCCCTTTGCTCTAACTGCTTAAAGCTCCCAGCCCCCCATTGTTGGGTTCCTAAACTATTTGTCCAGGTCTCTCTATAACAGTTGCTGCAATATCCCCAGCACCTGATGAACTCCTGTTCTCAAGATTACTATCTCTTCCCTTCACATAACTCAGTTTAAGGTCCTCTTGATCAAGTTTGTCTCTTAGCCAAAACATTTCTACTATCTACTGTGATATGCAACCCATCACTTTCCAAAAGAATTATGAAACAATTTGGTCTAGGAAGCCAAATAGTTCCCAGTGGTATCATTTGTAGATCCAGCTGTTCTCCTCCACTGTTCTTCTCTCCCTTCTTGGCCTATGTCCTTCAACTGTGAGGAGATATGAAATGACAATCTGTGCCTCAAATTCCTTCAACTTCCTACCAGAGTCTCATATTTTCTTGTGATACCCTGAAGGTTATGTCTTCCAGTGTCAATGGTTCCCACATGGACAAAAGGAAAGAGCAGTGATCAGCAGAACAGTGGGTCTCATCTGTTATCGTACATCCTGGATGTTTTCCCTCAGGAAGACAACACACCTCTCATGGTGACATCCTGTCTGACCTGCAAACAATAACTTCTGTTCACCTCAAAAACAATCCCCTACCACCACTATATATCTCTAATATAGATTGATAGAGGACATTCCATGTGCTGAATCCTCCAAGGTCACCCGCATATTCTCTGGGGACTGGCACTGAGGTTCTTGTTCCTATTCCTTATCTTCACCAATAAGAGAGAGTTTCAAATTTATTCTGTAGCCCCAGTTTCACAGAATATTTTCTGGTCTTTCTACTTTTATGTTTCAAATTCTTCCAAATGTCTACCTCCTCCTCAGTCACATCCCCTGTGTATTCTTCATACAGGACAGTCTGCTCTGCTCCAAGGACATTCCATAATATGCTGAACAGTAAATACATGGGCTTCAAGTTGCTAGACTTTGTCTTCTAACAGGGCAGCCAACATGTACTTGCTGTAGGCTGGTCATCCAGCAAGAACGTAAGCACACCAGAGCTGTTACACATGATTGCAATAGCTCCCTCGCCATTCATATTCAGTAGTAACCACTGAAAAAAGAACTTTGGGCCTCTCCTCAAAATTCCCCTGGTAAACACCCATGCAAAACTTGAGTTGAACTTGCTTGTTTGCTGAGCACCTGCTCCTATAAGATGGTACTACGTGCACCAAAGAAATCCTTCTTCAGTGCTCCTTTTGAATCTACAAATTAATGTCCTATTCAGGAGCCTTCTGAATCTAAATCTATAGCCTTCAGCAGTTCACTATGATGCTTTTAACAATCACTTTATAGATAAAATCTCTCAGATAAGACCTGACTTCGATGCTATCATTACTGTAGATGTTACAAATTGGGTGTCCAGTGATTCTGTAAGATTGCACTGGATGAATTTCAAATAGTGAGTATCACTGATGTGCACAAGATGCTAGGGCAAACAATAAAATTGTGTCTTTTTGATCCCTATCCTTCTTGGCTGGTCATCCAGGGAGGAGATGCAATTAAATCTCAATTACAATATATTGTTAAAATATTTCTCAAGGAAGGGAGTTTTCCCTCTTGTTTAAACCACTTGTGCAGCCACTTCTTTAAAAGCTTTCCCTGGGCCCCTGAATTTTAAAAGTAGTTGAAGACTAGTATCACATCTTTCTTTTCTGGGCAAGGTGACTGAAAAGACAACTGCCTTCCATTTCCAGTTCAAAGCAGTTTCAGAACAGGACATGAGGTGATGTGTCACCATGGTTTTTTGGTGGGTGATCTTTGCTTATGCTGCATTTGGAACTCTGAATGGTGTTCAATACCATCAACCATGGTAGCCTTCTGGAACACCTGGTGGGTTTAGAAATTTGAGGCACTGTGTGCTTTAGTGGTTCTAGTCTTATCTCTCAGATGTTGGTGCTTGGAGATAGCTCAGCCATGGGCAAACTCCGGCCCTTCAGTTGTTAGGAATTGTGGGAGTTGAAGTCCAAAACACCTGGAGGGCCAAAGTTTGCCCACGCCTGAGATAACTGCTTCCCAAAATAAATCTCTAATGCTGTGTAACATTAATATCCAGAGACATGGAGTTAGGTGCCATCAGTATGCTGATGATACCCAAATATACTTCAGTAATAGCTAGGATACCATGTCTTCTCTAAATGAATCTGTTATATCAGCTGCACCTTTTGAGAGAACTGGAGGACCTAAAATGGTAGTGCTCAACTGGTAACCTCAAGATTGGACTTTCACAATGCGGTGAACACTGGGCTACCCTTGTACCAAATTCAGAAATTTGTATCAGTTAAAAACATGACAACCAGATTGGCTACAGGTATATTCAGGGGTGAGCACATCACAATGATATAAAAATCACTCCACTAGCTGCTAATTAGTGGGCAAAATAAAAAATGTTGGTTATTAACTTTAAAATTCTAAATGTTTTGGATCTGTATTATTTACAATATTGCTGTCTCCTTCACACCATATACCCAGATCCTATGGAAGACTTCTACTGAATATACACATGGATTTTGATATAATCCATGGATAAGTCAAGGATCAGGAGAAGAAAAAGTGCTGCTGCCTCAGGGGGTCCGTTGTCCCTGCTGTTATTTCCTAACCCAGGCACGCAAAAAGGCCGGAAGCAGCACTGCAGCAAAGAGAGTAGAGGGTGGTGCTTCTTTGAGGTTGTCCCAGAATAGCTAAGTTCTCACCTTTTGCCACTCTACTCAGAGAAGTAAATGGCTCCTCTTTTGTTAAGAGTTAAGGTATGGTACTTACACTGATCCACAGATGAGTTGACCTTTGACTTTTTAGTATTTCTAGACTTATACAGTCTTCAGTCAGGCAAAACTAGACAGACTGCTAACCAGTCTCTTTAGGAATAAATACTGCTTCCAACAGTGTGGCTGTGTTCTCATGTGTCACAGACAGTCCAGATAATAAAAATCTGATGAAGCTGGCATGTGTTTGTTGAGGGGTATACAGAAGGATACAGGCATTGACAGAACTTGGCTCCAGACATTTAGGCCTATAAGGAAGATACCAGTATCTTGAATGTGCCTCGAAGAAATTATGTAGGGCTTTGTCATGTGGTCGGCTGACTTACAAATCAGCTCTGCCCTTGACCAGCTGAGAGTCCTCAGAATTCTAGGATGCCTTGCAGTAACATACGGTTGATGTACTGGAAAGCCTTTTTATTCTTCATCATGTGATTTGCCCTTCAGCTGCTGGCTCGACAACATATTTTATTACGTATTTGCTATGAAAGAAAAAGGCTTTGGAGCTGGAGAACCAGAGCATTTTTCTAAAAAAGAATAGAGTCTTCCTGGCAGGACTGAAGGAGTACTATTTGGTTTTCAGACAGTGGAAATGTAGAGCTCACTGTGGTCACTGCCAGCTATTAATATCCTGCTTCTTCAAATTTGCTATTTTCTCTGTAAAAATAGAAAAAACCTAAACAAAACATTGCAACCATAGAGTGGGGGTGCTCTTCTTTGCTGCTAGGGACAACCACCAAAACTGACATTTAAAGTAGGTGGGGAGTTTCTGCTAAATATACTGTGGTTATGAAATCCCAGTTTTCAGATACTCAGAGAAATTGGCAGGTAGGAAGGGAGGGAGAAGATAGAATACATATAATCTCTCAGCAATTTTGTTGTGTTTACTAGTGACAAGCAACAGTGTTGTCCCCTCAAGAGTGGGAGTTGTGGTGGAAACCTTGCTGTCAGGCAATGGAATTTTCTTCATCCTTGGTTCAAGATCTCTAAGAAAGCAGATTTCCAATAGCATTACGGCTTTTGGCTCAGCGCTACAACTGTTGCACTTCCAGTCTCATCTTGCTATGGTATTTGGGCAAGCAGCACAATGAAGTCTCTGTATGACCTGAACATGTCAGAGTGCCGATTCAGCTTTCTGGTTACTTAAAACAACAACGACAAGCAAAAGTAGGGAATGTGTTATTTTTGGAGTGTGGAACATTTCTCCCCTAACAAAAACTATTGGATTAAAAAGGAGTACTATTCCCCACATATTCCTGAGATCGCTATGGTCCGAGGACCAAAAACTTTTGGAAGTCCCATGGGGTCAGAAACTGTCGCTTGTCATCTATGAGACAATGTGCCTTTTCGGTAGCAGCGCCTGATTTATGGAATGCCTTGCCAGAGGAGGTCCGAGCAATAACAGACTTGTCCTCCTACCGGAGGGCTTGCAAGACTAACCTCTTCTGGCAGGCATTCAACCTTTAGAGGCTCTGCTTAATCCATATTCTCTGTCTTAGTATAAATGGTTTTTATTGTTGTTTTAACTGTTGTTTGTGATTATGTTTTATGCTTATGTTGTGAACCACCCTGAGCCTATTGGGAAGGGTGTTATACAAGTTGAAATAATAAATAAATAAATAATAGACAGAAATGCATGACATAATTGATTATTTGTTGATAGATTTTTTCAAGGTGTATTTCCACCGAAACAGAATGAATAATAAGGTATTACTCAGAATAACAAGTGGTATTATCATTTTACAATGCATGGTGATATGTATTTTACATATACAGACAAACCTGAGGGTTCAGAATGATTCATTTTTGTTGATATTAATAATTTATTACATGTTTTGCCTATATTTTAGATCAGGTGCAGCTATATTTTAATAAATATTGAGGAGTAGCCTGGATTTAGCCAAGTACTAAAGTGTAATTTGAATATACAGAATGTTGAGTTCTGAATAGGAATGCCTTTACCTGCTGGCAAAAGAAAGGCAGGGAGGAGACCAGGTTGGTGTTCTGTGGAAAGGATATCAAGAGGATGGGGGCAACTACACAGAAGGCTCTGGGCCTAAACCCTACAGGGCTTTATAGGTCAGGACCAGTACTTTGAATTGTGTCTAGAAATGAACCAGTAACGAGTACACTCTTTTAGCAAGAGAGTTACAGTATATGTTCCCCATAACAGCATTCTGGCTGCAGCATTCTGGATCTGCTATAGTTTCTGAACAGTTTCCAAAGACATCTCTGAATCCTTTCCTACAAGCTGTCAGAAGATACATAAATCCAAAATAGTAGTTAAGACTGTTGTAATACTTAGGAGAGGCCTGGATACACAGCCAGGAAGAGGCATACAGACTTAGTTTAAACTTGTTGTTAAGAATGAAATGGCAGAAAAGGATCAATAAGTTCGAAGGATGTTTGGATTCAGTCTCAAAATAATTCTGGTTATAAATGCAGCCACTAGGCAGTTTTGTCTAATTTAGAAAATTTACTCACCGTATGCCGTCATAGTCCCAACATAAGGCCCATCCACCACATTCCTATTCTCTTCTGCCAGTGCTTTTATATATCTTTTACTGAGGTCCAGTATTTGCTCACGAAGCACTGAACTGCTTTCATGCTGAGTCTTCTGTTGGATAGTAAAATGCAGAAGCATCATTCCCCAAATGAAGCCAAAGGTCACCAGAAAGAAGCCAAGTTTCTGAGAAGACAACTTCCACGGAGTAAAGAATGCCATGGCTGTCCAACCACCTCTGCAGTCACTTGGAAAAGCTTTAACAGCCAAAATCTAAGGTGTCAATTCATAGTCTAGTCCAGTAGCAATCACAAATCAGAAGCTATTCACTCTGGCTCCTTAGTCAACGTATTGTTTCCTTTCAATCCAATCCCGCTGCTGCAAGAGAAAAGAAAAACATATGGTCATTTAAAGGAGCAAAGTACCTGTCTCAAGTTATTTTGGGGTTTCTTTCATTTTCCTTCTCCCCCACCACCAGGGCAGGACAATATTCTTGTTTTGCATTTTTTTAAAAAAATGTTACAAATCAATAGTTTAGGCAATTGTTTAGGCAAAATAGAAATAGTTCAGGCAGAAAGCAATTGGAAATGCACCAAGAACTATGCCTCAACAGATGCAGAATTTACCTTTCAAAAGCTTGGAACTAATTCAACACAAAAAGTTTCCAATCTAAATTTCTAGGCAGTGCCACTTCATGTGCCAGGAGCGCGGAGGGTTTACATCTTGAAAAGAATATGCCAATGCAGCAATACTTTTGTTCCCTCCTGCCCTTTCAAATAAGCCTGTGGTTTTTGTAAGAACAATGACAGATAAGCCAGACTTCAGTGAACACTCCCATGGAAAGAAACAGAAGTTAATTTGCATTTCCCTATTTTAGAAAAAGATATCTGGAGCTCAGAAGCCTGGAAAACAGTCACCTATGTTACCAAAAGACTGTTATCCCATTTGAAATTGTCCACAACTGACCACTGCAAATATCCGAAAAACCTGGAACGCATTATGCAGCCCTTTGAAAATTTAAAGCAAGGGTCATGATTTGCAGCTTTCTAGATCCTGTTACATTTCTTGCCACTCCCAGCTCTATACCTGAGTGCCATTTTGTATTGCATCCAAAGTGGGTTTATATCCATAAAATCTCATGTGAAAATAAAAACCAGTTTGTCCTAAAGGTGCTTGCACCTTCCTTCCTTCCTTCTTTCCGTCCTTCCTTCTTTTTATGTCCACAGTGTCATGATGTCAGAGGCCACTGTGGAAACAGTGTGTTATTTTCAAAATATGACACTGAAACCTTGGTATTTTTCCCCTGAGTTTTCAACATTAAAGATAGTGGACAAAAGACAGGTATTCTTCTATGTGTAATTTTCCCTAATTTTCTCCTAAAAATTGAGCTCAAGGCTCACAGTAATACTGAATAGAAAGTATAACTAAAACACAAAAACATATTAAGCAAAATACAGCACCCAGATGGGAAGAAGTCTTTCCGCAGCAATCAATCAGTTGCAAATATGGAACGCAGAAAGAAATGTAAGTGATTTTCCTCTAGAATGAAATATATAGCCACTCCAGTCTGAATGCTGGATCAGGACTGTAAGATACCAGAGTTTGAATCCCTGTTGAACATGGAAACCTTAGGCAAGTCACAGTCCCCCAGCCTTTAGGTAGCCAATGGCAAGCTATCTCTGAACAAATCTTGCTATGAAAATCCCATAATAAGGTTGCTTTAGGGTCGCTGTAAGTCTAAAATTACTTGAATTAGCACAATAACAAAAAGAATACATAAACGCTGCACCAAGATGTGTCATCTTCAGCTCTTTATTATTTGCAAGATTATAAAAATACATCAAACACTATCACACAATTTCAATAAATGTCTCAGTTCAAAACCAATGCTGTTGGAGGGATATAAAATATTTCCTGTTTTAACTTGGTGTGTGGGTCTGATTTTAAATGGAGTGAATGTCAGCAGTTCTAAAACTGGGAAATATGTATGGCTCTAGGGGGGAAGAGGTCAGGAATTTGATTCACACCAATTTAAATGAAAAGGAGTAAGTGAAGATTATAGTTATGAGCATGCTGCTCCCATGCTATAGCAATTAACAAAGAGGATGCTTAAGGACCAATGGGTGCAATATCTTCATGTAATCTGGATACATTTACAAGTTTTTTAATAGTAAAAAAAATCCTCATTGTGGAATGGCCCACTTACCTCCTCCATGATTTTCTTTGCAATTGCGTCAGCACAATTAAAACTGCTTAAACTACATTAAACATTCTGAAAGCATTCTGTGCTTATTGCAAGTTGTTTTGTTCTAGAGTAGTCTTAATGAAGGCAATTAATGTCCACTGTCATAAAAAAACTGAATGCAAACTGAATGACTTGTTAGTGAAGTGGATCTTTGCTTATTTAATTCATTTTCTTTTAGTATAGCAAAAGCACATCAAGAATGCAAGAAGCGGATTGGGGCTGGTATGAGTAAAATTAATATCTCTTTAGGAGTAATTGAAAGATGTGGTTGCATGCAGAATCTATCCCACCTTTTCTTCTGTATTGGTTCCACCTGACCACACAGTTGTTAATTGACTATTCATTTATTTATAGTATCAGAAGCAAATTACAAATACAGTTATAATGTATAAAAACACAAAGGAAGTTTTTAAAAAATGGCATTATGCTGGATTTCTTTTGATCAGAAGCTGGCCACTTGGGGTGCCTCTGGAGTCGCTGTAAGAAGGTTCTCCATTGTGCATGTGGCCAGACTCAGGCTGCATTGCAATAAGTGGTCTGTGGTTTGCTCTTCTCCACATTCACATGATGTGGACTCTACTTTATAGCCCCATTTCTTAAGGATGGCTCTGCATTTCGTGGTATCAGAGCAGAGTCTGTTCAGTGCCTTCCAAGTCGCCCAGTCTTCTGTGTTGCTCAGGAAAGAGTTTCTCATCTGATATCAGCCACTGATTGAGGTTCCGGGTTTTAGCCTGCCACTTTTAGACTCTTGCTTGCTGAGGTGTTCCTGCGGGTATCTATGTAGATCTTAGGAAGCTGTTTCTTGATTTAAGTCATTGGTATTCTGGCTGACATCCAAACAGAGGATGGGCCAAAGATGTCAATGTCTTGGTCCTTTAATTGCTGGCTGTGGCTTCCCGGTGGATGTCAGGGTAAACAGTATAATTTCTCCAGAGATATAGGGCGTAGGCATCCTGTGATAATGTGGCATGTCTCATTAAGAGCCACATAAACTGTTTTAATGTGGTGAAATATATCCCACACTGGGCATACGTATTCAGCAGCAGAGTAGCAAAGCACGAAGACAGATGTCTTCACTGTATCTGGTTGTGATCCCCAGGTTGTGCCAGTCAGCTTTCGTATGATGTTATTTCTAGCACCCATTTTTGCTTGATATTCAAGCAGTGCTTATAAGTCAGAGCACTGTCCAGAGTAACTCCCAGATATTCTGGTGTGCTGCAATGCTCCAGTGGGACTCCTTCCCAGGTAATCCTCAGAGCTCAAGGTGCTTGCCTGTTCTTAAGATGAAAAGCACATGACTGTGGTTTAGATGGATTAGAAATCAGCTGGTTTTCCTTGTAATAGACAGTAAGAGCACCTAAAGCTTCAGAGAGCTTATGTTCAAACATTTCAAAGCTCTCTGCTTGAGTGGTGATGTCACGATCGTCAGCATAGATCAGTGGTTCCCAACCTCTTTTTGACCAGGGACCACTTTGAACAGGGACCACTCTCCAACATTAGTACCAAAAGGGTTATGAATCTGTTTTTGGTCAACTTTAGATTCAGCTGATTCAGAAAATTGCATTGGATAGACCGTATCAGTTTCTGATACAGAACATATGCCATGGTTAGCGACAGGGAAGGAGTAGCAGGTGGTGTGAAAGGAGTGGAAATAAAATAAGAGAAAGGAGTCTTGTGGACCAGATTTTCATCTTCATGGCCCACTGGTGGTCTGCAGCTCACAGCTTAAGAAGTACTGGCATAGATGAAACTTTGTCCCTTCTGGCAATGGCTGATCATTTGTGTAAATGTTACACATTGATGGAGCAACAACGCTCCCCGAGGCAGGACATTCTTTTGTTTTCACCTTCTGCTTCTCTGACCCTGGAACTCAACAAAAAAGATCCTGTTTTGTAGCAGATTTCCTATAAAGCAGGTGAGGTGGTAATCCTTTGTGATATTATACATTTTTCTCAGGAGGAGGCGATGATTTACAGTATCATAAACTGCTGACATGTCTATGAAGACAGTGCCTGTAATAAGTTGATTGATCCACAGCTATAGCTATATGCTAGCAGATTGTGTTCCTTTTTCTAAATTAAAAAAGGGGGAATTTGAGTGGTACTTTACTGGTCTGTACAAAGCTTTCAAAATGGGAACAGGCTGCATTTCATTGGATTAACTGCATTATGCAGCATTGTGCAGAGAACAGACAATTAGCTGGCCAAAACATTTAATAAGCAAATGATAAACCAGAAAAGGTGTATCCAAATGTGAAAGCTTACTGTCCAGTCTGCACCAGGCACTTGGCTCCTGTCCCATTTGTCCTCAAGACCATGTTCATACTGTTCCACCCCAAAGCCATACTGTATTTCTTCCAGGCAGCCCTTGAATTGTTCTACATTCTCATAACAAGCAGGCAATGGCTATTAACCAAAAGAGCTCAGCACAAAAGACTCATTGAAAACTAAAAAAAACCCCCACAGGATAAAATAAAAGACATTGGAAGGAAGAAAGGAAGAACTTGGAGCTCTGACCTTTCCAAAGATATGAAGGAACAACCTTCAACTGCACCATTCAGCATTTCATTTCTAATTATGAAACTACAAAAAACTTCTAACAGCATAGCTAAAGCCCTTTAATTATATTTACAATGCTATTATTGATATGATTCCTTAGAACTCTGTTCTATAGTGATCAGTGAGCTTTCTTCCCTTCTGCAGCATTAAAATCTATATTTAAAAGAGTATTTGTGTGGGAAACCTTGATGCTCAAACAAGATAAATCTTTTGCACCCACCCCATTCATCGAAAACACCACTGCATTCTGCCACATTTGCCATCATGCATATTATAAACGATCACTTAGGCAGAACTAAAAATATCCTCTGATGAGGTAAGACAGATGAACTGAAGAGAAAGTTAAGCTCTAAATGCTATGTTCTCCATTGTGTATGTACACAGAGATGCTTTCCCACCCAGCCCTTAGAAGACATGGATAAGAACTGACAAGAGGAGATATAAGATAATGTGACATGAAATCACTTTTAATCTTGGAACAAGCAATGTAATTTTACTTTCAGGAAAAATGCCATCTCATTTGTGTTGGGAGTGTGGTTCGCCTGTAGCGACCCAGTCGTGATTCGAACAGATATAGGGGTCCTTGATTGCACTGTGCGTTTTGAAATCTCTCCAATTTTCTGTCAAGCGTGTTGTCTTACACAGCTTATTCCTACAAAAATGAATCCATCAGCAGGCACTTTTTTTCAGCGTGCCAGCAACCTATTTGGTTTCACTTGCCCTTGAATTGCATTTGTGTGTGCCCCCAAAGAGACAGCTCTCTTTTTCTTCCTCTTCTAGTTTAAAAACTTGTCCTACTGCCCAAGACAATTGTCCTTGCACGGCTTAAGCCTTGGAACTTACCCAATATATTCATGAATAAGTCGACCTCAGGTTTGGCCCCAGGATTTTGATATGACTCGTGGATATAGCAATGGTCATTTTGCAGAAAGGGGAAAGGGTCAGTGCTGGCCCCCACTGTTGCCATTTGCATGTCCAGGCTTCAAAAAGGCCCAAAGTACTATAGTGGTGCAGAAAGTAGAGGGGTTCATTGCTTCTTTTAGCTTCTCCTGGGATGGATTAAGCTCTTGTCTTTCGCTACTCTACTCAGAGACAGGCATGGTTCCCCCCTGCTTTCTGGTGAAAATTAAGTACTTACACTGATCCAAGGATACATCAATTGAGGTTTTGGTTTTTAAAAAAAACTAAAATATCCAGACTTTTATTTATTTGCTTTATTTATACCCCACCTTTCTCACCCCGAAAAGGACTCAAGGCAGTTTATAAACACCAGCAAAAATTCAATGCCACATCATAGACATAACAATAAAACACACCCTACCAAACTATAAAACAATTAAAACATATGAGCAATTAAAACACATAAATACAATAAAACAGATTAAAATATACAAAGTGCCAAGTGTTAATTTTCCATGCTTTTTGATTTTCTATAGTCATTATTCAAGCTGTTGTCGATTTCTGTATTATCTTACTCTCAGAACGCCTGTGTGCAAAGCCAGGTCTTTAGCATTTTCCTGAAAACCAGGATGGATAGGGCTAGCCTGATGTCCCTGTGGTGGCCCCACAATCGAGGGGCCACCACTGAATCTCTCATCTACACAAGTCACACTTATGAAGGGGGTGGGACTGAGAACAGGGTCTCCTCAGCAGGTCTTAAAGCTCTAGTTGGCTTATAAAGGGAGATACGTTTGGACAGGTATTTTGGACCATAATCATTTAGGGCTTTATAGGCCAAAGACAGCACTTGAAATTGAGCCCAGCAGCAGACTGACAGCCAGTGGAGCTGACGTAACAAGGGAGTTGTACACGCACGCCTGTACACTGCTCCAGTAAGAAATCTGGCTGCCATCTGTTGGACAATTTGGAGCTTTTGGACAGTCTTCAGAGGCAGCCCCACGTAGAGCATGTTGCAGTAGTCTATTTGAGATGTAACAAGAGCATGGACCACCATGGCTAAGTCTGACTTCCTATATTCATGAGTATATAGGGCTAAGCCTTATAATAACTAGCTGGTCAGCCATGGAACCAGAAATGCTCCCTTAGTAAACTCTCAAGGAACAGACCACATCCATCTAACCATTTATTGTCAATTATTTTCAAATCAGGAATAAGATTTTACAGAAAGAGCCAAACTATTTTTTCTGACACTTATTGGTACAATCTTAGTCTAGCTAATGAAGCCATATGTCTCAGCACTCAACAAAGGAACTTTTGTTCAGTCCACTGTATTCGGTTTATACTTAATTTTGTGACTACACGCCAGATTTCTACAGAGCAGTTCTTTGAAAAAGACACCACGACTATGTACACAATTTTCTAAATGTGAGAATCAAAGGCAAAGCCATAGGCACTACAATAATACAAAGACATGACTGTAAAACAGGCATTTTTCAAAGCTGAACAAGAAAGACAATAAGATTAAAGATACTGAAGGACTGGCCAAAGCTGAAGAATATCACAAAAATATGCAAGAGCTTGGGAATCAGTGAAGGCACATTAATGTCATTGTTACAGATAATGCACAGCTTAATTTGCAGGAAATCTCCAACTCTGGAGTACGTTTTCAGAATAGAAAATCTGTGATTATGATAGTTTCCTGCTGATTGTTCAAATGAAATGCTTTGGTCTTTTGCAACAAATCTGATTAAATTGTCTCTTGACTTAAAACCCCAAAGTGACTCTGCATATGTAAGGAACAGCAAAAAATAAGAATGCCAGCCTGGAAGAGACCTACTATGACCAGCGTTCCAGGAATCAGGAACAAGCGCCCAATATTGTGTTGTTGTTGTTGTTTTTTAAATATGGGTGCAATTAATCCAATAGTTCAAACTTCTTGAGATGAAAGAGGCCTCATCTTTAACATCCCCAGTTAAAAGGAAATTGGCTTTTAAAAGTCCACCTTTGCCTAGATGGAGAGCCTTTTATTTAACCATAAAATAATGTCTAAAGGAACACAGCCTATCAAACAGTTCTTGGGGAAAAAGCAATTAAGGGGCAATTCTTCATGCAACATATACATTAACAAAATGAAGTATCAGTCTCCAAAAAGCAGAAGTGACTTTCAGGATAACCGTTCTACAAGATTTAAAACACAACAAGGAAACTGTTATTTAATTTTAGTTTTAACTCATAATTCATGTTTAAATTTTGTTAATATGGATGTACTGTTGTTGTATTTGGGCATTGAATGCTTGCCTTTTATGTTTAGAATTCGCCCTGAGTCCCTCCGGGGAGATAGAGCAGAATATAAATAAAGATTTATTTATTTATTTATTGTTAACCATTTAGAGTCAATGGGCTTTAATTTTGCAGGGGCAGCACATGCAAATGAAATGTATCTTTAACATTGAACCTTATTACACTGGGCTAGAAGTAAGCTGTAACTACATTTCCTAGCTCCCTTTGGCTGTTCCACATAAAAAGGGTATTTGATTTAATTTATTTCAAAAAGATATGCTGGAAAGGAATGACACAATGTGCTCCTTATTTCCATTAGGATTTGCAGGGTTTGAAGAATAGAAGGCTAATTAATACATTACGCTCTATGAATCAGTTTTTTCCGGCATATAAGACATCTGGGTGTATAAGATGACCCCCAACATTTCGAGTTAAAATATAGTTTGGGATATACCCGCCGTATAAGACTACCCCTCTTCCAATGCACACCAAATAAAAATTTAAAAAGCATCAGATTTGATTTCAATATGGTAATTTTCCTATTACTGTAACTCCTCTGCCTCACAGATCTCGCACATGTGCATCTGCACCACTTCACTGCAGTCTTCAGGAGCAAGACCTGAGAGGCAGAGGAGGAGGTATGGTAATAGGATTCAAGGGCGGGCCAGAAAGGTAGAAGAGGTGTGTTTTTCTGGGCCCAGAGCCACTCTCTCTCTTTTTCCCATACCCCGGGCATCCCTGACGCTGCAGTTTCCTCCACCCTTCACTTACACCTTCCTGGTGAGGCGCCCCTTCACCTCACCATTGGGACCGCATTAAGTCCATGAATCCTGATGAATGGATTTTCTTCTACCGTACTTGTACAGTGTTGCCCTTAATGCTTTCATACAGTCACTGCATACGGCAGGGACGCGGCCACTGCCATTTTTGAGCTCCTCCCACCATATGCGGCAACCACAGATTCTCCAATCCAGATTGGAAGCTTCAGCACCCACTCTATAAGTCAACTCCTGGCATATATGGCGACTCCCACGTATAAGATGACCCCTGACTTTTGAGACAGTTTTCTTGGGTTAAAAAGTAGTCTTATATGCCAGAAAACACGGTACTTAAAGGGCTTTCAGAACCTCAGCCTTGCACCCAGTGCAATGGACCAGATTGATTCAACTAGTAGAGAAATGATAATGCAACTTGTCACGTATAACTCTCAGCTAAAAACTTGCAAATGGAAAAACACCATGTAAATTGTACCCCTAAGCAATGGGAATGGAAAGACATGAAATTATTCAACTGCAGCTCATTAGGAAGTTGTTCCATAACCAAAGTCTTAAATTAGGATTAAAGGTTTCTCTTCACATTAAACAAGTTAATTATTTTACCAAATATTGGGACTGTTTCTATTATTGCCAATTACAACTGTTTTTGGGAATGGCTGCTATCAATACACATGTAACACTTGAAACTTTCTACTTCATTTATAGCAACTGGTTATGGTAGCTGTGATATTTTATCTTGTAATAATGGTATTTAGATGGTATTTTAGCAAAACTATTGTTATTAAAAGAAAGATACAATTCAACAGATAATATTTTTTCAGCATTCCTTAACAAAACATAACACACACACACATTTCTTTCTTTGGCATTTAAGTTAAGATTTCATCCCAAAGACTGAAATGAGAATCAGGCGGATTTAGATTGTCTCTATTTCTATCAATAAAAGAAATTCTAATACCTAATGTTTTATGTTTTACTGAGGCTACCTTGTGACTGCTTTGACACGAGTAAACTTTCATGTTGCTGGGTTGCTGTGGGGTTTCCGGGTTGTATGTCTATGTTCCAGAAGCATTCTCTCCTAACGTTTCACCCACATCTATGGCAGTTATCCTCAGAGGTTGAGGAGATGCCTGCCATAGATGTGGGTGAAACGTCAGGAGAGAATGCTTTTGGAACATAACCATACAGCTCAGAAAACTCACAGCAACCCAGCCTTTGACAACACATTATCTTTATGTCTTCGGTTTAGCTTGGACTCCTGATTCCGTCTCCTTCCTTCTTTACTGCAAGCTGTAGGAACCAAGTTTATGACCTGAACTTCCTGTCCATTCTCAAGATCCCCTCTATACAAACTACATTGGGTCTCCACTGTGTGCCCCCTAATGAATAGTCCCTCCTAGATGTTGTAATGAAAAGCATTTGTCTAGAAACTGGGCCAGGCTCAGTTTCAAACAAAGACTCCGGTCATAGCTCTTCATGAAGGATGATACCAGAAGCTCACTTGTTAATAGCACTCTTGGCTTTTCTTTGCGAATGAAGATTCAGGAAGGACTCATTCCACGCTTTCTACAAGTGTGTTGATGATGCGGAGGTTGGATGTGTCCTTCAAGCCTGTGCAATGGATTTTTCTGGTGGAAGGCGGCGAGCACAGAACTGGCTTCACCCTTTAAACCAAAGGTTCGCCTGCCGGGGCCTAGCAAGCTGGGACGGTGGCAGTGAGATTCTCAGGTCGTAGGTTTGGTTTGAGTTTCCTTCTCTTAGATGGTTGACCTTACAGGGTTAAATGAGCACCATCTGCCCGGGTTTGAAATTAGAGTTTTCCTTCTCCTAGGATGGTTGCCAAAAGGCTAGAGAGCCCGTCCTGCCCATTGACGCTCTTTGTCAGACCCTTCGGTTGTGACCTGTCTGGCATGGGAGATCCTACTGGTAGCTATTATGCCACCGCCAGCATAGCTCACAACTTCATTAGGGTACGCAAGTCTGTCCCCCACGACAAGGGGGTGCTAACAGAGAGGTAACAGCACTAAGACAGGGCTAAATCTAATTGCTACTCATAAGTCAAGCAGATCCTTGTATCATTGGTAGGTTAAAACATACCTAGGGTTCACTGATTTAGAGGGTATGCTGTGGTTGTTACTAACAGTTGGAATTATGCTACAAAGTCCTTCACATGCTCTACACAGAAGCCTCTTATGAATGACCATACAACCCTCTTTTTTTCCTGAGCTGCTACAAGAACAGACACAAACCAACTTTTCCTAATTTAAGAACCATATAAACGTTATAGTTCTATCCTTCACTTCTGCTGCCATTTAAAAACCTTCTTGTCACAACAAACATGAAAAAGCAAGTTTTTGTATCAGGGTCTGTTTCCTCTTCCCCTCAACAACTTCAATTACATGGCGTTTACAAGAATTACCTCTCTGGCAAGAGCTCACCACTTTGATGGCCTCTCTGATTTTCCTAGCTGATATCATTAACTACTGTACAGAGCTCCTCCACTTCCCTTTTGCTGGCACTCTCCCCAGACTGCCAGGCAGTTTGGGGAATAGCTGAAATGTTTCATTTCCATATTGGGGAAAACTAAATGAGATAGGAAATAGTATTCATTTTAATGACCAGCCAGATGAAAAGCAACCCTTCTCCTTAAAACCATGGCACTTGCTACAGACGGTAAGGATGTGGTTGAGCTCATATGTAGAGCACCGGGAAAATGGCTAACTTAACAATGCTGCTATGTTCTACCTTTAATCTTCCTAAATAGGGCCCTTTGTTATACACTAACAAGTGAAATATAATGTGCAACCTTTTCCTCATAAAGATAAATTGAAGTTAATATGAAATTTAAGAGTGGGGTGAGAGTAATCTAATATTTGCAAAAGAAATACCTACATTATAAACTACTTGTTTCTACCCATACTGAAAAACAGTATAGCCATCATTGAAAATACCAAATGGATATAAGTACTTTTTGGAAAAATAGTATGGAATAGATGAACCATTTATTACATACAACATCTGGAATACATTAAATTTTAATACCTCTAAAAGGTATTTTTAAAGATGAGGATGATAAGAAAAAATCTAAAATACCTACAAATCAGAGAACCACCTGTTCTAATGCACTTAGGCTGCTAACTTGAATTATTCTCTAGACAAATGTCTCAGGAAAGTATTTCTTCTTATCACCACATGACTCTAAAGAAATGTTCTAAAGTGCAATATACATTCCAAACTTAATTCATCTGCTGAATAGTTTACTATCCTGTAATTATATAACATTACACTGACCTCATCTCAAGATATAGTATATTTATTTAGCAATGTTTCAAAAATTTGCCTTGTTGAATATCACTACAGTCCTTTTCCAGTGTGTACGAGCACACACTAACCCTCATTCTACTCCAATGCTGGCCTCAGCTCACTCTATACTGTGAAAGAATCACTATCTGATTAGTAACAAGAGAAAACATATTAATCAAATCTGAGAATAATTATCAAATCTACAAAAGTGAAATATGCAAAGGTGGATGGTGAATTGTACTTTGATTAGAAGAATATCATAGAATCATATTGAAGGACCTAGAGGTGCCCACAAACACTTTGGGGGTGTGTGTGTAATTTTTCGAGTGTGAGTAAATGAAACCACAGATAAAAGTAAACCACAGATAACATTTTTGCTGTTCTGAAAAAGACAGTTTTACAAAGATAGGTTTTATAAGATAAGGTGGTCAATAGAAAATAGATAACATCAAAAACAACAACAACAAACAGAATCTATTATTAGGACTACAAAGAACAGCTTGGGACCTTCTGAACAAGGCAAACACATGCTACTTTTGGAGTAATAGAGCTGGCAGAAAAAGAGCTATAGGCTGAATCCCTTTTGCTAGCATTCCCTAGGTGATCAATGCTACTGTTGGACTTTGCTCTGAGAAGGCATAACGGATTTCTCAATTTGTCACATCTTCCCTAAAGCAGATCAAAAGTGGTGGCCATATTCAAAGAGCAGTTAATGGTTTTGCATGATATCTGAACTAGAATAGAGGTATTAGTTTGGTGAATGATGACAGCTTCTTGTCCTAAAAGTCCTTCTTCTCTTCTTGGCTTTTCTTCACCAACAAAGATTCAGGAAGGACTCATCCCACCCTTTCTACAAGTGCTTTGATGACTAAGGGGGCCAATCTGAGATAGGCAAGTCCAGTTGCAGAAAGCACGGCAGAAAGTCTCCTTGGGTGATGTTTCCAAGTTGCGGTTCTTTCTGTGTTGTCATTTCTCTTCGAGACACGTTCAGCGTGTCTTCTCAAAAGAGGTCGCAGCATTTTGGATAGTATGTCTCCATGCCTCCCGATGTGAGGCCAGGTTGGACCATTGTTGGTGATCAATCTGGCTGAGCCTGAGATGTTGTTTCAGGGAGTCCTTATATCTCTTTTTTGGGGCACCTCTCTTGCGCTGACCCGTGGCATGTTCACCATAGAGTAGTATCTTAGGGAGGCAGTGGTCCTCCATCCCAGAGATGTGCCCTGCCCAGTGCAGTTGTGGTCTCAATAGCATGGCCTCAATGCTGGTGATCCCTGCTTGCTCAAGGATAACAACATTCGTCACAAAGTTAGTCCAGTGTATATTTAGGATTGTGCGAAGTCAGCGCTGGTGAAAGCGTTCGAGGAGTCGTAGGTGTTGCCGATAGGTGACCCATGTTTCAGACCCATTAAGGAGAATAGACAGTACGATAGCTCTGTACACACTGATTTTGGTGCTTTGCCTCACATGTTTGTTATTCCAGACTCTTTTGTGAAGCCTTCCGAATGCACTATATGTCTTTGCTAATCTGTGATCTATCTCTTTATCAATCTTTGCATCTGAAGAGATTATGCTTCCTAGGTAGGTGAACTGCTGAATGGACTTAAGCATAGATTTGCCTATGCTGACATGGGGATGATGGTGTTCTTCCTGTGGTGCAGGCTGGTAGAGAACTTCCGTTTTCTTCAGGCTGACTTCCAGCCCAAACAGCTCTGCTAGGCGCTGCAGGGCTGCTTCTGTGTGGGCAACAAGGGCAGCATCCTCTGCAAAAAGCAGCTCATGGATTAGATAGTTTAGAGTCTTAGTGCGAGCCTTCAAACGACTTAAGTTGAACAAGCTGCCATCAGTACGGTAGCGTATATATATGTGGTATTATTACAGAAAATGGCACCTAGATCTAGACTGATGGTTAATATATCCAAAGGATTCACCTAACTTAGCTGCTATTGTGTGGCCTGAATATCTTCTCATTCTGAAATGAAAACTGGGGCAAAATGGTGAACCTGTTCAGTACTGTGAAGTCAAGCAGTAGAGCTTGATCTGGTTCTTCCTTTCCAACACCTACAATTTGTGTTGACACAGGTGGGGGCAATACTCAAGCAAGGCTATTCATTATTAGCTGGCTGAAACTCTAGATACAGACATAGATATTAAGGAGTACTAAGATCCAACATTTCTTACGCACCCTTCAATTAAGTGCAAGGAGACCGAGACTCAGCTCTCAAACCACTCATGTTCTTAATGCTGTGGTTGGCAAGCAAACAATGAAATAATAGTGTTGAAAGTTAAGGAAAAAATCAAGAATTGTTTTTTTTAAATGAAAAGATCAAAAGCTTTTAAGTACAACATCCCATTACCTCTTGAGAATGTCAAAAGTTTAATCTCAAAACTCCGTCTGCAGTTGTTCACAATCAGGAGGCTATTTCAGAAGGCTTTTTCAGTTAAGGGTGGGGTTGAACTACTGCAACCCAAATCGGTAAATGTTGAGGGATAAATGGGAGTTAGGCTACAAACATTTCCTTCTTCCTGCTGTACAACTGCAGTAAAAGCTACAATAAGTTACAAGTTTATTACAAAAACTTAACCTTCAGTACCTATGTTCTATCAGTATTTGGGTCCAACATTAAAAAAAGGTTGCACTAAAAAAACAAGCACAAACAGTTCACAGTGATAAGCAGCTTGACGTCACTTTAACTGACATGGTTTTCTCCTACAGAATTCTGGGGTTTATAGTTTAGTTTGGTATACAAAATTCTCTCAAAGGGAGTTTTAGTGCTGGAAAGCTATTGATATACGGTAAATTCCTGCTTAGCTTAGAAACAGGAGTTGGCTTTCATCAAATGAAAATCAAGTTGTAAGAATTTGGGACAGCAGAACTAGAAACCCAGCATCCAAGAGCATAGCTTCTCAGGTTATTTGAGGTGGGAGAGTGGCAATTTTTTCCCCTCCCACAATTCCAGGGATTTGATTAATTTGTATTCAGTAGGTTCTCGGTTAACCAGAATCCAAGCAACTGAAACACTCAAGCAAACAGCAACAAATCTGAAGAAATAATATTTAAATAAAAATTAAAATATATGTATAATAGAACAAAACTGTGTTACATTGTTAGGTTTGTGTTCACTTGTCTTCATTTTCTTTTAAAGATCGTATTTCAATATTAATATCTAAATACATAGCTGATGGCATGGTAAAGTATGGAGCATAGTCTTAGTCAGGCCTATACCAAAGACTACATTTATCTGGCACCTCCCAATCTGCATGGATGCTGGTTAGCTGATAGTCTAGTGTACCGCCTTTCTTCTGTTAACCTCAATCCAGGTGTGGATCTTTCTTGTTTGTTGCTAGAGTGTTTTGAAAAGGCTGGAACCTGCCCCACTTCTGTACTAGGTGATCAGACCAAGGGCCAACTGAAACTGGAAGACATGAAGCCCACTTGACCTGGTACACTCTGTATATTGACTACCTCTTTTTAGTCTCACAAATAGCCAGTCCGGTACAAACTGAATCTTTGGCTGACAACCTTCAAAATCCAGGGTGACAGGAGCTTCCATAGTTATTCAACTGCAATCTCTCTCTCTCTATTTTCAGAAGATTTATATGCTCTAAAGCACATAAAGGGAGAAAGTTTGAGTGTTATCATCTATACATACCCTGTTTCCCCAAAAATAAGCCCTACCCCAAAAATAAGCCCTAGCATGGTCTTTTAGGATTTTTGAGGATGTTCAAAATATAAATCCTAGCCCTAGTTACAGTTCATTAAAAAGTCAATTTAAATAGTATCCAGGCAGCTATATATATAAGCCCTAATGAATCTTTTGGAGCAAAAATTAATATGAGACCCTGTCTTATTTTGGGGGAAACAGGGAAGTAGCCAATTCAGTAATCTCCAAGAAATAACCCTGAATGTCATTATCTTTGAAATAATAAGCCAAGCATGAGAGAAACAACTGCATGCAAAGCACTTGCAATTTCTTCATTCAAAACAAAAATTGTCAACTGTATCCAAGCAATATTTAAGCTACTTCATTAAAATCCAAAGACCTTTCAAATATACACGACACATTACTATTCACAGGATGAGCTGAGCTTTAAATCATGTGTGCACACTTTGATTTAAATTTCTACATGGCAATTCCATCATCCATTTCTAGTTATGGCACATAATAGAGCTTTTATAGAAGAAAATTGCAATTTTCTTTTGGCCTAACATCTTGAGCAAGTAAATTCTGCTCCTTTAAAGCCGTATTTTCAACTCACTTTTCATAATTTAGGAACTGACTTGTGATTGTCTTTCTGTTTGCATTTTTCTATATACAAGCATTAAAGTTGGTGTGACGAACCATTATCTATGACTGTAACAATCCATTTTTAGCCAGATTTTAGACAAGGGTACTTGAAACGCTGTGGAAGTAGCTCCAAAGAATCATATCTTCTAGAAACAATGCTTCAGATTCTAGTTTTGGGAAGCAACTTCATAACATTTATGTCAAATGAAACCTGGAAAAGTTACATTTGGTAGAATGCAGCTCCAAGAATTCCCCAGCCATCTCTGCTAATTGGGGATCGAGGAAATTGTAGTTCAAATAAGCAGAATTTTTCCAGAATCTGGTGTGGATAGTTCTTTCTATTTGTCACAAAGGAGCTCCAAACAATGCTTGCAGGGCTGCTTAAGAAATTGGCTTATCTCTCCTCCAGATTTTGACTTTCAAAGTTCCAGTTTTGTTAAATGACAAAATTGAACAAAAAGTCATCCCAAGGAAGAGATTAATTTACAAAAAAGTTATATTGAGGCTTCCATCCCTACCACTGTTAACTGAAAGTCGTGTACAGTGAACCTCTGTATACATGGATTCTGCACACACAGATTCAACTATCTTGAAAACATTGTTTTCAAAATTCCAAGAAGCAAACCTTTATTTTGCCATTTGATATCATGGACATCATTATACTAGATGACTGTACCTAATGGGACTTGTGCACCCACAGATTTTGGTATTCATCCGGGTTCCTGGAACCAAACCCCAGTGGCTATCAAGGACCCACTATATTTAATTTTTAACCCATCATTCTCCCAGAATCAGTTTTGTCAGATGTGCAACCCCTCATGACATAACACAGCAATTGGATAGCATCTAGTAAAGTGTACCCTGTGATTAAAAGATGGATTTGGCAGTTATTCAAATCACCCTTTCCCCTTGAGCCCTTCGGCACATTTAAGGCATTTTTATAACTGAAATGATAAAGTATTCTTTGTAGGGTGCTTACAGTCAAAATTCAAATGCTTCATGTGGACTCTGATTTAGTTTGGTCAATTTGGAAGGAAGATGCTTTGTCTTGGGAAGCATGGCTGGTTTTTTTTTCATGTCAGGAATGACTTGAGAAACTGCAAGTCCCTTCTGGTGTGAGAGAATTGTTAGTCTGCAATGACGTTGCCCAGGGGATGCCCGGATGCTTTGATATTTTACCATCCTTGTGGGAGGCTTCTCATGTCCCCACATGGGGAGCCGGAGATGACAGAAGGAGCTCATCCATGTTTCCCCCAGATTCGAACCTCCGATCTGTTGGTCTTCAGTCCTGGCGGCACAAGGGTTTAATCAACAGTGTCTCCGGGGGCTCCTAGCATGGCTGGTGGAAATCACCAAAAATCAAGACACACCCCTTATTCAATTTCAGAGTGCCCATTTTATGTAGGCTTTCATCAATTGATATGTGATGCTCTTCCATGTTATTGTTAGGGAAAATTTAAATTATTTTATTTTAATAGTTTTAAAATTGAAATAAGTGTGTCTTTTCAATGTAACCCATTTATAGATTTTATTTCATACAAGCACAGGCAGGCAGGCAGACAGGATGAATGGACAGAGGGAATGAATGAAGGAAGGTCAGTATATAATGTTGGTATCTTTATTAACAAAGCTTGTCATAAACAATGACTTCAAGTGGGCTTTAACTGTAGTGCTTCATATTGTATAGAGTTATGTGGTGGCAACTGAGGGCGGGAGCTAGTGAATTTTGTGCTTCTGTGCTTCAGGGCATTATTTGTTGGTTGATCTTATTGCTTTATATATGTTAATGAGGCTTTTAACTATGTTTCTTTGTTTCTGAAGTACCAAGTAATAATTACATTGCTATCAAGTATCAAATAGTAATTATATTAGTGCACAGCATATTCCCGGGGTGCACTAGATAGGAAGCATTCATGCTGTATTTAGAACTTGTTCATTAAGACATTACTATGCCCTCAACATTTTACACCCACATCCATCTTCTCTAATTCCTTTGATCAATATAATCTGCCAATTATGTCCTCAGGACTATGAACAAGAGCCGTCCCCATCCTAAATGGAACAATATTTTCACAGCCACTGTTCCCCTAAAGAGAAAGTCATATAATTTTGAATGAGGGCAAGATATGCATAAAATATATCAACTTTAAATTCTGAAAAATTGTGCTGCATGCCATGGGCTCTGTTTCTAGTTCAACACCATTTCTACTATATTTAGTATCATCCACTGTTCAGAATTCAGTAGAAAAATATTGTCTGGCTTATTCAGCAGTTGCTGGCTACATAATAATACCACAATACAATGAATGTCACAGTAAACACACACACACACACACTTCAGTTCAGTTCCTTTATCAGTTTCTGATAAAGCAACTGAACTCTTAGCCAGGCTTATCTTACACTAATTGCCTACCATAAGGAAGAAAATGGTTTCCAACATGTAGATGAATCAGAGCAATGAAGTGGAAAGCTATAAAACACGCTTATTTGACTTTGACTATCTTGAGCAGAGTGGGGCGGGAGGACAGGACCTCAGCAGGAGAGCACATGATCTGATGCAGGAACTCCTCAAGTGGGACTCAGACAGGCAGACTGTCTGAGTCTCTGGAAAGCCTGGGCTCACTCAGAGGCAGACTGAGTAAAAGTAAGGAAAGCAAAGGAGGAGAGTGAAGCAGGCAAATTAAAAAATAGTAAACAGGACATCAAAGGAGTAAAAGGAAACGGAGGGCAAAGTATGAACAACACACACCTTTTTTTTACTTTCTTTATGGCAACAAATTATAAAACTCACTTGATAAGGCTGATGTTTCCCACAAAGTACACCGAACAATATTCTCGCAACAGAAAGCAGATCATGGGCTGTTCCTTTTTAAAAGGATACAGTAACATTGCACATTACTTTCATTTCCCAACATTAAGTCTATTCTAGTCCGGCTCTGGGGAGTGGTGCTCATCTACATTTCCAAGCAAGCAGAGATGGCGTTGTCCGTAGATGCCGGCTAGGTTATGTGGCCAGCATGACTGCATGTAGCGCCATTACCTTGCTACAGAAGTGGTACCTATTGATCTATTCACATTTGTATGTTTTCAAACTGCTAGGTTGGCAGAAGCTGGGGCTAACAACAGGAACTCACCTTGTCCCACAGATTCGAACCACTGACCTTCCAGTCAGAAGCTTAGCGGTTTAATCCACTGTGTCACTGTGGACCATTACATTGCAGTTACATTGTACATTATTTTCATTTCCCAACAGCTTTTACTGTTACGGAGTACTAATCACAGGTGGGCAACTGCAGAGGGGCTGGGTGGTATTTCTTCCTCTCACAATGCTTGAAACAAATTGGAAGTGATGTTGTTTGCTTTTGTTTAAACCTGGCTTTTGGGGTGAGGTTTGAGGCTATGTGGGGAGGGTAAAAACTTCGCATTTTGCAGCCCTTTTAAGGTGTTTGTGGAATGGAAAACAAACAAAAAGTTGAAAATGTTTTGAGGAGCTGGGATCTTTGAGGGCTTTTGGAGGTTGCAATGTGCATGGGCTAATATGTTTCTGTTATAATACAGAGCATTATTGTTGTTGTTGTTGTTGTTGTTATTATTATTATTTATTTACCACTTTTTATATCACCAGAAGACCTTCTCATTGGCCATCACAAGACCATGGAACAGCCTGCCAGAAGAGCCCCAACAGCTACATCAGCTGTCACAATTTTAAAACCACCTAAAGACCTATTTCTTCTGGCAGGACTACCCAACCAGTTTTTAAGAATGTATTTTAAACTCATGTCCTTTGTTTAATCTGTTTTGTGTTTTTTAATATGCATTTTATAGAAATATATTTATGTATTTGTGCTATTTTTACAATGTTTATGTGTTTTAATTATTCTGTAACCTGCCTCGAGCCATGAAGAGAGGCGGGTAAAAATAAAATTCTTATTATTTCTCTTAAAGACACTCAAAGGAGTGAACAGTGGTAAAAACACTACAATATAGTTACAATTAGCAATAATCATGCTTTGAATTAACCTCATTGCCTCCTATAGTGTCACTGCTTTTATGAGACTTGCAAGACACTCCTTATGCTGGCCTATGACAGTAATAAAGATTTGTTTGTTTTGTTTGCATTACAATATAAAACTTAAAGCCTGAGACTATAAACACTGAAATAGAATTAAATTTAGTATTATCTAAAAATAAATAATTAAAACCACCAAAACCACGTTCTCTGACCCTCTGACCCTCACCTTGCAAATCTCTGACCATCACCTTCTCTTCTTTATGGTGCCTTCCCTCCTCACAAAGTCTCACAGAAATGTTGGCAAGGGAAGTAGTCACTCGCTCAATGCCTCTTTCTTTCTCATCTCCCTCTCCTTCAAACAATTGCTTTACATTTCATGCCTGAACCAGCTTCAAGTTGGCTCAAACCACCCTCTTCTAAGGCACCCCACCCTCTTCTAAGACCTTTTTTGTGGTTCACACTAAGACAGCATCTCCAAATGCATGTGTTTGAACTGGCCACTCTCACAAGGAACTCACACTGACTGCTGCTTTCATTTGGATAGAATGGAGGAAGACAGAAACTCCCAGAAATCCCAGCCAGCAATGTTAGGAATTGTGGGCATTGAAGTCCAAAACACCTTGAGGCCAAAGTTTGCCCATGACTACTCTACTACATTTCATATTTTCAATGAGTCTCCTTCTAAGAGTACAATAACTAACTGGCTAAGGTCTCAAGTACATTACTATGAAAAATAGTAACTTATTACACTGGCCATTGCAGGCAGAAAAAGAAAGAAATGCATCAAATGGTCAGTGTGTAGACTCATTTAATGCAATTTAATTGCACTGACCTGCGTTATATGGGTTTGCACTGATTGTATAGTGCAGTTTCAAACTGCATTATATGGCAGTGTAGGTGGGGCCACCGTTTTATTTCATTATTGAAAAAACTCACTAGCTACTAATGTAGCCCATTACAAATAATACATTACATAATTTTAGACTCTGAAGAAGAACTCCACCATTTCTTCATTGGACAAGTATCCAAACTCGATGAAACAAAGTAACCAGAAGTGATGTTACTGTTTTGTTAAACATTAAAGGAACAGATGAAGAATATCTTTTGCTTCTTCAGTCCCATAGTACAGTGTTTCCCAACCAGTGTGCCATGGCACACTAGTGTGCTGTGGGAAATTGGAACCTCCAATACCCTTTTCTTCCCCCTCCTGCCGAACACTTTTTCTTCTCCACTCGGGCTCCCTTCTTCCCAGCCTTGCTCTGCTCGCTTTGCTCTGGGGCGAGTCTGCGCAGTAGCGCCCACATGGGTCACCTCTTCCTCCCTCCCCACTCCTCTCCTGAACATGCTCACCCTGCCCCCTCAGATCAAAATGGTGGCAGAAGAGGCAGTGTAGAAGAAAAAGTAAGTGTTCGGCAGGAGGGGGGAGAAAGGGTGCAAAGGGGAAGGGGGAGGAAGAAGTCTCTGTTGAAAGCTGGCATGGGCAAACTTGGACCTTCCAGGTGTTTTAGACTCCAACTCCCACCATTCCTAGCAGCCTCAGGCTCTTTTCCTTTCCCCCCTCAGCCACTTAAGCAGGAAAGGGTCTCAGGCTGTTAGGAATGGTGGGAATTGAAGTCCAAAGCACCCAGAGGGCCGAGGTTTTCCCAGGCCTGTTTTAGGGACCTTAAAGTGGTGAGCCTCCTTCCAACATTGTGATTCTGGATAGAAAAGAAACAACATCATAACATAACATTGTTTGAGTCCACAGTGTTCTCTGGGTGTAGGTGAACTACAACTTCCAAACTCAAGGTCAATTCCAAGCAAACCCTTTCAGTACTTTCTGTTGGTAATGAGAGTTCAATATGCCAAGTTTGGTTCAATTCCATTGTTGCAAGAGTTCAGGATGCTCTTTGATTGTGTGTTAACTATAAATCCCAGAAACTGTAACTCCCAAATGTCAGGGTCTATTTTCCCCAAACTCCATCTGTGTTCACATTTGGGCATATTGAGTATTCATGCCAAGTTTGGTCCTGATCCAACATTGTTTGAGTCCACAGTGCTCTATGGTTATAGGTGAACTACAACTCCCAAACTCAAGCTCAATGCCCACCAAACATTTTCTCTTGGTTATGGGAGTTCTGTGTGGGAAGTTTGTGTCTTTCTGCCATTCCTGCCAGGATATCTATGTTGTGTTCATCGAAACAGGCCCAGGTTTCACACTGAGTGTATAAATACATTAAAAAAGATATTAACTATATGTATTACTGTGTTAGAGTGTCATTTTCCGTCATTTTGGTTGGTGGTGTGCCCCAGGATTTTGTAAATGTAAAAAATGTGCTGCGGCTCAAAAAAGGTTGAAAAACACTGCCATAGTACAGTGACCACTGCTTAAAATATACCTATAATAGCCTTCAACAACTGCAGGTGGCATTTGATGAAACCTAAGATGATTTTTTTTCATGTCAGGAGTGACTTGAAAAACTGCAAGTCGCTTCTGGTGTGAGAGAATTGTCTGCAAGGACATTGCCCAGGGGATGCCCTTGAGCGCTGTAGCTGGAGGTCAGCTGTGACCAGCAATGCTGTAGAATTTGAAGAGGCACGAATGGAGGGCGAAAGAGAGAAATGTGCCAAGTGGAAGGCCAACCTCAACCAGAATCACCTTCACTTGGAAACCAATGCCCTCACTGCAGGAGAACATGCAGGTCAAGAATAGAGCTCCATCCGGATGTTTGATGTTTTACCATCCTTGTGGGAGGCTTCTCTCATGTCCCCGCATAAGGAAAGAGAGCCTTCTCTGTGGTGGCCCCTCAGCTCTGGAACCCTCTTCCTAGGGAGATCGGACAGGCCCCTACTCTGTCCATTTTTTGCAATGAATTAAAAACTTGATCGTTCCATTGTGCCTTTGACTAGGCAGTTCACTTGAGAATTATGCCAACCTTATCTAAGCTCCGGCACTTTAGTTGGCCCCTTTTCTGTACTTATGACACCTGAATGGCCAAGGGCGCTACTCTGGCAACCCAGCCCTCCGACTATTGCAGTTTCCCTCGGCTTTCCCAAGGAATCATTGCACTTACTCTGAGCCTGAAAATATTTCTTTGAATGCAAACTGTTTCCTGAAATCTATACACCCTGTTATCTATATCCTTACAGATAAACACATCAATTGGGGCAAAGTTGCAACATTAATGCACTTACAGGGTTACGCAAGCTCAAAAGTAGCAGAAGGAATGCATTAAAAAAAATCGAATAAGACTCCCACTTTACACAGCATTCAATGAAGGCCATTCTTACCACAGAAGACAGTTGATAATTGAAAGTTTTGTGATGTTCATTATTTTGACCAACAAAATTAAATCAATGGAAGAGAAAGCAGAATATTTTTATATAATCCATTACCAGACAAGTCAGGTATGATGAGAAAAAATAGTCTTCAGCACAAGGTTTTATTACAGTAATAACTGCTCGGGGGGGACACCAGATGCTATCTTATCTTGGAAGTTAATCAGGGTCAATCCTGGCTAGTATTTGGATGGAAGACTGCCAACAAATACCAGAAGCTTTAGACTATAATTCGGGAGCAGAAACTGGTAAAACTAGCTCTGAGGATTGCTTACTTATGAAAACCCTTATGGAATTAATGGGGTCGCCATCGCTTGGCAGGTGACTTGAAGGCATGTACATATACACTGACATACATGTCTAAGCTCATAGAAGTTACATCTTATAGAATCATAGAATCCTAGAGTTGGAAGAGACCTCTTGGGCCATTCAGTCTGACCCCCTGCCAAGAAGCAAGAAAATTGCATTCAAAGCACCCCCAACAGATGGCCATCCAGCCTCTGCTTAAGAACCACCAAGAAGGAGCCTCCACCACACTCCGGGGCAGAGAGTTCCACTGCTGAACAGCTCTCCCAGTTAGGAAATTCTTTCTAAATATTATTACATATTATTACATACATTTCTATCCCGCTCTTCTCCCCACATGGGGACTCAGGCGGAATCTCCTTTCCTGTAGTTTGAAGCCATCTGTATCACTACTTACGGTAGATCCTGTCAGGAATAACATAATGAGAATCACCAATAGCAGGAACCATCATGGTGTACAGAGTAGATATTTTTGGTCAAAATGTACAGATGGTAAGGATCTCAGCCACAAATACCAAGCTTGCAACTAATTTTACCTGAGTTTTTAAAAAATCTACATTAATTATCAGCAACAATGGGAGAAATATAAAGATTGTTACAGATGTATACAGAATGATGTCCAACCTAAAAGAAGTCCCTACATTTCACAAGACTTCTATGCCCAAACTTTATCTTTTGATTTCCAAATAGAAATGGATTGAAAACTGGTAGGTTGCATGATATAATACAGTCTAAAGAAATGAAAGCATCAATCTAAGCATTATATGGATGTACAGTAAGTTATAACATATTCTATTCAGCTGCAAAATATTAATCCACCTTTTACAGTTGTGCACTTGTTTCTCCATTTTATAAAATAACAAATGCTGCATCAGGACATGTGGCCTCAAGAATACATGACAAAGCTGATAAATATTCTGCAGGAGTTGCAACACCTAGACAGCCGCCCCATTTTCTTGATTCATTAACATGGCACAGCTGTCGCCCCACTCACTAACAATACTAGCCCCAGGGGATCTGACAAATACAGGTCGGAGTGAAGGTAAGTAAAATATTAGAAGACACATCTAAAGGGGGGGGGGGGGGACCTTACTGCACTCTGCATATTGCAAAATTTTGCCCAGAGAGGTAATGCTAGCCAGTTTTCTTTCTTTGTGAAGTCATTTTGCCAAAAAAACCCTCTGTGGAAACTTAAAATACATTTAAACCTGTTTTTCCTGCCCAGGATGAGGATTATAAAAATAAATGCAGTAATATTTGAAATTATATGCACTCTCTGACATGAGCAACATGTTGGCAGACAGGAAGGATGTAAATAACTGCAGTCAAAGTGCAACCAAATCCCAAAGAAAACAAAAACATTTTGAATAGAGAATGTTGTCTGAAGCCATACAATCTAAGCAACTTTGGACTGGGTCCATGCCGAGAAGGGGAGATTTCCTCGGAATGGCTCTTTTGTTGCTTTAGATTGTCTTTTGAAAGGGGGCACAATAATTATAAGTAAACAAACAAATGTAGGATGTTTCTCTTCATGATTTCTTTTCTTTACCATCTCACAGCAATGAGAGAGGGCATTTGGATGACCCGAAAGCAGCACAGGCAAGAAATGAAGTATGTATTACATTAATGTAAATATATGACAATTTATTTATTTATTTACTACGCTTCTATACTGCCTCTCTCAGCCCGAAGACGACTTGAGGTGGTGAACAAGCAGCAGCAAGTGCCCACATACAAACACATCATAAATGATAAAAAGTCATATAAAACCATATAAATTAACAGTTAAAAACTACAATCATTTAGTCCTCACACTATTTTTTTCTTGCCCTCTCATTTTTTTCTACTGCAGTTCATCTTATATTAAAAAATAGAAGGTAGAAAAATGCATACATATGTGTTTAGTTACCTTCACATAAGAGTTAGCAAGGTTTGGGAGAAACCACTCTGCTATTTTGACGTTCAACAAAGTAACTGATTGAGATGTGGTGCAGCTGGCTGGGAGTCAGCTGCATAAGATCTCTACTGATCAGAAGGTCGTGAGTTCGAGACCTGACCGGGTCGGGGTGAGCTCTCGACCTATTGTGTAGCTCGTTGTCTGTCTATATATGTTGTGTGTCTATGCCATTGAATGTTTGCCTGTATATGTGCATTGTGATCCGCCCTGAGTCCCCTGCGGGGTGAAAAGGGCGGAATATAAATGATGTAAATAAATAAATACTGGTGCGTGCATGGATCTGACTGTTTTAGGAGGTCCCTAAACCAGATCCCATCTGATCTTTGAAGCTAAGCAGGGCCAGTCTTGGTTATCACTTGGTTAGAAAAAACATGAATAACAAGTGTTGTTGGTTATATTTCCAGAGGAAAGAAATGGCAAAACCACCTCTAAGTATTCCCTATAATATTCATTATCATTATTAGTCAACAGGTGACTTGAAGGTACACACACAAAACCCAGTGGAGAACTTTTCATTTCAAGAAAATATGCTTATGCAAAAGTGGTTGAAGTTTCCAAGGCTGATTCAAGGTTTTCAGAAGATCTTTTCTCTAGTACCTCTGCAGGTGTTTAGAAAGACACACAGCATCTTAATTGAGTTCACATCTTGAGTTGAATTAAACAGCTATTGATGTATGCCTGCCACTGTGAATGGCTCAACCGCATTAATTTCCAGGAAAGGGAGAGATTTTCGCTAAGAGAAACAGCAATTGTGCCACCACAAATCTGTACAGCATAAAAATCCCCAGTGATCTCTTGCCGTCTACACATGAAATCTGACAAAGGACACTATTTCATACATCCTAAGTAAGGCAACTCGCAACTCTGCAGATGCTGAATTTAGTGATTTTAATGAGTCTGCAGAAGATAATGTTAGCATCAAGGACAGCTGCAATGAAACCAGCGTCTCACTTGTGTTTTTAAGGAGGGAATCACTGAGCCCAACAGAAGAAAAGCACTTACGCTAATTTTGAAATTATGGTGTGCAAAACCCATTCTTCTCTAAACACAGCTCATAATAGCACATATACAATGTGATAACGGCAAGCACACCACCCCAGATGATTTCAGTATTTCAATCAATATTAAATCATGCAAAAGTATGTTTTTGGAAAAAATACTGTCATAATTTTCTTCCCAGCAAAACAGTCCAACACTGTGAGATATCTTATTCACAATTTGTGAGACATTCACTACGCTCAAGTGATATGAAAAAGATTTCCACAGCAACCATGCCTGAACGCAAATGCACGAATGACTCTGAGCAGTCTCTTACAATTATTTTCCTAACTGGAATTTATTGCTGTATGAATCAACAGAACTGTGTACATTTCTTGCAACACTTTCCAAGCAATTCTGAAACACAGTGCAAGATCAAACACTTACTTTCATACAGGAAATTAAGGATAGTCGCTTATCTGACGAGAGGGAGTGTAAGTCACTCATTCAACTCACATCCTTTTTAAAGATAAAATTCAGTTCTGACCTTTAAAAGAAATAAAAGATCTGGTTCTTTTTGAGATGTTTCATCTCTCTGTTAAGTTCTAAGCATATCAGCAATTCGACTTAATGGCCTTCAATGCCTCCTGGTAGTTTAAAACTGGAAAATTTGAATTAAAAATAAGATATTCAATGAAACAAGGCAGATACCTTGTTATTAATGTCACAGTAATTCCCTACACACACCCCTCAATGAAATCAGGCTATATACTGTATTTCACCATATAATAGTCACACTTTTTCCCCCTTCAAAAAAGGGGAAACTCAAAGTAGCTGATAGAATTAGCACTTACACATCATTCAGAATCTTTAAAAAGGTCAATTTACAAATGTCTGTTCGTCTCTGCCTCTCTGTAGAACAATGGCAAACTACTTATAACAAAGGTCTAGCTCATGAACCCCAATTCAGGATTGTATTATTTGCCCACAGTGACACACATCTTACTTATGGAAAAATGCCTTTGAAAGGTATTTAGGAAATCTAGGGTTTCCCCCCACCAAAATCATAAGAGTACTCCAGTATGATTTGGAACACAAACCAAAGGGCTTCTTATGACCAATATGACTTACATAATATGCTAATAGATAAGTTAAAGGCTGGTTTGGAGGGGTGGGGGCAAAATTCTAGAGTTTGATATGAGCCATGGTTAAGTCAAGGGGGGGGAAGCATCAATGTAATCTCAGGGGCATTTAAAAAGCCAAAAGTGGCAGGGGTTCTTTTTAAAGCTTCACCTGGGATGGATTAAGGTCCGGCCTTTTGCCACTCAACTCAGAGATTATCCAGGCTATTGGGGTCAAATTTCTGATTAAAATTTCTAGACTTATATATGAATATATAGATTAGGTATGTATATAAGCTATTTCAAGGTTGGATTCCCCCACATGATTTTGCCCTGACTTGGTAAGAGCCTTTTTTCAGTCTTGTCAGCTTCAAAGTGCAAGAGTAGTTTGCACGCATACATCTGCAGTTCTCTGTCAACATCTACGTTCTATTTCCAAGTCCATTATTTTCGGTAGTCATTGGAATGATGTCACTTCTAAACCTCCACAGATTTGCTTACAAATATTAAACATTGTGAATCCATCAATAATACAGTGTCCTCATTCTGTCTTCTCTTCCACTGAGTCTTGTGTTCGTTTATTATGAGCACATATGAATTCTTTATCGGAACCATCCTAATCATTTCCGCAACATTTATAGGATGTCATATTAACTACATCTATGCATGTATTGCAACAAGTGGTTTCCCAAGAGAGTAAATTATAAAGAAGAATGGACGGCTCAGGAAAACATAAATGAAGGCATTATTCCACTAATTTTAGGAAATAATGATGGAAAGCTGAAATGGAAATCCATGAAAACTAATCTTATAAAACTGACTTTGTCTGATTATTTAACTTGCTATAAAGGAATAGGTGTCCTTTTATTTCAACTTGTAAAACATTATTTAGCCCCCTAATCAATGAATAATATCCACAACCGACTTACTATTATACTGAAACATCTGCACAGACAACCTATTGTTTTCTGGTATTATATGTTTAATGGCTTAGGAGCGCATATTTGAGAGGCACCCGTTGTTTTATTATGAACATAACCTTTTCATTCAGAACTTCAAGAAAAGCATTTTTAAGGACACACATTATTGTGGAATGATCTCTTTTCAAAATGAAGATTGGCCCTGTTTTCAGCTTTTGGGAAAGGAATCTCTTTGACCATTTAAAAATCTGTTTAATACTTTAAAATGCATTATTCTTTGATATAGGATAGTTTTTATCTGAATTTTACACCACATTGGTGTTGTTTCTGGAAAGGCAATTGTGGAAATATATTGTGGAAATATAAACCACAATTATGAATGAGTAGGATCTAAGCAGGAGTAGGATCCAAGCAGGAAGAATACTATGCAAGAAAAGTAAATTAAAATCAAGAGATCATCTTCTGTTTGTACAACCCCTTGAGCAATGGTTTGCCCTGTGTTTCTGGATTCTACTTTTTATCCCAACATGTATGCAAAGCAAACCTTAGTAACTGGAACGTATGCTGTTTCCCATCCAAGCAAGTAATAATGCTAGAAATGAAATATGCATATAGCAGTTGAGACCACCAACAGTTTGAAGTCCTAAATCCTGATCATTTTTAATAAGGGACTATGGAACATTTGGGATAGCTATATTATTATTTTCCATGTGGCAACATGGTACTTCTCTATTATTCTAGACTGGGGTGGTCACAATGTGGACCACAGATTACACGCATTACAAATATGAGTTAACTAATTAATTATTTTTTCTACACAGAAAACCATAAACAAGTATGGGTCCCAAGCTCTTCATCAATGTTGCTGTTGTTTCCATCATGTACTATAATTTCCAAGAACACTTCTGCAATGCTTTATAAGCAGCACTAATAATAACCTCGTGTTTGTTTGGATCCATTTCAGCACTTTTTAGATATCCTAAAACCTTCTGCATATAGTGATAAATTTCAAACGTTTTTCAAGATTATCTTAAAGTCATTTCTTTTTCCTCAATAGTGACATGGATCTCATTAATGTGAATGAGTCATATTAGTTTATTAGTCTCACATTTTTAGTAAGAATGCAGGGGAGTAAGGCTATATTCAATATTAAGTCATATTGAGGGAGGAGTAATAATCTTATTCAAAGTTACTGCATTATAAATATTTTAAGTTGTTTCCATGTGCATTAAGGTGGGGTTGGGGAGCCTATGTAAACAAATAAACTAAACTATACTAAAGACAAAAAGGTATTTGAGTTTTAACCCTTAAACTGTTTAACTTTTTTAAACAAAAGCTGTGTAGTGCCTTTACTTGCAGTTACCCTCCCAATTACTCTATTATTGTGGCTTCAGGTAACCTTGGAAGTAACTCAACAAAAAGAAACTGGCAAGTCGGTGGCTAGAATGCTTCAGGAAAAGTTAATCTGCAGATAAGGCTAATGTGAGCCACTGATTTTAAAGCTCAATACTTGGTCCTTGTATACTGGAATCAATTATACATCAGCAGTGCTGGAAATTTGGCAAAAGAAAGGTTTTTTGGATGAAAAACATGTTTCTTGTGTTCCTATACTAACTATGATTAATTGTCAAATGGCACTCCAGGGCATCTCCTTCTAAATCGAGGGCATTTAAAAAAGGTTTTGAGGTCAATTTTATTTCTCTTCAATAGGCATTTACAGAAATAATTGAATACACAAAATGTACAAAAGGGCCCACCTGAAGCTAACAACGATAACCCCACTCTTTCTGCCTGAAAATCAAAATAATTAATATATAGCATTTTGAGTTATACACCAACTTCCTGGAAGAATCTGTGCCCACCTCTGTCACTGTGTACATAGCCTTGGAGTCCTTTTTGATCTGAGGAAGAAAATCCCCACAAATACATCACACCTCTGAAAACATTGATGTTTTCTGTTTTGAAATACAAACATGTGACTAAAAACATTTGATTCTATGTTTTATACTGGTTACTTATGCACTAACTTAATTCAACGCACAAAGCAATAACAGAACAACCAACACCATCCTAATATCACTATTTATTACTGTAGGACTAAAATGAAGTATCTGTGAAAAGGTAGTTTACAAGTATACTTTTGCATGTACAATGAAATGGCCGTTTGGAGTTCTTTTTCTCAAATTCAATTAATATTGCCTGTTTCACTTACAGTGGGCACTTATTATCCACTGATACCCAAATCCATGAATGCTCAAGTTCCATTACATACAATGGTATTGTAAAATGGTGCCCATTATATAAAATGGAAAGCACAAGGTTTGCTTTGGAGATTTTTATTATTATTCTGTGGATGGTCATATCTGTGAATGTAGAATTCATGGATACAGAGGGCGGACTGTATTTTTGAAAGCTAACCAATCCATGATAATATGTCAATGGTGAAAGCAACTTTTCTCTGATTAAGAGTGGGGTGCACCAAGGTTTGGTATCGAAGAGTTGACTTCAGTTTCTTCATGAAAGTTCAATGCATTTATAAATAAACAAATGCACATACACTTATTTTATTTATTTATTTACCACATTTATATCCTGCCCTTCTAAATCCCAAAGGGGACTCAGGGCGACCTTACCAAGGCAACAATTCAAAGCCGTATATTAATACATCAGTAAATAAACAAAGACGTCAAAACCAAATGTTACACTTAAAATCTTTCACAAAAGAACATATACAAGAAAATATATTAATAATATAAATACTAGCTTAATGTTAGGTTACATACAATATTGATAACAGTAGACATTTCTGAAGCTACCCGTTTCTGCTGTTGGTGATATGTATGTAATCTAACACTTGGAAGTCCTGTGAAATGCTGTTATTTCAGTAATGCACTGTTTATTAGTCATGCAGTGTTATATTTCTATTAATATCACAGTATATTGATTCACATTTCATACAATGTGAGACCTGTGATACATCATATGCTATTCTTGGGTTATGCATTTATACATTGATCTCAAAGATGTATTTGCACCTCCATTGTTTTCCAAGGAAAATTCTCAATGAACCCATTGTTTCTTACTTTCCAAATGATATCATAACCACCATACTTCCCTATCTGCAGAAAATTTGTATAACACTAACTGTATATTATGTACCCCATTAAAGATAGAGCTGCATGATTATTTAACAATTTTAGGGATTAGAAAACACACTGTTGAAGATATTAACTTCTCAATTGCATATATGTCTACTGCATCTTGTTTTTTCATTTTATAACTTAAAACTCTACTTAATAGAAATAGCTTTGAAGATAAGCTTTAGAGAATTTTAGGGACAATACATTCAATTGTAAAACTACTAACATTTCAAAACACACCTAGTTTCAGATGATTTCCAATATGATTAAGAATCAACATAATAGACATCTGGACAAAGAAGAAGAAATGTGAAAGGAGAAAACTAGAAGAGATGCGTAGCCAGCAAGGCAGGTGGACACAGAACTTGTTAATTACTTGTTATTTGGGTTGCTGTTCGCACAGTGGGTAAAACCCCCAGCTGCAGTAAATCTTGCTGACCAGGAGGTTGGCAGTTCAAGCCACGGGCAGGGTGAGCTCCTACCATCAGCCCTAGCTTCTACTTACCTAGCAGTTCGAAAACAGTAATATGAGTAGATCAGCAGGAACCACTTTGGTGGGGAGGTTAAAGGCTCCTATAAAAACATGCCAGCAATTCGATCAGAAGGGTATCTACGGACAACAGGCTCCTTGGCATGGAGAAATGGAATAACATGGCCGGAGTCGAGCGCAGCCTCCAGATGCCAGAAATGAAAAGGTGGAAGCTTTGCCTCTGTCTATGTACTGTCTGTCTTTGTTGTTAATTGTATAACGACATTGTATGTTTGCCATATATATATTATGTAATCCGCTCTGAGTCCCCTCGGGGAAATAGAGCAGGATATAAATAAAGAATATATATACATAAATTAGTTTCAGCTTTGACAGAAACTATGTGCACCTTTTCCTTAAAGCACAATGTTAAATGGAAGATCTTCAAGAAGAAACTCAGTACAATATTTACTGAAATAGCAATGTCTTTTTGTCTTCTTTTCTTGTTGCTACAGTCTATTGTGATATCGGATAGACTGTTGCTTTAAATTTATTACTGAAGCTTTGATTACATTGTCAAGAATTCACTAGTTCATATACTAGTTTACAAATTTATCTGAAATTTATAGGTCTAAGTCATAGGCCTTATACTTGTGTTTTGTTTTTTTTTAAAAAAATCCTGAGCCATGCAATATATTACAAAAATGTATTGAGACAATCTTTATACTCTCCTATAGTTTGGCGTCTTCTGGAAACTGCTGCTCTTATATCTATGAAAAAGGCTTCTCAACAGGCAACCTCTTCACAAAAGCCATGCTGCTATCAATGTAAAGTCATCTTTTAAAAATGCATTTAGTGTCCAATAAATATAAACACTTTATTGCCTATATGTTTCTAGAAAAAGAAATCAACATAACGTAACAATTCTACAACAGTATGTTACCAGCATACATGTTTCTGTAGGTGTACCTTCAAGTTGCTCAATGAATTTCATAGAAATGCCTTAAGCAATGAAGACTACTACTATTATTATTACTATTACTATCATGTAATGCAATCAAAAGTTATAATAAAACAAGCAAAACAAAACAAGCAAAACAAATGTATCCTGCCGAGAGCATACACTTCAAAATAACTGTATATCCACATAAACATATAGAGAGATTATGACTTTGAATTACTTGTTCTTGTTACTTTATGTTTACGGTAGCCAGATTTTACGAATAGCCATCTAGGATGGGCACTGGTCAAATTGGCAGTAGGCAAATATGACAACTGAGCAGCCTAGGAATGTTCCCTTAAGAGACGGTGCACTGCTTTGTTCTGCACTATCCAGATTTCGCTGGCCATCAGATGACATTATGTTCTTGAAGGGCTCCTTCTATTCATAAAAGACAATAATGGGCTTGGCCGACTTACCGGCCAAGCGGGTTGCAGGGCAGCGCTGCCCTTGTGCCATCTTGTCTGCCTGGAGGGGGCTTCTTCCCCCCAGAAGCCCCTGGGTGGTGGGAAGGCTTCCCGCCACCCAACGCCGGCCTGCCAATGAGGGGGCTGGCTCCGCCCCACCCCCTCCCTGCTTCCGGCCAGCCTGCACTTCCGCCCAGGAAGCTTACTTAGGCTGCCCGGGGACTGCCTGGCCACATGTGCAGACAGTCTAGTTTTTCCTCCCACCCTCCCTACTTATTGCTTGCTTGTTGGTGTCATTTTGTTTCTATGCACTTCATTGTTGCTCTGTTCATGGTTTTATGTTTTGTTATGTTCTTTGTCGCAACTCCGTGTTTGGCGTGTGGCGTGTGGCATGGCCCCTGGATCAGATTGGCTTATCGCCCCTTGTTTGGAAGGGGGATAATGCCCAGGCCCCTGGGGTGCGGAGTTTCCGTGGACAGGGATTGGGCCGCTCGCACCCCAGGCTAGCAAACACCTTTGGACATTTGTGGGGGCTGTTCTACCCTGATCCAGGACCCATGCGTGGCCACCAACCCTTTGTTCCTGTTTTTAATAAATGAGTTGTGGCCATTTTTATCCAACCAATTGTGTCTGCATTATTTCCTGGTGCGGGGTGTGTCATGCTTGCACATGCAACTGAATGGAAATTTCCAGAATCCTCATGCACAAAATGGTGGCAGGCACAATGAGAGAGAAAAAAACTAGGACAAATGACGCCTTCAGTCTTGCTATCTTTCTTCTGTTTATGAGAACACAAAATCCCAAGACCCAAAGCATTACTTTGTAGTAGATGTGTTAATAAGCATTGGCTTTGACATAGCAGCCTCTATATAAGATATTGCAGGACAAGTTTCACCAGCATCAGATAGCATGCAAAACTGTTCAGTGCTGCATGCCCAAGTTTTCTCTGGTGTAGATGCAAGTAGGAGATCAGACATATTCATTTGCACTTTGAAGTAATTCATCATTTATGCCCAAACTCAGACAAACTGTGGTTAGTGTTCACTAAGGTATACTGAAACAAGCCCACTGTTTTATTTAAATACCTGTAAGCTGCTGAGATATGTTTTAATGAGTTTCAGCCCCTTCTGTGTTCTCTTTCCTCTAAGGCACTTCTGCAGATTCCCCTTCGGAGGCATACACACACACACACACACACACACACACACATGTCATGAATGACTTTTCAATAATATTAAAGCATAAGTTCTTTTTATTGCAATTTCCAGTGTGAGAGGGTATTTCAGATTACAGAAAAGCCCAAGTCGCCTTCGAGCTGAGAGAGGCGGTATAGAAGTATGGCAAATAAATAAATAAAAACATTTAGACAAAGAATGACATTGGACATACAGACATATAGATTCTATGCAACTATATTGGATTTACAATTACATTGGTTAACAAACAAACAAAGGGTAGGTACATTTTCATTCAACATTCACACACATGAACATGCATTCATCCTTATTTACCCAAATATTATTATATCCTTTTCTCCCTCCTTGGAAAAGCACCTGTTAGGCCTTAACTTGAAAGAATCATTGCCACAGTTGTTATCAGAAGTTACTTTTCAGTTCTTATTAGCAACTTTTAATTACAGTCCAGCAAGCAGGTAGTCATTGCAGCCCTTAATATTTTACTGATGTTGCCAATATTATTAACTTTATCCATTCAACTTCCATTCTTCCATTCATTCCCACACATCATTATTAAATCCACATTTATCAAATCTGCCAAACAAATGACACTGATATGAACAACAGCAATTACAAAAAAAACAGGCCTAAGCACTTTTAAAAGTCTTTTAAGGCAAGGTGCATAAATATCAAGCATCTCTCCTGTGAGACCACTCTCAGTGGAGTCTGATGTATAATTGAAAATATAATTATAAAGACCAGCTCTCTTTTGTTCTCCTGCACATTACCTTCATTCAGCTACCATCTGGCTGGATTGCAGAGACAGCAGGGAAGAGGTAGCAGAAAGCCAACTGAGCTTTGAGGGGAATAAAGACGCATCCCGAAAAGAAGGCCCTTAACCAGTAAAATATGATACAAACAAATCAGACTGAGATGGGAAAAGGTGCTTTGCTACTGGCCATCAAAATCATCCACTCCCCATTTATTTAGACAGACTGGCACGCCATTACATAATACATAATACTTATTGCTTGGGGAGCATGCAGATTTCTATGGTTCTTGTTTAACAAACAGCTCATGTTGCACGGTATATAGTGATGTCATCATTCAGCAGAATGAGGACAGATTATGTTCCCTGGAAGGATCAAGTGTATTATGTTAGTCAAAAATCATCTGAAACCAGGCCACAGAAGCATAGATCTAATTTATATAATTACTGCAAGCCAGATGGAGGATGCATACTTATTTCCTGTCTAAGTTCTTATGTTCACTTATAAAACAGTTGTGACTTCATTTTGCAATTCACCTCTATTCTACTTGAGATTTTCAAATTATATTGCATTGTTGTAACATATAGTACATGTAGCAGTAAGTGAATGCAACAACGGCACTAAAAAATACTCAATCTTATTTTTTTTATTAAGAAGGCATTATAATCTTCCCAGGAGTGGGTGTACTGTGGTTACACAACAGCCACACAACTGTATGAGAAATGACCTTTCAAAAAATCTACTTACCACTGAAGTGAGCTCTCTACAGCTTTCGGTAATTCAGCTATTGGTGAGATACCAGAAATTCAGGCTACATCATGAACCTAAAAGCATTTGAGCATATAATAATAATGACCCTAGGATATTACTCGTAAAACCCTCTTCTATAAACCAACAGCTGAAACCAGTTTATTTGCCAGGAATATCTGTAAGAGATCAAAAGCAAGTTATTCTTTAACAACTACTGACTAGTACAAAACCCTTTTTGCCCTCTGCTCTGCCAATGTTCAAGCCTCAACAATTCACACAATCCTCACATGCTAGTAAATATGGTATATCAAAAAGGTAAAGATACCCATCCAAGTGTGAGCACACAATCCTTATGTCCCAACCTCCAATGTAAAGGAGCAAATCATTTTACAATGTGGTCTTGTGTGCCTTTGCAGCGATTTTGCTGACACCAAGTCTTTTCAAGACCCCTTCCAACATGCTGCTGTAACAGATTAAGTTGAAACCTCTAACACAGCTTTGAGATCCCCCCAGATCCTAATTCCTACCATGTTCTGTAGACATATTCTGTGTAAATGCCAAATGTATTGATTCAGCCTTTCATTTTGGACTTAGTAAGTAGCCTGCATTTCCCCCTATTTCTTGAAATCTCCTTCAGTCTATTAGCTAAAGGTTTTCCCTCCTTAAATAAAAAAAACCCCTACAATCTCATTTAACATTTATAGCCTAATCCTGACCATGTCTATATCTCCCTATTGGGCAAATATGGATCTCACTTTACCGGTAGATGGACCATGATAGAAAATATCCCTCATCATTAGCTCCCACTGAGGAAATATCAAGCAAAGTGATTAACAAAAAGGTCAATCAGCTATTATCAAAAATATATAGCCTCAAATTGCTGAAATGCCATTATAGAAAGAAGTCTGAACATTAACAGGGCAGTCCTGCAAATGAATTAGAAACACAACTCCCTCAGCACACAAACACAACAAGTCAGTGAATTATAGCACAAGTCATTTCAGGAAGAGTCAAATGAAGAGAAAATACTATTGACAAATCTTTGGACCTTCTCACCTGGAGAAAATATTTACCATACTTGCCAAAATAAACAACTGGGCATTCAACATGTATACAATCCATGACACTGTAAGAAAATGGGGACAAGCAAGTGTGCCCCTAATCAATCTGAATATGAAGATTTATAGGGAATCATTTCAAAGATATAGATGAATTAGTAAATAATGCATATACCTAAATGTTGTTGAATCATCCATTCAGAATGGCTTTGGGCTTGACTACTAATTTTTTGCTTTGTGTAAAGATATCAGACGTCCCTGAATTACTCTTGAACTGACTGACCTTGCAGAACAGAAACAAAAAAGGAGCAAAAGCTGCAGTTTCTACTGAAATGACGCATTTTGACACCAACTGAGTCAATGCGGATGATCACAACAAGCCAGACAGGGCTCTTCCAGAATTTCTGTTTAATATTTAATACTGTTCCTGTTTGACAACAGTCTCTAAATCCTACATACAAACAGCAAATTAATTTTGCTGATGCTTATCAAGCAAAAACAGCATAGAATCATAAGAGGTGGAAGAAATCAGTCCAACCCTATTCTGCCACACAGGAACACACAATCAAGGCACTCCCAACAGATGGCCATCCAAGTTTCTGTTTTAAAAAACCTCCAAAGAAGGAGACTCCACCATACTATCACCCATGCCACAAAGGACAAGCACTGAAAACCTGAGAAAAACAAAGCTTTGTGGCTGTAAAAAAAAGTATTTCAGAAAAGAAATCAAATCTACAAAATGAGTACTGGGACCTCTTCCATACAGCTGAATAAAATCCTACATTTTTTTGCTATAAATTGGAATATATAGCAATATGGACTCAGATAATCCACTTCAAAGCAAATATTGTGGGATTTTTTGCCTTCATATTCTGGGTTACATGGCTGTATGAAAGGGCCCTGAGTTACCTCTAGGAATGTCTATGTCCTCCAATGAAATTCTATGGTAACTCAACTTCAATCAACTTTTTCCTGAAGTTATTCTTAGAGAGAACATCTCTCTAAAATTTCAATGCCCCCCAGTGTGATTCTATGGATTCCAGTAGAAACCGATCATAGGGCCAGAAAGAAATTATTTTAATTCATGGTCCCGTCCCCCCCATTTTGGTGGGAGTCCTGAACACTTAACAATCAGCTAACAATCCTTCCTGGAAGGTCGTACCCAGAAGGTGTCATTGGGTGACACCTGTTCGGCTCCACAGCCGTTGTCGTGTGGAGTCCCTCAGGGTTCAGTTCTGTCCCCGATGTTATTCAACATCTACATGAAACCGCTGGGAGAGATCATTCGGAGTTTCGGAGTAAGGTGTTATCTGTACGCAGATGACGTCCAGATCTGTCACTCCTTCCCACCTGTCACCAAGGAGGCTGTCCAGACCTTGAACCGGTGCCTGGCTGCTGTGTCGGACTGGATGAGGGCTAGCAAATTGAAACTAAATCCAGACAAGACAGAGGTCCTCCTGGTCAGTCGAAAGGCCGAACAGGGCATAGGGTTACAGCCTGTGTTGGATGGGGTTACACTCCCCCTGAAGACGCAGGTTCGCAGCTTGGGAGTGATCCTGGATTCATCGCTGAGCCTGGAACCCCAGGTCTCAGCGGTGGCAGGGGAGCTTTTGCACAGTTAAGACTCGTGCGCCAGCTGCGCCCGTACCTTGGGAAGTCTGATCTGGCTACGGTCGTCCACGCTCTGGTCACATCCCGAATAGATTACTGCAACGCACTCTACGTGGGGCTGCCTTTGAAGACAGTTCGGAAATTGCAATTAGTCCAGCGGGCGGCAGCCAGATTGCTAACGGGAGCTACATACAGGGAGCATACCACCCCCCCTGTTGTGTCAGCTCCACTGGCTGCCGGTCCAATTCCGGGCTCAATTCAAAGTGCTGGTTTTGACCTTTAAAGCTCTATACGGTTCTGGCCCAGCCTACTTGTCCGAACGCATCAGCCGCTATGTCCCACCTCGTAATCTAAGATCATCCGGAGAGGCCCTGCTCTCGCTCCCACCTACGTCTCAGATGAGGCTGGTGGGGACGAGGATAGGGCCTTCTCGGTGGTGGCTCCCGCCTGTGGAATGCGCTTCCTATGGATGTACGATCCACCACATCCCTCCTGGCCTTCAGGAAAAAGTAAAATCCTGGCTGTGGGACCAGGCATTTGTACACCAGCACAAGGCAGCATTTTAGATTGGTTTTTAATGGAAGTGGGTGATTATGGCCAATGTTTTTATGGACTGAACATTGTTTTAATCCAGAGTGAATGTGTATGGTGCTAATGTAGTTGTATTTTAATGTATTTTTAATGTATTTTAATTGTTGAAGGGTTTTGGGGTTTATATTGTGATTATGTGGGCATCGAATTGTGCCGTACTGTAAGCCGCTCTGAGTCCCCCCTTGGGGGTTGAGAAGAGCGGGGTAAAATCCCGAAATAAATAAATAAATAAATAATGTGGAGGGCTGACTCTACTAGATTACTAGAGTTGATATACTACTGCTACTGATTTTACAAAGAAACACATCAGGACTGAGAAAGGCAAGTTGAAATCCTCACTTATACCATTCTAAACATTATTACACTTTGCCTGCAGCATTAGATTTTATTTTCTGAGGGAAAAAACTTCCTGAAAATAATAGCATATTGCTTATGGATGTTCTTATGTGCTTTCAAGTCATTTTTGACTTATTGCAACCCTAAGGCAAACTTGTCATGGGGTTTTCTCAGCAAGGTTTGTTCAGAGGAAGCTTGCATTTGACTTAATTTGAGGCTCAGAGAGTGTGACATGCCCAAATAGCCCTAATTTATTTGTGTGTGTACGTGGGGGGGGGGGGGGTTAACTAGGCATTACAATCATCAATCATGTATAACTATTTTTGCCAATTTTAAATGCTGTTTTGATTGCATTATGTTTTTATGTGATTGTGAGCCGCTCCGAGCCCTCAGGGAGTGGCGGCATACAAGTTCAAATAATAAATAAAGAAATAAGTCAGGTTTTGATTTGATTTGCTATGGGTCTTTGGGGAATTTTAATTTCAAAGACGTGAAGAAGCAGATAAGTATAATTCTCCTCTTTTCTGTCCCATACATTCACAGTAAAAAGTAAAAGATGTCAGCAAAACAAGATTTTGTACAATTTTCAGGCTTAAAGGTTGAAAAGACAATTTTCTCATGTCATTCACATCTCAGCCCAATTCAAATATTTATTGGCATCCAAGCATCATTCTGTAATTGCCAAATATTCCCTTTTTCTATTACATTAAAAATACAAGACTATTTCCTCTAGTTTCCTGGAAGGCAAAAGGCAAAAAATCATCAGATTGTATTATTTGATAGGGGGAAATGGTTCCACTATAGCCTTGAGAGCCACCTTATCTGATAGGCAGCTCACAAGGAATTCCACAAAGATATATACTCTGCAAAATTTACATTAATACCTTTTTCCTACTGGCAGAACAAACGTAATTCAATATGATGGAGGGGAGAAAGGCTTCTATGTTTCTGATCAAGAAAAAGCCAGGTATTGTGCTAGTTGTTTCTATATATTCGGGACAGATCTAAAATGCAAACGTATAAAATACGAGCCAAATCTTAGTATGAGATGTAAATTGACATGCCTTTGAAATTATGTATCACAGAATGGGATGCAAAAGTCCTACCTTAAGTAAATAGAAAGGTTTGACATGTCTGATTGGATTCCTAAGCCTTTTCTTTCTCCTTTCAACAGCAGGCCCCCATGTTATTCTGTAAACCTATTTTGAGATTCCTCTCTATTTTAAGAGATTTTTTTTCAGTTGACACACACTGAAAGCCTTGTAGGTATGCATTACTAACTGAATGGTTGGTTCTTTGGACTCTAGTCAAATATGAAGAATCCATTTTCAGTAAGTATTACTGTTTCAATTGTTCTTGTGAACATTCAGAAGATATAGCATACATGGCTGATGTGATAAACCATGACTTAATGTGATAAACATTTGGCAAAAAGAGCCCCAATTCTATCATTAATTGGGTTTATTTACATCCTTCAACAACACTTAACCAAGTTATTCGTGTAGTAACAAAAGGCTTGGCCACAAAGATAATTTTAGGAACTCTACAATCGAAGGAATTGTATCACCACATTTTCCTCATCCACATTAACCTTGCAGTGTCACAATAATGATTCACAAATCACATTTATTGTGGTGATATCACCATAACTAGTAACATGTTTTCCCCTGCCAAACTCACTTCACTGTTTTGAGGCAATTCACATTTTCAATCCTTAACATTATTTTTGACCACAAAGCCATGGGAGCTCTACTTTTTTTCTTCATTGTGCATGTAAATATAGATATTTTCTGTTAAGTGGGGTGTGCTAATACTGATATGCAAGTATCTGTACACATGCACCTTCTTTTAAAAAACAAACAAAACAAAAACAAAACAAAATTCAATTAGGAAAGAGCCACTTCTTGGCAGGAATGCACCAACCAATTCTGACCACCACTAACTTCGATCACAACTACGCAATAAAGGCGGGCCACCTAGATGGTTCGCCAAAAAGTCCAGATTTTCAGTAAATAAAATGCAGTTGTTTTTTTTAATGGATTATAGCTCAAAGAAACCCATTACAAACAAATAATAAGGAACATCATGTCAGGATCAGAGCACCAGCACCCATGAGGTAAGTACGATTTTTGGGGTCTGTGTAGATTGTTTTGAGAATGAACAGTGTGTCTTCATAAGCAGTAAAGCTTTGAGGTTATGGGATGAGGTTATTAAATAAAACCCAACTAGATAAAAACTCAACGACAGTTCAGAAGGTAATAAATAAAATCACCCAGAGAAACATCTAACACAGCAAAACTAAAACCAATGAAGCTGTTAAGATAATCAAATTACCCAGCATTAAGTAAATCCCAAGACAAAAAAATAACTTATTAATGACATTCAGAGTAAAATTAATGTGACTTCATTTACAAAATGTTTGTGGGATATGACTGCAAATCAGGAGTCCAAGAATAATGTTGAAAAATGCTTAACTATAAAGCAACTTTTCAAATGGACCGTGTGAAAACTGAACTAAGTGCTCTAGGCATCTGAAGATATATTCAGACATCATCATTACTGCAAACAGAAACGCAACATCTAGAGTAAGGGAAAACGCCCTGTTCAATATTATAATTTTGGACAGTGGCTTGTCTGCGCAGGAGGGAGAAAAATGCAATAGGTCTTATTTCATTGCCAGTATGAGACATGGAACACTTTGTCCAGGAGTTACTAGAACAACAATATTTTTGCCAGGAAAAAAAAGTATATTGGCATATATTCTTAAGACCATGATCTGGTTGGATGACCAACAAATCGGTCATAATGTTGGTCACAACCCATGTGAATCTATGTTCGGTAGTGGAAAAATAATCCTTTTGTAACATAAGCCTTTTCTCCCCACTTCACAGAAATAAGCTTATTAACACTTCCAAAAATTTAGACACCCACCACATTCTTAAAATAGCTTCTAAACTTTGACACGTTAATGTTAAAAATACAACACAATCTATTTAAAGTGTAGAAATGCCTACATTAAAAACTTCCAAGTTTTATAGCTCCTCTCACTGACATAAATGCCTACAAGTAAAATAAGTTAACAGCTATGCAGCCGTGGGTTTAAAAAGAGGCAACCGATTAATTCTGGATCATCCATCCACAGGCAGATCAAAGACTGTATATCTCAAGATCAAAGACAGAGGACCTGAATAACCATTATAATTAATAAATAACCAATCAAGATTTTCCCAAACGTTAGTTGAAAGAGAGGTAACTTTCGATCAGTTACTAAAGTTAAATAGTCAGCTTTCAAAGCTCCAGCAAGCAGATACATTAACTGGTCACTATGTCAATAACAGTTTGTAGCTAACAGGTTTGTTACAAGCTCTGCTACCATAATTTCAAAGCCTTTCATCATGAAGAGCTCATGTTTTTTGCCTTCTCGGATTTTATCTAACCCAAATTTTATGAGTTTATTTGGAGAGTACTAAGAAAAGTCATCGACTTCAAAATTAGGATTGCCATCAAGTAAGTCTCATGAAACAAATTGAAATATACAGTATTTTGGAATACATACTTGCAAGTTGAGTAGCAAGTAATAAAAATGTTTCTGCAAATACTTCTAGCTTAAAACAATGTTTCTATAAAATGGAAATGGACCATTCTTCTTGGGGAAGGTCATAGTAATACATACACACACACACAACAATGGCTTCATTAAAAAAAACATTACACTGAAGTAAGGTATTTGTCACCATGATTTACTTTTAGACATTGGGGGAAAATACTTAACGTAATGTGTACCAAGCTCTTATCCATCTAAAATGGGAGGCATCGTTATCTTTTACATAACTGTAAAGCACTGGACTACAGAATATTTTCACTCCATATGTTTTGAATTACAACTCTTATAATCCCTGATCCCCAAATGAAGATGATGGCTGAGAGGTTCGAAACATTTGAAACAAACACTGTTTCATAAAGAGTCAAACTGTCCTCAATATTGAAAGAGTTGATATACCTGCATGGAAATTAAGGGTAGTAAACACCAATACTTTGTTCTATGTGCTTAAGGCACCTTTAGGTGCATATTGCTTGACCAGATAATCCCTATCCCAGCCAATCACTAATGTGATATTCAAAGCATTTAGCAGAATAGCACAAAGGCCTGTTTAAAGAAGTAGAAAAGAAATTTAATACCCCGCTGGACATACCAGGAGTACTCTTTTCAATCACAGCTTCTGTGTTTTCCCAGCTAGGGTTATTTACTGATGGCTGGCTTAGAACTATCTCCAAATTAAACAAAATGGAACAATTTACTAATACCTTACCACCAATTATTTTAAGTTTATACTAAACGTGGGGAAAAAACACTACAGATATGTCAACGGATTAAGAAACTAAGACAATATTTCATCTGGGACATAATCCAATATTAAATTAATGAGCAAAGGGAATGTGTAGTTTAATCACAACAATATTCGTCCTTATAAATAGAATCATTGTCTCATCTTACTCAAAGGCCCAACTGTTCTCATGGCTGAAGACATCTGCTATATGTATGCCAATATCATGTATGTAAGAAGGTACTCCTGATATATCTGAAATAATTTAATGAATGCTGTCTTTCTCCTCTAATATTACACTGCTTTCAACCAACCTATTAAAATCACATATACATTCAAGAAATTCCTCAGAACAGCAAGATTTATGTTAAAAAATACTAATGCGCTGCTTACGCTACAATAAGTCACTTTCTTCAGGATCTTGCTGGTGATTGCTATGCAATTAAAAATATAAAATATAATCAAGTGACCACCTTTTAGAGAGCACAAATTCCAGTCCCAATTTGCAATCATATTAAAGATGACTTGTTATATATTTTTTCCTTCCCACTTTTTAAATGGAGCTTTCCAGAACGAGACTGGTGGCAAAAATAGCTACCTAATGTATTACTATCAACCAGCACAAAGAAAATGTTCATCTCAAGACAGTTCCTCTGGACACAAACACATGTTCATGAAAACCTCAGCAGTTAAAACAGCTTTATAAAAAAACATTTAATGGGGAAGTGAGAAAGGGAATTTGGATTGCTTTGCATTTGGAGTTTGGATATCTTCATGAAGTCATGGAAAGAGAAGCAACTAAAGAAAGCCCTTGATGACAAACAGATTCTGTCCTTTGTTGGAGCTCTTCATCACATGAAGGGACAAGTTTGGCACACCTACCATATAATGAAAAAAACACAAGCACCAAAAAGGGGCGGATTTATGCAGATCAAGCTTCTGAGCAATGCATTACTGCCTGATACACATTAGACCAGTGGTTCTCAACCTGTGGGTCCCCAGATGTTTTGGCCTTCAACCCCCAGAAATCCTTGCCAGTTTATCAGCTGTTAGAATTTCTAGATGAAGGGCAAAACATCTGGGGACCACAGGTTAAGAACCACTGCATTAGGCCATCTATGCTGCCATATAATGTTGTTTGAAACTGCATTATATGATCAGGGTAGACTCATATAACACAGTTAAATTGCATTATATGAATCTATATAACATCTGGACATGATTCTGTCTCTTGCTGTATATGAATCTATACTGAATGCACTATCAATGAGGTGGACCATTATCAATGTAGTGGGCTGAACAAGTTAAGCTGATACCAGCCTGTGAAGATCCACCATGTGTAAATTGTGTGGTATTTGCTCCAGGTAACTACAAAACAGAGCAGAGTAGTAGAATAGGAGGCAGTGTTATCCTTGCTTTTGAGGTAGCAAATGACACAGCAGGAATGCTAGGCATTGTTCCCACTGAAGGCTCAGACTACTGCAGCCCAGTTTCCCTTTGAATATTTGCTATGGACATTTGCAATATACGTATAATGCAACTTTTGTAGCTGGGGACAAGCTTCTGACCTTCACTTTAGTTTTTATTCTGCAAAATAGAAGCCTTACACACAGAAAGATTATATCCTTGTACTGATTAGCACTTCTAAATACTGTAAGGAAGTCTGAAGACTATTTTGAGTGGTAACTACAGAGTATGGCCAAAATCCAATCAATCCTATTAACGTCTGTGTTTTCTTTATTTTACATTTCTGATCTTAATTTAAGGACATTGAAAACCTCAGCTGAACTTCCATTTATCTATCCACAGGACTGAGCAAAGTTTGTTTGTTTAAAATAGCAAACACAGGAAACATTTGCTTTTTAAAATCCAGGACTCTACAATACTGTACAGGATTCGTATACTCTGGGTTTGACCATTGAATATTGGCTTAGTTTGTAAAGAATATTAAACCACAGCTTATGCAAACAAGTCTAGAATCTGGCTCACCTTTTCCATTCCACCTGCTTCTTATAGCTACTAGCATCATTACTAGAGGTGTGCATGGTACTTGTTTCTCCCATTTTATTTGTACTTTTGTTCCTTTTGTTTCTGGGCGGAGCACAAAACAGGTACACTCCTCAAAACGATAGAAAGTGGGAGCAGGTACCATTTTTTGCCTGCTTTTCGTGAGCACAGTTTAATCCTTTTTAATATTAAGTAAACCCTCATTTACTCTCCTCTTCCAGGACGTCATCACTCTTCCTTATCTGGAAGTGGGAAGCCTCCTTAAAATGCCTAGGAGAGTGTGTGGCTCCTCCTCCCTCCTCCTCAGCTCTTGGAGCTGCCACCTTGGGTAATTTGTTGCTGCCGCTGCAGTGCTACCTCCATCTCTCATGCAAGGAAGATGCCTCCATCAGACCCCCTCCTCTTCCCTCTTACTCTAGACTAAGCCAGGCAGCAACAGCAATGACCCAAGGTGCCAGCGGCAGCTCCAAGAGCCAAGGAGGAGGGAAGAGGAGAGGGTAAGATGTGCAAAGGAAGAAGAGAGGGGCTGGAGCCGCCTTCCTTGCATGAGAAACAGAGGAGGAGAGCACCCAGTGCAGCAGCAACAGCAGCAAGCAAGGAACCAAGGCAGCAGCTTCAAAACAAACCATACCACAGCCAAAAATGGTAGGAAGGGGAGAATTCCCCTCCATTGCTACCAGTTAAAGAAGAAGTGAGTGGGGCTGGGCACTGGGCTGTGTGTGTGTGGAGCATCATTTGGCAGTAAGAAATCATGCCCTCCCTGCCCTGCCTCTCACCTGCTGCTGCTCCTGGAAAAGTTAGTGGATGGGGCCCAGTGGGGGGGGGGGGGAGCGGAAATGTTTTTAAGGAGATTTTATTTATAGGAAGAAAAAAAATCCTTAAAAATCGGGGGATGACCCAAACATTATAAAACTTGATGGGCTGAGTGGTAGATATACCCTCCTTCTGTGGCGGTTTTCACTCCTCTAGCCCTAAAACTGAGAAGGGAAGCCTGGAAAGGCTGCCCATGTTGACCAATGGTCTGAACATTTTTGTTCTTTCAGACCCAGAACAAAAAAGCTCATTAGAAAGGAACCCGTTTTCAGGAGAGACGCTCGAAAATGAAAACGGGGCCTTATGACTAAAACAAACAGAAATTGATAGTAATTCTATATAAATGCAGAGGACTACTATAATCATTACAAATATTTCAGAAGTTCTCACTTTTAATTTTGATTATGAAGCTGCACAAATTGTAGTTAATTGCAGAGTTTGGTCTGAAATTAGATGCAAGTTAGGTTCAAACTAGAATTTTTGAGTTTGTTTTGACAAACCATAGCTAAGAATAGCCACAGCATATGGTTCAGACAACACACTAAACTGTGGTCAATGAAAACAGAAAGAGACATTTCCAGTTTTTTATGGCCATCTCAGAGCCAAAAAGGGGAAGAGAAACATGCAATTTTAGCATTACATTCAAACATGGTCCATGTTAGATGATATAATTCTATTTTTCAAGCACTAGTACCCACAGCTAGAAATCTTGTTTCAACAATGTTGCTATTATTTAAAAACATTTTTGCTACAATAAATATGGTGTCTCAACAAAAAAAACCTATAATATGCCAGCTGATTCAAAAACTACAGGTTGAAAATTCATACCTTTAACATCTCTTGAACACCACTTACAGCATCACGTTTTATGGCTCTCCTTAATATCAGATATCTAGCTTTTCCCATTCTAATTACAATTCTGACTGTTCTAGAAGCCAACTTACTCTCCATTGTTTTTAACAAATCCCTCTTGCTTGCTCAAAATACAGAAGCATTAAGCTTTTAACTGCTTACCCAATGACACATGCTTGGGATCTGACCATAACTGGTTTTATAATTCAAGATTTATGGTTTTCAGAAAGAAGTAATAAAATATGTGCTATCACGACTTCTACATCTCTTCTCCCTTCCCAATGGGAGCTCATCATCTCACTGATAATTTTAGATGAATGTTCTAAGACATTGAAAAAATGCAAGCCGTTACGTCGACAAGTAATAAAACTCTTCATGCCAAGCTACGTTGCTGGGAAGCAAAAAAAAAAATCTCACACGTGACTTGGAAAATTTTGCCTGCTTTAGAAAGAAATGCACGTTAAATTATACACACCTCTTAATTGTAGTATCAAATTCTATTTGTCCTTAAGCACAAAACAAAGCCCACTTTAATCAGAACCACACCACACTTTTCAAAATAAGATTAATATTTAGGGAAACTGTCTGAAATGAAAATCATCATCATCAACATCCAAGCACCACAAATATGTATGTTAAGCATGCTCCTTGCTGTGATCTTTTTGAAGTGCACTTGGCAGCTGTATAATGAAATGTGAGATTCAGTTTGTGTCTAATGCTATCAAAGTTTAGCTTCTCAGAAAAACACTAGGCTACAACAGACAGTTGTTCAAGACAATAAATGGATCGTATGAGCAAGTGCCTCTCAGCAAGAGAGATAATTATGAAGTTCAGCCGAATTCAGACTTGAACAAAAATGCCTCCCTGCTCCTACTGCTCCAGAAAAGAAAGGAAGAATCCAAAAACCACATTGAAATCCACAATTGATCAAATACGATGTTCACTTGTCGGCATGTGTTTTCTTTGTAGTTCCTGCTGCTACTGTTTCCACACCAAGACAGGAATGCAACTGCACAGGAATGTGCTTCCAAGGTCTTAACCACACAAGATTGGGTCAATTGCATATTAAAATTAACATCTGCTACAAGGTAGCATGTGGAAGAGGCAATTTGCTAACCAGAAGCAACAGTTTAGGACGACAACTATTTGGTCTTTCCCTCATAGCCAGCAGGAATCCCACTCCATATTCACATGAGTTCTCTAGATCTATAGATCAAGAATGCCATTAAACTTCTTTTTCTAGGTAATTGAATCTCTGCTAGACAGACTTCCTCTGATGCTCAAATTTCAAAGCCTCCATCATCCTGCTGACAAAAAATTAGTCACTAGCCTCAGCAGCAGGAAGCTTTAGTATCAGGAAGTTGGAGATGATAATATGTTTTCCCATCTATGGCAAAATTAACAAAGTGAGGCATAACTGAATTAGAGAACATACTTCAACGACCTAATGGAATGATAAGTAGCACTGGCCAATACATCTGAGACTATCATTAGTGATGAGATGCCCAAAGGATGGATGTTTTAGAAAAGAAGAATAAAAACTCTTGGCAGATAGTAACATTTTTGGGGGAGATTAGATTAATTTAACAAGCCACTAGAGATGTTGCTAACTTAAAAGTGTTAGCTTCTTTCACAAAGAAAGTAACTGTTACATACATTTACACTGGGATGAGCCCCACACAAATGGTTGGAGACCAGAATAACATAGGATAAACATGAAGTACAAAAAGACTGGTTCAAACTTACTTGTCATGATCTGTAAGATGACTTTAGGTGAAGATCAAAACATTGTTTAGCCACATCAGGTATCTGTTTATTGACACATGGCAACTGCATAACACACATAATAAAAATACAAAAGCATCCTTTTCTGACTCATAGAATCATAGAATTGGAAGAGACCTCATGGGCCTTCCAGTCCAACTCCCTGCCAAGAAGCAGGAAAATTGCTTTCAAAGCACTCCTGACAGATGGCCATCCAGCCTCTGTTTAAAATCCTCCAAAGAAGGAGCCTTCACCACACTCCAGGGCAGAGAGTTCCACTGCTGAACAGCTCTCACAGAACAACATGAATGATACTTTTCTTCTAAGCTTAGAGATGCCAATATTTATTGAAGACATCCAGTTGGGGAAGAAAGTTAGAAGGACAGTGGATTATGCCTGATTTTATGCTGCAGTTTAGAAGCTCTCTGAGAGCTTCTAAAAAACTCCAACATCATAGAATTCCCTACCATCATTTTGAGATCATGAAGGAGGAAGAAGACTTCTCATTTCCATAAATTGGAATTAAGTCACCAAATATGAATGTATTACCCACAATACATTATAGATTTTATGTTGATTGTAACACCAGCTATTTTGAATAAGGTTATTAATAGTTTGAACAACCGTTAACATTTCATATTGTGTTAATTTGTTAATAAGGGTAATCTGCAGGTGCTTTGAGGTTGAATTGAGGTAATTTTAAATACATTTTAATATTATTTTTTTTTAAAAAAATAAACCTATACTTACACATTGGTAGCAAAGACATTATAGAATCAGATTTTAGAAAAACCACGATTTTTACAGCTCCATACTTCATCGCACTACAGAAAAAATCCACTTAAAATCTGGTTTCTGCCTCCTGCAGAATTCTGGGGTTTGTAGTTTAGTGAGGCTGTTAAAGGCTCCTTCCTAAACGACAAACCCCAGAATTCTGCAGGAGGCAGAAACAGGATTTTAAGTGGATTTTTTCTTTAGTGTGATGAGGCTGGCTGCAAGTTTGTAAGCATTATTGAAATGATGTACCTAAAGTAACTTATAAGCAAACATTGGGTATATAAAGACTAAATGATCACAGAAGACACATAAGTATTTTTATACATTTGAGGCATTTTCCTGCTGAAGAGTTCCCAAAGAGCTTATACATCAAAGCATAGAAACATATAATTAAAAACAATTACAAAGAACACACAACTTGAAGCCAACCACAAGGCCCCCTTGTTGGTTGAATAAAATCAATGAACGTGATGCTAAATGCCTAGAAAGGTTTACCCTGGTGCCTACAACAACCAAATTCAATGCAGCTGTTTTGGAGAGAGGAATTAATCTCACTGTTTCCCTACGTAGAGACACAAAATGGTAACATTTATATACATTTACTCTCTATGATGGCCTACTGCCAACATCAACTATGGTTAAAAATAGCACCTTCTTGTATGTCAGTTATTAGTCCCCAAATGAATGGATTTCAGCTCATTGCATAGCTAATATTACATAGTCGAACGAGATGACATTCTCAGTCACAGTAAAGATAAAATGAAATTGGGGTTGGGAAAATCATAACCCATCTATTACCCCCCTGTGAATTGTGCCAAAATATCTAATTTTTTAAACCAAGAAACCACCTCCATTCTCTACCTTTTTTCTTTTTCTGTTTCCTAAAATAGCTTGATCTGTCCAGTAAACTTCAGCTGCCTCGCTGATTAGAAAAATATGAAGGCAATCTAATAAATATCACAGAGGAAAAACAAAGGTCTTCACTGATATTGAACTGTAGAATAGCTTTATTGATTAGCTAGGCTTGAAATTAGGGGTGCAATTGTTCACAATTTGGTATATAGAGTTGTACTCTTATTCATTTATGTTATTTGATCCATTCATAAAAGATTGTTTCGGATACTGTCCCTAGTGCAGCATGTAATTGAATTATCTTTAAATGATACTTCAAAAATTGTTAACTCACAGGCAGCTAAAAAATAAAATGCAAAGTTATATTTTGTGAATGCACTCAAGCAGGAAGTGGTGGCCACTGCATTAACATCTTTAGCATACACCATGAAAATAAACTACTAAAAGAGAAGTATTGACAACAACAAATCTTGTAGTCTCTTCTATGCACTTACTTTATTAGTAATTCAATTCTGTACATTTGCTGAAAGAGTTAAAATAGGCCTGCCCTATATAAACACATCAGGATGAGGCAATCTAGACCTTTGATTAATTTACCAGTAATTTGATGTTTGCATCAATTCTTCTACTGATGACCAACCATGAAATAATGAGACGAAACACGTATAATTGGGTTATTGTGGCATTTTCTTAGCAACATTTGTTGAGATTTGTCTTTGCCATCCTCTGAGGCTGAGCATGACTTCCCAAGGTCACCCATTTGCCAGACAAGGATACAGACCCTCGTCTCCAGCATTTTATTCAAACCACTGTATCACATTGGCTCTCTCTCACCAACTCTATAAGTTGTAAATTGAAAATGCAACCTTTTTAGCATACAGGACAGCAACTTTCCTGTTGCCAGAAGGAAGTAAAGATTTCTGCTAATCTATTCTTAATGATACAAACTCTTTCATCAATTTTACAAAGTTTATCCCTGGCTTCCTCCTTGCTTGTTAGTTATTACCTTAGGCAACCCTGTGAGAACCAGATCCCCTACAAGCTTCTTATCTGCAGTTTTCCTTTACAATTGTATACTCTCATCCTAATACAATGTTTGTGAATAGATGGGGTGGGGAATCCTATGCACATAAATAGCTTTGCATCCATGCATCATATAAGAATTACTTTTGTTCATGACAATAGAGCATATGGACAGAAAAGCCTTAATCTGATACCACTTTATCAACTGAGAAAGTAGCACAATAGAAAAATGGCAGCACAACTAGCCATACAATTGTTTTCCCAACACAAACCCACAACAGTTCCCAGTGACAGAAAAAAAAAACATATGAAGTGACTCTCCAGTTTTAAAGTCCTCTTTGGGGAGGATAAAATGGGGTAATAATAATAATGTTCTTTGAAATGTTAAAGAAATTTGAAGACACCCTACAGAACAAGGCAGCTGTAACTCTGCTGCTCATGTGGCCATGGAATGTGCCTGCAACCCCATTCTTTTCATTGCGATCCGGATATAGGAATGAAATCAGCACTACCTGATCATGTTATTTCACTGTAAAGAATTTGGCAACCTTATCTAATTCTCAGGGTTCTATGAAATTAGCGGCATCTGAAGAAATATCAGCTATACATCATAGATGGTGTTATTGTGAAACCTACATCTGAAAAAACATTGCTTAAGGATTGGAAGGCTTAACGCAGACCAGAAACAATTTTTAAAACTTTCTGAAAACAATGATTGATACAAAAAATTGGTAAGTGTGTGCTCATTACATTACTATCTGCGAGGTCACAGTGGAACTACAACTCCGTAATCTACTCCTCTATGGGTGGGGAACATTTGCCCCTACAGATGGTTTGGACTACAATTCCCATCCAGCATAGCTAGTGGGAAGACCATGTGGAAATCACAGTTCAGTTAATCTACTCATCTGGTGACTTTATAGAGTATTCAGGCCTATATGTTTAATCTATGTAGTGTATATAGCAGTGGTTCCTAAACTTTTTTGGCCTACCGCCCCCTTTCCAGAAAAAAAATTAGTCAGCGTCCCCCCTAGAAATTATTTTTTAAATTTTTAAATAGCAATTAAACAGAAAGATATATGTATTAATGCAGTGGTTCTCAACCTTTCTAATGCCGTGACCCCTAAATAAGGTTCCTCATGTTGTGGTGACCCCCAACCATATTTTTGTTGCTACTTCATAAATAATTTTGCTACTCATATGAATTCTAATGCAAATATCTAATAGGCAGGATGTATTTTCATTGTTACAAATTGAACATAATTAAAGCAGTGATTAATCACAAAAACAATATGTTTGGGGGAGTATGGACAATGGATGATGGGATCTGTAGTACCTTCAACCGATTCAGCTATGACTTCCACAGACCACTGCCCCACTCTCCTCTTGCCCCCTTTCGAGGCTTCCACCAATGGCAGAAGGGTGGCACAGGGCGGCAGCAGCAGCGAGCCCCCCTCCTTCTCCCCTAGGGCCTTCCTCCTTATCCTCTCCATTTGGAGGTTCCAGAGGAGAAAGGCAAAGGCAAGGCTTGCTGCTGCCACTACCCCACTCTCATCTCACCCCTTTTCGAGGCTTCCATCAGCGGTGGAGGCCTCGAAGGGGGCGAGAAGAGGGTGGCACAGGGCGGCAGCAGCAGCAGGGTGAGTCCATCCCAAGCAGGAGCTGTTTGGCTGGCATGGGGGTTGGCAGCCATTTTGGAGGGGGCAGGGCCAACCCAGGTGGCCATCACCGCCCCCTGGATCGCTCCAGCGCCCCCCAGGGGGCGGTAGCACCCACTTTGGGAATGACAGGTATATACTGATGCATTTTGCTTTCTCATCTCTACTTTGATACTTCATTTGCATGCCTTAGTTCTGTGCCATAACACATTTAATGGTTATATTTAGTTTTTTCAGCATTTATTTTTACATGTTGAAAAGCTGTTCCTCAGGCTTGCAAGCTGAAGCAAAGCTCTCCTGACTGGGTGGGATTCCGAAAACCTTGTCTTGAATGGCCTCTAAGTAAATGTAAAGAAGTCATTAAGCTTTTCTGTCTCCTCCTCTTCATCACTTCATCCCAGAGAATCCCCTAATCTCCAGGCAATGCTTTTCAGTGACACATATAGAAAATAGAAAAAGAAAACTTTCTAAGAATGTTAATTTATCTTAGGACTCAAGCTATTCAAAAGTAGTAAAGAGTCTATTATCCTTGTCAGCCATCTTCTCCATAAAAACCTGTTAACTATTTCAGCCACACTAAAAATAGCACTATTATAATAATAAATTATAAAAGTACAGCAAGCGCAGTGATTGCATGACTCTCCAGACATTGACCTATATTGTTCAGCATAGCTAGTAGTGAGGAATGCTGGGAGTTGCAGTCTACCTGGTTTCCCATCCTGGATTTACACCATGTGTAGTACTATTCTTTCCAATAGGTTAATGCTGACTATCTTACCTAGTGAGATGCCACTTTCTTTCCAACTGGCTTCAGCTGCCAACACAGACATGGTGCAATCTTCAACACTGCTTGTTCACACCTTTCACAATACTGATAAAGTGATTGTAAAAATGTTCTCACAAGAACAAGATACTGGTTGACCTCTGACTTCATGCTACCTGTGAGAACACACTCACACATATACACACATCCCTGGTTCTGGGACATGTGAATAATCCAAACAATGATACAAGTTGAATATCTCTTATCCGGAAATCCAAAATATTACAAAATGAGAAATTGGCCACATTGATAATTCAATGTACACAAATTGGGTTTTATGCACACAATTAAATATACAAGTACTGTGCATATAATTACCTTCAGGCTATGTGTAGAAGATGTGTGTGACACATAAATGTATTTCATGATGAAAATGGGGTCCCACCTCCAAGCATGTACATACATGCAAATACAGGTATTCAAAAATCCAAAACATTTCAAGTCTGAAGCAGTTGAGATAAATTATATTAAGCCTGTACTGATATAAACTATTGAGTGCTAAGTGCAACCACAGCATCAACAAGAAAACTCTGCACAGTACATTTCCTCATTTCAGTTCATAGGAAAAGTCAGTAAGGTTGTGATAAATCACTTCTTCACAGGAACTCCCAAACTTCTTTTAAAAGTTTGCCTGTTGCTAATTTTAAAAACTAGGCAGCCACTTATGTCAGCTTGTTTTTGTTTCTATAAACAAAAAGTGAATATTTTACCAGATATATTTTAAATAGTTCCTCTATTCATAATGTACTTTGGACATTCATATGACGGAGAATAGGGTGTGTTTGTGTTCAGTTACTGCTCTATAAAAGTCTCCACACTATTATGTAGCTAGTTTTATTATTTTTTTCTCAGAGTTTTCTGGAAGGGTGAAGGAATTAACAGAAGTAATATATCTTTTGTACAAGGTTAAAAAAACAAAAACCATGACTCAGAATGCATTTAACTACAAAATAAGCTAGTCAATGAATCAAGAAGAGTTCTGGAATGGAACTTGAGTCTCACATAACAAACGTCCACATAAACCAAATTATATTGTCCCTTGAGAGAGAGAAAAATACATATGGAGCATTAAAACACACCCAATAATATTTTACCTGTTAGTTTAAAAAGTGTAAGCTAACCAAAAGGAAACAAACAGCTTTTGAGATCTTCCTATCTCTTAACCAAGAAAAAAACCTAATAATCATTCAGCATGGCTGTTCCTAAAGTCTTAGGGTATGGACTGAAAAACTAGGTTTATGCTCGAATATATACAGTACCTTCTCTTCACTGACCCACTACCCAAACAGTAAACCCACACTACCAATACATCATCAGATGTGTTTTGATTCTGTTTTGGCAGTGTTGTAACCCGCCTTGAGCTGTGAGGAGAGGTGGGTAAGAAATAAAAGTATCATCATAATCAGAGGACCTTATGAGAGACAGTTTCACATATATACTTGCAATTTGAGTTAACTACTGAAAATGTTAATAGTGCATGGGCACATTTCACCAGTACTGATACCGTGTTTCCCCGAAAGTAAGACAGCGTCTTACTTTCTTTTCCCCAAAGTCCCACTCGCCTTGCTTTCGGGTCACGGCATTGGGGGCGACCCTGGCCTCCCCCTCGGTCCCCCTCCTCCTCCTCCCGCCCTCCCTGCGGCCGCCTGTCCCGAGAGGGCTGAAAGAGAATCCTCCTCCTCCGCCTCTGTTCCCTTCCCGAAGAGGGGGCTGCACGCCGCCTCTTCAGCCCCTCTTCGGGAATGGAAGAGAGGTGGCAAGGAGCTCTCCTCTGCGCCTCTGTTCCCTTCCCGAAGAGGGGCTGCAAAGGCGATCCTCTGCGCCTCTCTCCTGGCAGCCCCTCTCTTCTCTGAATGGAAGAGAGGTGCAAGGGCTCTCCTCTGCGTTCCTCTGTTCCCTTCCCCCTCTTCGGGGAATGGCTGAGAGGTGCAAGCGCTCTCCTGGCAGCCCCCTCTTCGGGAATGGAAGAGGAGGTGCAAAGGGCTCTCCTCTGCGCCTCTGCCTACTGATTCCCAGCGTCTCCCTTTCTGTTCCCTTCCCGAAAGTCCCACTCGCCTTACTTTCCTGGGTACGGCTTACATTGGGCGATGGAAGAGAGGTGCAAGGGCTCTCCTCTGCGCCTCTGTTCTCCTCCCGGCCTGCCCCCTCTTCCTGCAGCCCCTCTTCTCTGGAATGGAAGAGAGGTGCAAAGGGCTCTCCTCTGCGCCTCTGTTCCCTTCCCGAAGAGGGGCTGCAGGGGGCGATCGCGCTCTCCTGGCAGCCCCTCTTCGGGGAATGGAAGAGAGGTGCAAAGGGCTCTCCTCTGCGCCTCTGTTCCTTCCCCGAAGAGGGGCTGCAGGGCGATCGCCCTCCTGGCAGCCCCTCTTCGGGAATGGAAGAGAGGTGCAAAGGGCTCTCCTCTGCGCCTCTGTTCCCTTCCCCCCTCTTCGGGGAGGGGCTGCAGGGGGCGATCGCGCTCTCCTGGCAGCCCCCTCTTCGGGGAATGGAAGAGAGGTGCAAAGGGCTCTCCTCTGCGCCTCTGTTCCCTTCCCCGAAGAGGGGGCTGCAGGGGGGCGATCGCGCGCTCTCCTGGCAGCCCCCTCTTCGGGGAATGGAAGAGAGGTGCAAAGGGCTCTCCTCTGCGCCTCTGTTCCCTTCCCCAAGAGGGGCTGCAGGGGCGATCGCGCTCTCCTGGCAGCCCCCTCTTCGGGAATGGAAGAGAGGTGCAAAGGGCTCTCCTCTGCGCCTCTGTTCCCTTCCCCGAAGAGGGGGCTGCAGGGGCGATCGCGCTCTCCTGGCAGCCCCTCTTCGGGAATGGAAGAGAGGTGCAAAGGGCTCTCCTCTGCGCCTCTGTTCCCTTCCCCGAAGAGGGGGCTGCAGGGGGCGATCGCGCGCTCTCCTGGCAGCCCCCTCTTCGGGGAATGGAAGAGAGGTGCAAAGGGCTCTCCTCTGCGCCTCTGTTCCCTTCCCCGAAGAGGGGGCTGCAGGGGGCGATCGCGCTCTCCTGGCAGCCCCCTCTTCGGGAATGGAAGAGAGGTGCAAGGGCTCTCCTCTGCGCCTCTGTTCCCTTCCCCGAAGAGGGAGCTGCAGGGGGCGATCGTGTGCTCTCCTGGCAGCCCCTCTTCGGGAATGGAAGAGAGGTGCAAAGGGCTCTCCTCTCTGCGCCTCTGTTCCTTCCCAAGAGGGGCTGCAGGGGGCGATCGCGCGCTCTCCTGGCAGCCCCTCTTCGGGGGAATGGAAGAGAGCTGCAAAGGGCTCTCCTCTGCGCCTCTGTTCCCTTCCCCAAAGAGGGGGCTGCAGGGGGCGATCGCGCCTCTCTGGCAGCCCCTCTTCGGGGAATGGAAGAGAGCTGCAAAGGGCTCTCCTCTGCGCCTCTGTTCCCTTCCCCGAAGAGGGGGCTGCAGGGGGGCGATCGCGCGCTCTCCTGGCAGCCCCCTCTTCGGGGAATGGAAGAGAGGTGCAAAGGGCTCTCCTCTGCGCCTCTGTTCCCTTCCCCGAAGAGGGGGCTGCAAGGAAACCGCGACGCCCCTGCAGCACAGACTCATCAGGAAAAAGAAGGGGAGGGAGGGAGAAGAAAGACAGAAGCATGGCAAAGCGCCGTTGCGTCAGAGTGACGCGTCGTCGCTCTGCCCCGCCCCCGGCTCTCTTCTCCCTCCCTTTCTTGGAGAAAGGAAAGGAGTGGGAAGAGAGCCGGGGCGGGGCAAGCGACGACGCGTCACTCTGACGCAGCGCACGCTTTGCCATGCTTCTGGCTCTCTTCCCCCTCCCTTGGAGGCCTGGCAGAAAGGAGGTGTGCCGCGGAGGTGTGCCGCGGCCGATGGGCCGGTTGCGGCGGCGTGGGCGTGGCGTGGCCACGAGGTACGGCTTACATTCGGGTACGGCTTACATTAGCCAACCCCCGACACCCCCGATACGTCTTACAATCGGGGGTGTCATACTTTCGGGGAAACACGGTAGTATCAAAAATTTATATCACATAAACATTGGTTATAATTCCCAGTTTTAAGTACAGCATTGGACTTATTTCTTGTGCCTATGACTTAGTCTCAAAATTAGACTGAGTAGGCTAACACATTTGTATCTTTTTAAATAAAAAAACCAACATGAAAACAAAACAAACATATATATGAAGTACAAGACTCTAGAACTGCAAGTTCCCACACCAATCTTCGAACTGTTTTCAGCTCTCAGAGAAACACTGAGGAGATTGAGCAATGTTTCACTCATTTCTTCACTTCCACTTGCCTTGGCTGCAACCCAAATATATTTGTTATCATTCTGATTTATTAGCTGTTACTCCTACTAGTATTAGCAACCACATAGGTCAAGTACGGAATGCCATTATCAGAATATCCACACACTATTACTTATTGATTTAATCTAATTGCATTTGATTTACATCCCACCTTTCTTCTAAAATGCAGCTCAAAGTAATTTACAATAGAAGTTAAAATAAATGGCTACAACAACATGTGATACAAAGGTTTAAAAATCATTAATCGATGCCAGTAAAATGCTTCTTTAAAATACTAATTTAAAATAATTAAAACACATCAGGACCCTATTACATACATCTACAACACAGTAGCAGTTCCGAATTTTCTGACTACATCTAAAACATAATATCTATATATATAAAAATGTAACATCCATGGTTATCAGCTTATAGGCAACAAAACCACACAACGCAAACACACAAAACCAGGCCACACTGACACATAACCCAACGAGGTAAGTTTGCAACCCCCCCCCCAAATTAAAGACAACAGGGGGAAAACTTTTGGGACTACAAGTCCCAGAAACCACTGGGGCAGGCCAAGAAAAACCGCGCATGGCAAAGGCGGTTGGAAGAGCTCCCTCCCCCCCAACAGATCGAGCACATGCTATACTTCTCCCCACCTCCCCACCCCCTCCAAACAAACCCACCTCCTCCTCTTCCTCCTCACGGCCTTTGCGTCGGGGAAGGAAGCTTGGGGCCAACTCCGTCTCTCCCCTCCTAACAGCCCCCTCTGTTGCCAAGGCCCCTGGGAGAGGCCCCGCCCACGAAGAACAGAGTCAACGGCCTGGTGTGTCCCCGCGAAGAGTCCCCCACGGCCCAAACAGGCAGGCAGAGACAGAGGCCAGGGAGCCACGAAGGAAGGAGAGAAGGATATACATACACAAGGATGGAAGGCAAACAGACAGGAAGGAAGGAGAAAATAAAGGAGGGAGGTAAAAAGGGAAGGAATGCAAGAAGGAAGGGGGGAAGGTAAGAGAGGGGAAAAAGGTAAAAATCAGGGAAACTACAATCCCCCCCCCCTTCCCTTTTTCCTGTTCTTTCCTACCCTCCCACACTGCCTGGGCCAACTTCGGCTCTCCTTCCCTCCAGGAGTTTGAGACTCCAACTCTTCAGAACTCCCCCATCAATGGATTTGAACCAAACTTGGTACACAGCACTCCCATGACCCATAGAAAATAATGGAAGGACTTGGTGGGTATTGACCATGACTTCTGGAGTTGTAGTTGACCCACATCCAGAGAGCACTGTGCAGTCAAACAATGATTGGAACCAACATTGGCATCAAGACTCCATATGCCCACATGTGAACACTGGCGTTTGGACAAAATATACCTTGACATCTGGGAGTTGTGGTTATTCGGATTTATAGTTATTCATATACAAACAAATAGCATTCTCCGCTACACCAAGGATACAATTGGTGTCTATGGGCAGCGTCGGCTCTTTGGCTTACAAATGGCCTTGGAGGTGTCTATGGGCAGGTGTCTCCCAATGCCACAGCAACGTGTGGCCGGGTAAAGCTAGTACTAAATAAAAATGATTCTCAACTGCGCCAATTATTTCACTGATATCTCAATCTTATTCTGGTGTAAATCTAGAAGAAAATTTAGCACTCACACTTGCTTGTGCTATTCATATCACTGAAGTTATACAGTAATGAAATCATATGACTGCAATCATGTAATTCAGTCCCACGATACAGTGATTATTTTCTACTGGACTAGCAAAACTTCATAGTTGCAACATCAGTCAGTTAAGGAATCACACTTCTTCTACACTAAAATGTTTCTGCCGCATCAAAAGCCTTAAGTAAAGTGTCCACAAATGTAATGGTCAGAGTAGGACATGGGTTAAGAGTGCAGTAGTGATCACCATCATTCTAGTTTAGAATTTAACATTAATTACATTGATGCCTCCAGTACTCTTGCATATTATATGGCCTAAATTTGCAGCTTTAGGTTAGCTTTAGGTTTCTTATGTTGGCTATGACTGATGAGAGATGCAGTCCAACATCTAGAGGACTACAATTTGTTTTAGTTCTCATAAAACCTAAGATAGAGGGACACAGCATTACTCTGTCCATCCAATTTGTGATTAATAGGCCAGATCCATCTGAAGTCATAACTATGATTGGCCTTTCAGGGATTTGCAATGCTGCTGGCCATAGAGACAAGAACTAAGAGTGACATACCCACAAAGTGTCTTTCTCCTTCATTCTGAACTTTTAAAAGATGAAAGGAAGACCTTCACTGTCATTGAGCTTTGACCAAAAGTTCATTTTTCCCCAGTGAGCTTTTAATTGGATTTGTAGTATGACACTTCTTTTAGTCTTTTTCTTCTTGTAATAGTGCAATTTTAATGCTGCATTGAGGGCTTGGGAGAGGTAAACTAAAATACTGCAAATACTGTAAATGAAAAAAGAGATCAACAAAATCACTTCTCTTCAAAGCAACTGCACATGGGTTGTTGGCAACACTGTATGTGTGATGAGACCAGCTATTTCATTTAAACATTTAGGATGCACAAAACTGATTCTGCCAAAAAAAAACGCTCTCTAAAGTAATGTGTTACCTCACCAAATGTGACTCAGTCTTTTAAACTGGGCCTGTAATTCAAGTAGTGAGTATTGCCCTCCTGCTAGAGTGATAACAACCATGTCATCCTTATGATGTTTCAGTCTCTGCCTAATGAATCTTTACTCTTTTCTCTAATTGAATACAGTCTTGGCAAAGCAGACATATTGAAAATAGAAAAACATTGTACAGCTAAGGCAAACATGAAACACTCAAATTATTTACATTGTTGGAAAATTCAAGAAGCTGAAAATATGTGCAGTACTAAGAACTGCAGCTTTCTGGTTCTGAAAATATGGTACCAGCACTTAACATTTTGTAGAAGATTCATATAGCGTAATTGTACTCTGCAGTCTGAGCAACTTTTCCAAAATTGAGCTATAATAGAATGTACCTACTGTGCAAATGCCACCATGAAACATTTGAGGCAGAGTCATTACAGCAAGTCTAGACTGTGGTACCACAAAAAAGACAACTGAAACACAGAGAGAAAATATGTATCTGAATGTTGGCTACATTTACAGGGCTCTAGACAGGCTCATGGACATTTGAATTACAAGTTGAGTATCCCTTATAAGGAGTACCAAAATCTGAAGAACTCCATAATCTATAACTGTCCACATGGATATCAGAGATAGAGACTCCTTTGCTTTATGTTGTATAAAATAACCTTCAGGTTATGTACATAAGGCACATAAGTGAGTTTTGTACTTATACTTGGGTCTCATCTCCTAGATATTATGGTTATGCAAATATTCCAAATCCCTCACCCCACAAATTCAAAACCTTTCTGGGCCCAAGGACCTAGGATAAGGAAGAAAGTGCTGTATGTGACCTGTATTAACTGGAGTGCACAAAGGAGCATTTGCCAAGTGTGCCAGTGTGACCATGGCCTTAGTCACATCCCATTTCAATTACAGTGGACTTATAGATTTTCTGCTCATCTCAAGAATTCAGTCTTTAGCAAGAAACTTTAACAATCACAATATAAACTTTCTCCCTTATGTCCCTCCCCCAATTTTCTAGGACACAAGCTGTGCAATTTCCAAAGATGTAGCCATGGAAGTTGGGTTACTTACTTACACATTTACACACAGAGAAAAAACCCGTGGCACTAAAATGTGAAATGTATTTACAATACCAACATGAGATAAGCATGGATTCAAATATAGTTATTGCAGCAGCAAACTACAAACTATAGGAATACTGTCATGTAGGTCAGAGGGGGATTAGACTTTCCTACGCTATAATGAACCAAAAAAGTGTTGTTGGGTTGCATTGTGTGGTGTGGCATGGCATTAATGTCATTAATTTATTAATTTATTAATTTATTATTCAATCTTATATTCCGCTCCTCCCTGCAGGCTAGGGGCGGATCACAACAAGAATAAAATGCACAGTAAAAACATACCACAAAATTCCATAAAAACAGCAATACATAGCCAGTAGTCAATTTGTGGAAGGGAGTGCTATAAATACACATACCTTCCTCTCCAACTGTAACTACCACCCCCTGCCAAGTGGAAGTGGGTACCCAATGGTCCTGAGTTAGAAACAGCTGTGGATTTCTTGGTCTGGATATTCAAGTAACTACACAAAATCCCACATCATTTATTTAAGTTAGTTTACTGTTAATAATACCCAGAAAAAATTAAAATCAAGGAAACATGCAATTAATTTCAATTTAAAACATAACTTCCTTGTCCTGGCATCCTTTGTTCTGCCAATCTGTTCTGACACTAAGTTGTGGCTCTTCTCCCAGAGGACATTGAAAACAAACAGGGCTTTACTATCACATCCATATCTTGTCTAGCAGAACTGTAAGTAACTGGGCTGACACCCAGGTGAAACAAAATTCGGAGTTCAATGAAACCATTATGTTCTAGCAGCATCGTTCTTATAATTGCACATTTTGTGACATCTCATATAGAGACAAAGAAGGAAACATATACATTCATAGACTTGGGTTGCATGCAAGAATTACATTCATACCTTTAGTTTATGTGCTACAGAAACCTCACCATTATGAGTGTCTGAACACATTTTAAATATTCATTTGTGTGTACTATATAATCATGCAGCATTTGCACAAAAGTTTAAATGAGTACATAACATTAGTTCACAAGCCATGTACATTAGATAAGCAGAGACAATTACTGATGAGACTAAGTAACGTAGGATGTCAATACATTATTCTCTTAAGCAACAAAGAAGTGGGCAGACCCAACTTGTTGTTTTTGCAAAGAGCAGACTAAATACACTGTACAGGTAGTGTTCTTGAATATTACTTCCCAAACAGAAAATCTGGCACCATTGGCACAAATAACATGGAAAGAATAGGGATAGGTTCCCGCCGCACACACACCAGAATAGTTCAACATTTTTCTCATAATTTTTTTAAATTCAACACGAAAAACATGCATGTGTGAAATGAAACAACCTAATCAGGCAAGACTTGCATAAGTGGAAAAAACATTTTTAATGTTCTAAGACTACTTGAAGATTTTTTTCAAAACCCATCCAGGATGGTATTTTCTTTTTTCAGCTTCCACTCTTTTTGTGATTTTCATTTTGGTAGCCAAACTCATAGATATAAGCCCTTTTTACCTACCAGGGAAGCAAGTTTATCTGCCCTCTTCTTTGATTACAGTTCACACATGCTCAATAAGAAGTTCTGGAAGCAGCTGATGTTTACCTTGCCTGTTATAGGCAGGGACACAGCTACAGTAGGATCACCATTTTTCCCCAAGTTCAATTTTTATTATATTGTTTACTGCAGACATGCTGCTGTAACATAACATTTAATGTTTGGACTTAGCCACCCCCCTTTCACCATCCCCTGCCAAAGTTGCTTTTTAAAAAAGCTGCTAGACAAAGGACAAGCAGGAAAAGGCAGGGGCTTGGCAAGCATAAAAAGACATTACAGAAAGGATATTCTTTGTCAGTGACTGTAAAATACCTGTATATTGCCATAATAAGAGTGAATTACTGAATCAATTCCAGGGGGAGATGGCTTATACCCTTAGGTTATTTTTTTGCAATGAAATATATTTAACATGTTAACTCAAAACACATTTCCACCACAGAAAAACAAAAACCATAATTGTGGAGATAGCTTGGAGTTACTCCGTATTACACTGCACTGTTCTCCAATTGTACCACTTCTGCAAACACAGCTCTTGGCCCATTCATCGTTAATCAAGAGAACCCTGGGGAGATACATGCGTTCAAGCAATACTTTGTTGTGTATGGGATCAGTAGAAGTCAACAGGCAACTTGAAAGCACATCTAAAGTTATGTAGAACTTTATATTCTTACATACAAAATCCTATGTACATGTATGCACGTTGTCAGTGTTTTATGATCCAGGCTGGAAAATACTCACAATTCCAGGAAGCCAGGATATGCTGGACAGAGTGTGAGATAATCTTGTACTTGTTATACCCAAAGAAATTCCCACTGAGTTCAATTAAACTTTCTCTGCATAAGTGAGTATTGGATTACAGCCTCAGGCAAGAGAAAGATTGTTTAATTTTTTTTTACACATTTAGGTCACTACAGACATCTGGTATAATTCCATCCTTATTCTTGGGAACAAACAACTTACTGTGAAAAGCTGAGTACTCACATGGGAAGAAAATAGAAGAAAAAAGACAGCAGGGAGATGTGTGGGGTTCAGAGGCAGTGTACTTTTGAACTGAAGCATGAAAAAAATAGTGCATTCACCTGTGACACCCATCAAAGAACTTTAGGACATTGCACCAGTCAGCCTTCTGTATCCACAGACTCAACCATTCAGATCTTCAGAATATCCCCTCCCCCCCAAAAAGAATTTCCAAAAAGCAAACCATAATTTTGTCATTTTATATAAGGACTCCATTTTACTATGTCATTGTATACAATGGGATTTGAACATCCATGGACTTTGGTATCCATAGGGGCCCCTGAAACCAAACCCTAAAAGATACCAAGGGTCCCACGTAGATTTTCAAGGAGACTGTATTTTAAAAGGGTTGCTGACAATGACAATAAAGCAGTGGTTCTCAATCTATGGGTCCCCAGGTGTTTTGGCCTACAATTCCCAGAAACCCCAGCCACTTTACCACCGGAGTCCCCGGTGGCGCAATGGGTTAAACCCTTGTGCCTGTGCCTGACAGGTCAGTGGTTCTAAACCAGGGAGAACGGGTTGAGCTCCCTTTGTCAGCTCCAGCTCCCCATGCAGGGACACGAGAGAAGCCTCCCACAAGGATGGTAAAACATAAAAAACATCCAGGCATCCCCTGGGCAATGCCCTTGCAGATGGCCAATTCTCTCACACCAGAAATGACTTGCAGTTTCTCAAGTTACTCCTGATATGAAAAAAACACCCGCCCAGCTGTTAGGATTTCTGGGCGTTGAAGGCCAAAACATCTGGGGACCCACAAGTTGAGAACCACTGCTATAAAGTATCTGGAGGGTAGTATCTCAAAATCTGCTTCATAACATCTTTTTTTTTAATCTTTAGCAGGTTTAACCTCAATTACACTTAATTTTCTTTAACACACACACGCACACAAAATCAATCTAGATTAGTAAGTAGAAAAGATAAAGTGCTGAATACAAGAGATCTAACAATAGACACAGAAAACTATACCAGGTGTCATTTTGCTTTTCATGAGAAATCGTGACAGCTACTGACTTTGGCTACAGCATAAATTGCAATATGCCATACAGTTCAGAGAATCACCACACCCAGCCCAAAATCCTTAGCCCTGACATTCTTGACAATACCAAATTGATCTTACAAACACACAAACATTTGGGAATAATAAAGTATTTTCACTTCTTTGTAATGGAAAGAAAGTTCAATACAGAAATAATTCTGTAACACAAAAATATTTCCTGATTTTTACCCATCCCACAAAATATTTTCAGAAAGGATACAGTTCTCATATGCACAAGAATAAACACTTCGGCAATTCTTATGAAAATACAACTGTCCCTCATTATCTTTTGCTGTGAATACACTTATCCTCCCTGCATTGTTTACTGCCATCTCTTGCTGTGTTATATCTGAATTACATTGTAGAATGGACCCATCTTTCTGCTTTCCCCCCTAGTTCTGTATAAAATTATCATTTATATTGACTGTGGGAAGATGCTACACTAGGCTTGGGAATTTTAATGCCAATCTTTCACATTTTGTCCTTGACACACACACACACACACACACACACAGAGAGAGAGAGAGAGAGAGAGAGAGAGAGAGAGCAAAAAGAGTGCTACATCCTGGTCACCATAATCATGTTGCTAGCCACAAAAGGGGGGAGAGGGAATAAACCTATGGCTCAACCATGACAACATTTCCAAAGCTGTTTTCCATTCCCAGCATCATGAAGAAGAGAGACAATCTCAACATTGGTTGCTCTTCCTCCATTTATCTTCACATTTTAAAGTATTTTCCTCTCTTGATCTAAACAGCTATCACAATAAAACTTCACATAGACCTGCGTGGGCAAGATGTAGCCCACCAAATGTTTTCGGCTAAGACTCCCATCATTCCTAGTTAGTATTTTTAGTTATACTCTATATTCTATTTTAATCTATGTTGTACCTTGCTTATAGCCTAGGGGAAAAGAGGGTAACAAATAATAACAATGCTATGGTCCTTCCACACAGCCCTATATCCCAGACTATCAAGGCAAAAAATCCCACATTATCTGAGCCAACTCAAAGGAGATATTGTAGGATTTTCTGTGTTGATATTCTGGGACATAGGGCTGTGTGGAAGGGCCCCTAGTTGAGGGAGTTGAAGGCCCAAACAGCTGGAGGGCTGCAGTTTGAGGATGTCTGCATTAGATGGTCAGTGAAGATGTGCCCTGGGTTTCCCTGTTTCACACAATGGGTGGCATCACTGTGCAGGGAACCAACCTTTCCACACTCGGGATGCCTTCCAATGTGGGGCAACCTCCTCCTCCTTAACCAGAAGTGTGGCCTTGGCAGCTGAGGACATAGTGGCCAAGCAAGAACACAATCTGCTGGAAAGATAACTGCACCTTGGAGATGGCAGCACTAGTCTGAAGAGAGAGCAGAGAGAGGAGGAAGCCCAACAAGTGTGTCCCAGAGCCTCACAGGGAGGAGAAGAAGCAGCAGCAGCAAAACCAAATCCCCTCCAGAACCAAGAGAGGCTGGGCCTTCCCTTAAAAACTGGGCTGAGCAAAAGAACAACAATTCGCCTGGCAAAAGGAAGGCCATGGGGGGGAGAGAGAAAGCAAGACTTTTCTTTCCTTTCCTTTGGAGAAGGGACAAGAAGCCTCCTGGGAAAACAAAGTCTGGGAGGGAAATCTGAAGGGCTGACTGAAAAGAGCTGTTAGGAGAGACAAAGGGGAAAGGAAAGGCACCGTGGAGGTGACCCTGTGCCGGACACGAAGGACACCAACGACGAGGGTGAAAGAGAGAGAAAAACTTGACAGGGTCCTCGCCCTCCTTGGCTATGTCCAGCAGGCAACCCCCCTCCCTTTTTGGATCGGGGGAAAAAACAGGAAAGATGGGGAGAAGCAGGTGCGGCAACCTGTTCGGGTTTCTCCTGGCAGGTGCCAAGGGAAAACAAACCCCGGCTGACCCTCCGAGCTGGAGCTCCGGAAGACCAACCATCGTCACCATCACCGCCCAGGAAGACACGCTGCCAAACAACATCAACCACCACGACCCTTCTGGAGGGAGAGGGAGACAAGCGCTGCTCTTGCAAGACCGCCAAGAGGCACCACGAAGCAGGGGGACCAAAAAAAGGGGGCAAAGCGTCCAGGGGAGAAAGGGGGGAGAGCAGGAGGGCGAGCGTGAGGAGTAGTTCCCCCCTGGACATCATTCCACAGACATAGGAAGCCCACTTGCCTAGTTTCCAGCAGACCTCACAGCCTCTGAGGATGCCTGCCAGAGATGCGGGAGAGAATGCTTCTGGTACATGTCCATACAGCCCGGAAAACTCACAGCAACCCAGTAGTACCTCTCTCTCGGTGCCTTGCCAGCGTGAGAAAGAAGAAGAAGGAGCCCGACTTGGTCCTCCTCCCTCCCTCCCTCCCTCCCTCCCTCCTCAGACCACGTAAATGCGGGCGAGGGGAGAGAGAGCTGCTTCTCATTCTGGCCAAATACACACACAGGGAGAGAGAGAGGGAGACGCAGAGAGCCCCGAGGGGAAAGAAAGAGAAGGAGCAGCAGCAGGAGAGTGAACTACCAGCGAAAAGGAAGAGAGGGAGGGCGAAAGAGGAAGGTGTCCCTGCTCCCCCCCCTCTCCCCGCTCTCCTTCCTCTCTTTCCTCCCCTCTGCAGACCCCAAGGCCTTCCTCTCCGCCGCCGCCGCCGCCGCCGCCACCACCTCCACGCGGGTTCCTTTCCCTGAGAGCGCGCGCTGTTGCCAGAAAAGAGAGGCAGAGGAAGAGAAGGGAGTGTGTGCATGTGTGTGCGCGCGCGACGGGGAGAGAAGCGCGCGCGCGCTCGCCAAGAGGGGCAGCCGAGGGAGCGCGAGAGCGCGCGCGCGGCGCCAATCCTTTCTTTTCTTACCCGCGGGTCCTCTTGCGTCGTCTCCGGCGAGCGGCCCCGTCCTCCTCCTCCTTGCCCATCCTTCGCAGACCCTGGCCGGGCCCGAGCTGCCCTCCTCTGCCGCCCGCCCGCCCGCCCTCCTGCCTCCCTCCCTCCCCGCACAGGCGGCGGGGAGGCCGGACCTGGAGTCGCCGGAGGAGGAGAAGCGAGGAGGGAGGGCCAAGCTTCCCTACCAGCTCTTGCACGGCAAACGGGCTGGCGGGCAAGCACCTCTGGCAAAGGGAGCCCGGGCCGAGCAGGGAGCGTCTGCGGAGCCGCCCGCTCGGCCGGCAGCGTGAGCAGCAGCAGCAGCAGCCTCCTCTCCCGAGCCAGGGAGCGTCGCCAAAGTGCCCGCCTGCGCAGGGAGCGCGGAAGCACTTGAAGGGGACGTCGCCAAAGTGCCACGCTGAGAAGGCGCCAGCTGCTGCTCCTGCTCTTGTTTGTCCTCCCCGCCCCGCTGAGGCAGGGGAAGGAAAGGGGGCCAGGGCGAACGGCAAGGGGATTTCTAGGGGCCCTTCCACACAGCCACATCTCCCAGAATAATCAAGGCAGAAAATCCCACAGTACCCGAGTGTGCACTCAGACAACCCAGTTCAAAGCAGTTCTGCCTTGATATTGTGGGATATAGGGCTGTGTGGAAGGGCCCTTTGTCCACACTTCCAGCTCAAAGCAGATCATGTGGGGTTTTATTCAGCTGTGTGGAAGGCACCCAAGTTTATTGGAGTCCACACTGCTATATATTCCAGTTCAAAGCAGATATTGTGGGCTATCCTGCCTTGATATTCTGGGTTATAAGGCTGTGTGGAAAGGCCCATGGATGGTTTAAATATATACACAGGCCCCTTCCTTACAGCTGTATAAAATCCACATTCAGCTGAATTATATGGCAGTGTGGCCTGGAGCTCCTACACAGCTGAATAAAACCCCACATTTTCTGCTTTGAAGTGTGGACTCTAGGCCATATAACCCAGAATGTCAAGGCAGAAAATCCCACAATATTTGCTTTGAACTGGGTTATCTGAGTCCACACTGCCATATCTTCCAGTTCAGTGTGGATTTTGTATAGCTGCGTGGAAGGGACCTGAGAGTTTACTATGCATATATATTTTTAAAGCAGAACAAAACACAAATACTAAAATGTAAATGTTAGTTGACTAGGTGTTGCCATGATTTCCAAATTCGGTAATTTTCAATAATCACACTAACTCAAACTATCTTCCTCCACCCTTCCCCACCTAAAAAAATTCACAAAACAAAAGAAATTAAAATGTTAAAAGGGGCTTCCCACCTTAAAGATGTAGGATGATAATAGTATTGTTATCCTGCTAACTTATTGGCTTGATTCTGCTTTCCTATCTCAAATATTTTCCTTCATCTTCCAAACCCGCAAGTGTTTTTACATGTTCTTTTTTCTTTAGAAATGTCTCCTTGGATGTTGAGGACTGATTCTCAGTCTGTTCAGGATACACTGGGCAACAGTGCTTAAGAGGGGCAGGAGGGATTGAAGTCTTTCGCCTCCTCTCTCTGTGTGTAAAACAATACTCCATGAGCAGGAAGCAGCTGCAGATCCCCAGTCTGATAACTCAAGTCTTGGGTTCACTTTATCTTGGCAGATGCTAGCCACCTTTATAGGGCTTTAATGGTGCTTGCCTCCTTAAGTTTCTTGTTGCTTTCCTGGGCTGCTGACACTCCCCTCTGCAGTGTGGAGTCAGGTAGCCAAGTGATTAGTGGGCAAAGACATAACACTTAGGATCAAAAACCACACCAGGGAAACAGGCCAAGCGAGACTGGCCATCACAAAAGTAATCGGTAAAAGGTGGAAAGCCTGATCTAACACATTCTTTCCCCTAGAGCAGTGGTTCCCAACCTGTGGTCCATGGACAACCAGTGCTCTGCAAGAACTAAAATATGGCCTCACAGTTACTACACCATTGCAACGAGAGCGACTGCTCTCATGAAACCCTCTTATAATGCCAAGGCTTATTAAATATGTTTTTCTGTGGGTGAGCAGATGGCGACTACTGGATGGCATATGTTCTGTATCAGAAACTAGAGCTGATGTGGTCTATCCAATGCAATTTTCCAAATCAGCACCCCCAAATGACCAAACATTTGGTACTAATTTTGGAGAGTGATCCCTGGTGAAAGTGGTCCCTGGTCAAGTGGTCCCTGATCAAAAGAAGGTTGGGAACCACTGCTCTACTCTGAGGCAACCTCTCCCAACACAGGCTCCTTCAGCAAAGTTAAGGTCATTCCCACATTCCTGTGTATCATTTGCCTGTATGCTGTGGCCTATAGTTCAAACTTGCATGAGGTTGGTTGGACTGCAGACATTTTCCCATAAACATAGGCCCCCATCTACACTGACCAATTAATGCTGTTCAAAGCTAGCTTTAAATTGTCATGGTCAGATGGCAAACTTCCACAAAAGTGTGCAAAAGAAAGCCTTTAATGTATACCAATGCTCTGTGGTTTGTATAATCACCACTCAGGCTTCAAATGTGATCCAGAATTTCCTGTGCAATTATCTGCACAGTGAAACCACTTTTTTCAATTTGAAATGGCATGAAATGGCTAGTGTTGATGGGCCTTATTATTATTATTTATTTGCTTCATTTGTAGCCCATCTTTCTCACCTCTGCAGGGGGACTCATGTCAGCTTACAACTCCGGCAAGATTCAAGGCCTTTAAAATGCATTACACCAAGCATGGGTAAACGTCAGCTCTCCAGAAATCCCAGGCATCTTACTGGCCGTTAGGAATTGTGGGAGCTGAAGTCCAGAACCCCTGGAGAACTGAAGTTTTCCCATGTCTGATCTACATGATATAATTAATGCAGTTTGACACTACTTTAATTGCCATGGCTTAATGCTATGAAATCCTGGGTGACATAGTTTGGTGAGGCACCAGCACTCTTTGGCAGAGAAGGCTAAAGACCTCTTAGCATGACAACTCCCAGGATCTTGAACCATGACAATCTGCAGTAAACCCTTCTCCGTAGTTCAATCTGCACCCTCAGAGCCTGTCCGATGTCTGGATTCCCCAGCCTTGAAGACACAGTGCCTTCCTGTTCCAAAACACATTGTTCAGTTCAAAAGAGGGCGACTCAGTTGACACAGTGCTTTCCAACACACTCAGTTCAAAGAGGTCAGTTGCTAGTCGCCTCATGTTGAGTAATAATAGTTAAAGAGACAAGAGAGGACAACAACAGGCGGATTGCTGCAAAATATGTTGAAGTAACGTCTTCCAAGAAGCTGCTGTGTGAATCATGTTGACTGACATCATTAATATGCACACACACTGGCAAGTGGCACATTTGGCATACCAGAAGGGATTCAGCACAGGGACCTGTGTAGTCATGTACAGACACAAAGTGTTTGTGAGTGGGAAATCTGAGTCTGAGCCTACAATGGAAAATCCCAGCATAAAAAGTGCCTGGGGCAAAGTGATAGTTGTGTTGCTGTTTTTTTAAAAGGAGCAGCAACAGTGTCAGCCCGACATTTTTTTCTCACTGTGGCAAAGCTCAATATGGCCCCCTAGTGTGAATACACTCTAGAATTAATACAGTTTTACACCACTTCAACTGCCATGGCTCAATGTTATGGAATCCTGTGAGTTTTGCTTTTGTGAGGTACTGACTTTAGCAGAGAAGGCTAGAGAGCTTGTAAAACTACAGCTCCCATGATTCCATAGTGTTGAGGATCTTTGACTTGCCCAAGTTCACCCAGTGGGCTTCCATGGCTGAGCAGAGACTCAACCCATGTTCTCTTCATGTGAGATAATAATGTTATGTTATTTCAGCTCCACTAAAATGGAGGATGTGTGAATATAAATGTATTTTAGTGTCGAATGCTGGAGGCAGGGCCGTAGCCAGGATTTTGTTTCGGGGGGGGGGGGGGCTGAGACTGGGTGGAAGAGCGTCTACCCTAGCAAACCTTTTGTATTGTTATCCCAATAACCCCATTAATGTGGGATATAATGAGCATGGTGATCAGATCATGATATGAATAAACATAACAGTTTAAATAATGTACCAGTAAGGCCTTTTCGCGGACCACCCTGAGAATTTCGGGGGGGGGGTGGAGCCCCCTTAGCCCCCCCCCTGGCTACATGCCTGGCTGGAGGGTTTTATATTGTGTTTTATACTGCGATTGTGATGTAGGCATCAAATTATGCCTTTTGAAGCCGCTCTGAGTCCCCCCTCGGGGGTTGAGAAGAGCGGGGTAAAATGCCATAAATAAATGAATAAAATAAATAAAATTGCGAGTTTGGGATCCAGAGTGTCAAGCTTCCAGAAGGCCAGATGAGACACAGGTGGGTTGAAAGCAAAATCAGTGGCTTTATTCTCAATGGCCAGAGAGGATGTCAGCAGAGTCAGCACTCCAAAGAACTGACATACACACAACTGCGAACACATGCATGTATTTATAGTATACTAGCTGACCTGGCCACGCTTCGCTGTGGCTTTTGTGTGTGTGGTGTGGTGCCTGCTGTGTCCTCCTCCTCCTTCTCCTCCGATAGGGGACCTTCGGCATCACTGGGCCGAAAGGGGACCTTCGCCACCGGGAAGGCGGGGCCGTGAGCGCCCCCTCCGCTGCCTCCTCCTCCGCCTCCCAGCTGTTTCTGGACCCGGGGCGCGCGGAGTCTCTTTCCCTCTCTCTCCCGCCTCCTGCCCCGCCCCCTCCCGCCTCCTGCCCCGCCCCCTCCCGCCAGGCCTCGGAACCGGGCGGCGGGGAGGAGCGCGGGAGGAGGTGGGAGGGGCTAGGGAGGGGGGGCGGGATGTCCCGCCTCCTGCCCCGCCCCCCACCCGCCCGGCCGCGGAACCGGGCGGCGGGAGGAGCGCGGGAGGAGGTGGGAGGGGCTAGGGAGGGGAGGGATGTCCCGCCTCCTGCCGCCCCTCCCGCCAGGCCTCGGAACCGGGCGGCGGGGAGGAGCGCGGGAGGAGGTGGGAGGGGCTAGGGAGGGGGGAGGGATGTCCCGCCTCCTGCCCCGCCCCCTCCCGCCAGGCCTCGGAACCGGGCGGCGGGGGAGAGCGGGGAGGAGGTGGGAGGGGCTAGGGAGGGGGAGGATGTCCCGCCTCCGGCCCCGCCCCCCCCCGCCAGGCCTCGGAACCGGGCGGCGGGGAGGAGCGCGGGAGGAGGTGGGCGGGGCTAGGGAGGGGGGAGGGATGTCCCGCCTCCTGCCCCGCCCCCTCCCGCCAGGCCTCGGAACCGGGCGGCGGGGAGGAGCGCGGGAGGAGGTGGGAGGGGCTAGGAGGGGGAGGGATGTCCCGCTCCTGCCCCGCCCCCCCCGCCAGGCCTCGGAACCGGGCGGCGGGAGGAGCGCGGGAGGAGGTGGGAGGGGCTAGGGAGGGGGAGGGATGTCCCGCCTGCCTGCCCGCCCCTCCCCGCCAGGCCTCGGAACCGGGCGGCGGGGAGGAGCGCGGGAGGAGGTGGGAGGGGCTAGGGAGGGGGAGGGATGTCCCGCCTCCTGCCCGCCCCTCCCGCCAGGCCTCGGAACCGGGCGGCGGGAGGAGCGCGGGAGGAGGTGGGAGGGGCTAGGGAGGGGGAGGGATGTCCCGCCTCCTGCCCGCCCCCTCCCGCCAGGCCTCGGAACCGGGCGGCGGGAGGAGCGGGAGGAGGTGGGAGGGGCTAGGGAGGGGGAGGCGTGTCCCGCCTCCTGCCTGGACCCCCGCCAGGCTTTGGAACCGGGCGGCGAGGGATGCGGCAGGTAAGGAGTCGGGGCGCGGGTGGGGGGGGAGGGAGGAGGAGGAGGGCGGGGTGAAGGGGAGTCGGGGTGGGAGGGTGTTTTGGAGGAGGTGGAGGGGCGGGAGAGGAGGGAAAAGAGGTGCCGGGAAAGCTTCCCTCCTGCCTCCTCAGGGATCGGGAGAGAACCGGGGTCCCGATCCTGGCGGAGGTGGGAGGAAGCTGCCGGGACGGCTGCGGTGGGGGGGTGGGTGCGGAAGGAGGTGGGAGGGGCTGGGGGAGGGAGCCGGTTTCCCCTCCTCCTTCCAGGTCCCCCGCCGCCGCTCTTCCTGAGGAGGCGGAGGAGGCGCTCTGGCTGCCATGTGCGAACGTTCTAAACGTTCGCGCTGGCAGCGAAGTGGCCGGGGTTGGCATTTTTTTGGGGATCGTTTTTTGGGGTGCTGGGAGGTATGTAGGTCGGGTTTTTTTGCTGTTGTCTGTAGCGAGTGTAATGGTCCAGTAGGCTGCCAAGTTTGGTGCCTCTGCGAGCCATAGTTTCTTTGTCTATATACGACATCCCACGACCACTCGGATTATATATATATAGATTTGACAGAAAGGCAATGCAGTACAGAACAATTGGAAATGGCCATGCCAGTTCCTCTTTGGTTCTGGAGAATGGTGGCTAGGATTTACAGCCCGATTGGAGGAGGGGTGAGTCCATTTCTGCCTCTGAGCCAATCAGAGGCAAAGGAGGAATGATGTCTAGCAACAGTGGATCATCATGCCTCTTATTACAATAGTGCGCATTTATGTTGTCACCATTTAATAATTGAGACTATAATTGTCTTTGCCAACGTGTGCTGGTGTCACACAAAGCTGCATTTTCCATGATTCCATTGAGCCATGGCAGTCAATGTGGTGTCAAACTGCAGTAATTCTACAGTGTAGATGCATCCTTTGTGAATTTTTAATGCAAATTTGTTTGAATTTTGAAACAATGCACTTGCTTGTGCAACACCTGGCTAAGGACATATCCCAGGATTGGGTTTTCAATATTACTGAAAGATGGGGGATTTCAGCATGAAGAAACAAACAGTAAAACCATTATGTAACCGACCAGATCTGAATCCTTCTGTTTTCAAATATTATTACTGATTGACCGTAAGCTGCAGATTTTAGGTTTTGTGCTGAGGTGTCCTATGACCCTGGTCTGCTCACAAGCTGTCCTGATAATCACCTACTATTAAAAAGGTTTTGGAATAGGTGATTCTTCATTTCAACTCAAGGCACTCATGGAGGATGTTGAATATTTATATCAATTCCAAGGTTTCTGCCTTGTACTCAAGCTGGTAGCTATCTTGGTTGTCTCATGGACAGCTTACACAGGAGAATAGATATAGCTCATGGAAGTTATGGCAATGACTTATGCAATAAGATAGCATACCTATATATTTTTTTATTTATGAGGGGATGGGGAAGAAGTGGTATAAACTCTTGGGGTATTTTTAATGACTCTTGCAACAGGACTAGGCAATGGAGGATGGGTGACATCTGGTGGTCGGTGCATCAGTTGCTACTGATGATGTGATGGTTGTTTGTTATTGGTGATGTGCATTTAATGCAGTAGGCCCTTGCTATCAATTGGGTATCAACAAGGACCCTGTGTGGATACCAAAATCCATAGACATTCATCCCATTATATACAGTGGGGTAGTAAGATGGTGCCCCTTATATAAAATGATAAAATCAAGGTTTCCTTTTGAGATTAAAAAAGATTTTGAAGCCATGGATGGTGGAATCTGTGGATAAAGAATCTGAATATGGAGGGCTGGCTCTAATCAGTAAATTATTTCAGTTGGGTTTTTCCAGTTACACTGGTAGGATTTTTCAGCCAAGTGACTTGTGAAGACATATGGAGATATATGCTAAAAGCAATGTTTTTGTGTTAGACTAGTAAACAAGGAACATACTTTTCTTTAAAATCTGAATTTAGAGGAGAAATCTGTATGTAAGTAAACCTTGTCATACATGTAGCTATACATAAAAATGGGCAGAAAAAAATAAACAATACAACCTCATGTTTTTAATGTATCGAGGTCAATATATCAGTAAACATTTGTACATGCATGCATAAAAATAATTTTCTTGATTATGGTTGCAATCCATGGTTTTTTTTCATGTCAAGTCATTCTCATTGACTTGAGAAACTGCAAGTCACTTCTGGTGTGAGAGAATTGGCCGTCTGCAAGGATATTGCCAAGAGGATGCCCAGATGTTTTACCATACTGTGGGAGGCTTCTCTCATATACATGATGATATTATTGTTGTTTTTCAGAGCAGACATGTCCAACACAAAAGTGTGTGTCACTGCTGAAAATTCAGTTAAATTCCCCGAGCATAAGAGCATGAGTTTTCTGTAAAGTTATCCTACTGTTACATTTCAGAATTATTCTATAATGATGTAATTGTCATTTTAGAAACCCAGCTAATAATTTGGTACTTGTAATGTTCATTGGTGGCTAGTGATCAAAGCCTTGGACCTCTTTCTCTACAAAGAATCGGCTACTTTTGAAGTTTCCCCCTGTGATTCATGTGCTTTGTAGAACAGGCTCTTTTCACAAGGAGAAAGCTGCCAAAATAATGATGTTTTGGACTGAAAAAAAGACCATTTTCAAGGCTTAAGGTGAGTTAAGGTTCAGAAAAATTAAGCCCTCTGCCCTGTGGAGTAATAGTCAATGTTTCTGAGCATCCGGTAAATGTTTGTGGTAGTATAAAAGGATTACTAGACATATCAGGGAGCTGAAAGGGTTTCTGCATTGCAAAGCATGCCTTTGAGATACCCTTAAATCTGGCTCCCCTTTGTTAAAAAAATAGCATAGATATTTCCTTACTCTTCTCACAAACAATATGTTATATTTATTTTTATTTATTTTATAATAATTCAATACATTTGTTATATATCCTTTGTTATACAGCAGACACGTAATATTCAATACAACCTGCAATACATTATTTTTGTTGCACCTACTGTTATTTTCACACTTATACACATTTTTATCCCTCACCACTGTGCTCCCCTTTAATATTAATATTAACAATCAATATTTGAAGGGGAATTGCTTGATGGTACAGTTGTGGCCATAAAGAGGTGACCCCAGAAAAGACTTTAATTAGAGTACACTGTATGAGCATTATAGCAGTCTGATAACTACTTTAACTCATACCACACACCCATTTTACAGAATCCTATGGCTTATAATTTGGTGAGAGACTTCAAATTCACTGCCACAGACATTTCATGCTACAGATAAGGGGAATATGCACCAGAGCTCAGTAGCAGTAAAGTCTAACAACAGCCCCAGTTATCTTAAACCAAGCTATGAATCTCAGAATTCCATGGAATGGGACGATTGAGATTATATGAAATAGATACAACTTGAATGCAGACACAACTCTTTGTTTGTGATAGTTCTATATCTATTTGCCTGGGAATCCTGGGATGAATTTCGTGCAACTTACTGAAAAGTAGACATGCAGATTTGAGTGAAACTATATTTGCATTTAAGTTTCCAGTATGTGACAATCAGAAAACAATAAATACTGGTACAAATTAATGGAGCTGTAAGAATTGGGGGGGGACCATTCCTTTTCAATAAACAAAGAAAGCCAGTCTATTTAGATGAAGCTGATTTTCTGAATTTCTTTCCAATTTTTATGGCCCATTTTTTAAGTCAGAGGCAATTCATTGCTTGGTTGGATGATCTTGCCTGGTTAGAAGGATCATGGAAGTGTGACCACATTAATTCCCTTGGCGTTTGATGAAACCGATATTGGAATTATTTTTCTTATTGCCTGTGGGGGCTGGGGATTTAAGGCAATTTCCCTGCAGAAAGTTGTTTTTCTATTTCTTTGACTTATCTTAGAAGGTACCCTTGACTAGTTACTGTTTGCTTGTGAGGGATATCAACTACAGAACAAAGGAAGACTCTAAATCAGTAATTCCCAAACTGTGATCCATGGACCACCAGTGGTCTGCAAGAACTAAAATATGGTCAGTGTCCTCACTGTTACTACATAGTTGCAACAAAAATGACTGTTTTTGCAAAATTCTCTTATAGTGCCGAGGCTTATTAAATATGATTTTCTGTGGACCAGCAGATGGTGACTACTGGATGTCATGTGTTCTGTTTCAGAAACTAGAACTGATGTAGTCTATCCAATGCAATTTTCTGAATCAGCACCCCAAATAACCAAACCAAATCTAAAGTTGACCAAAAACCGATCCATAACCCTTTTGGGACTAATGTTGGAGAGTGGTCCCTGACCAAGTGGTCCCTGGTTTAAAAAAGGCTGGGAACCACTGCTCTAAATCAATAAAAGTGCCCATGTTTTGCATGCGGAAAACCCTAAGTCCAATCCCTAGCATTTCCAGTTAGCACAGTCAGATAGCAAATGATGTGAAAGACCACTTCCTGAGGTCCTTGAGATCCAGTCTAGCAACAGATATGTTAACTCAGTTTGCGGATCATAGATGCTTCAGTGTGTTTGAAAATTGAAAATGGGAGAGATACCAAAATTGTATACTTTGTCACGGGAATATGCAGCATGCTTTTCTAGAAATAACATGATGGGTAGAGAGTGCTTCTCTGAGATTGACACTTTACCTTATATGCAGAGATTTGGGTGGATAATAATTATTACATAACACAAAAGGCTCCACTGATTCTAAAGATCACATTCTAATCTATTATTCATTGCCAGTTTTATTATAGCTCGATGGAAATCTATGGCGCTTTACAGCCACACATAAAGACAGCTTTAGGAGTTCAAAGTCAGGCTAAGGAAATAATGATAAGAAAAATATCAAAGAGTAAGGTAAGCTCATAAGGAGTGTTAAAAGCTAGATTCCTCTGCCACCACCATTTTACAAGGCATTGTGATTGTTGATTTTCCAGATAAATGGCTTGTGCATCTGTGTATTTTGAATTTGGAAGCAAACATTACAACATTACTTGCTTTTGAAAGACAGGGTCTTGCAGAAGTGTTCATGCCCTTTGAGGGTTCTGCATTTTATTGTGCTACAACCTGGAACTGAAATGAATTCAACTGGCATTGTTACTGCTTGATGTACACAAGATACTCAACACTGTGAAGGTATAAAATATTTTTTTTATTGTGAAGCAAAAGTTAAGTAACCAAAAATAGAATAGAACTTAAGACACAGTATTTGACCTGGGCAGTAAAGGTCTGGCCAAAGGCATGAAGTTAAAAATATGTAACAGTGGCAATACCAATGTAATAAAAGGGAAGGATGTAAAATCATCTTTTCTCACAAAGAATGAAAACTAGTCAAAGTTGCTGCTGAAACTGGGGCACACGAAGCTGGATGTGTCCATTCAGGCCCGGTGGTCTCTTTCACATTACACTATGATTCCACTTTAACTGCCATAGTTGTTGCATTCTGCAGAGTCCTGGGATTTGTAGTTTGATGAAGCTCTCAATTGAGAAGTCTTGACACATCTCAAAACTACCAATCCCAGGGATTCCATGAGATACAGCCATAGCAGTCAAAGAGGAAGTAAAGTGCTGAAATTGTATAGTGTGACAAAGACCTGTATGACACATCTGCTGGAAGATAAAAGCAATACTTTCTAGTTGCTGAAGGAATATGTTGCAACTGCAAGCTGGAAGCAATTCTGTCATACAATGGTGGTGAGCATATATCCCATTGCAACTAGAAATTCACGAATAGCAGGATTCGCCACAAAGGTAACAATCCCCAACACACCCACATTGCAAGAATGGCACAGAATAGGAGCAAGTGTGTGGTAATATTCAGAGGCCTTCAATACTGAAACCAGACTCTCACAAAACTGCTAGTCATGGGGTGGTTCTTCAAAGACAAAGATATTCTCAGAAGGAGAAATTCAGGTATATAAAGCCAGATTAGAAACCAAGGCTATTTACAGAAAATACCACAAAGACTGAGGCCCCTTCCACACAGCTGAATAAAATCCCATATTTTCTGCATTGAACTAGAATATATGGCAGTGTGGACTCAGATAACTCAGTTCAAAGCAGTTATTGTGGAATGCTAGAATAAGGATACTTTAAAATTTGGGATCATCCAAGAGATGTATATTGAATACCTGGGTATACTATATGGAAAAATGAAGGGGAAAGGAGGAGCAGCCTTATCACTTGAGATCTCATAAGAAAAAAACACTTATGTGAAATATTTTTAAAAACCCACATATGTTCTGAAAGAAGCTTTGAATGAGAAACTGGACCCGATGCTCATTAAAAAAAAGATTTTGCACAAGACTAAACAGATTCATGTCTCTCCAGATATGGTAAATTCCGTCATTCCACACTGTTGATTTAAGGCATCTGGGGCTGGATCTATGCCGCCATATAAACTAGATCATCCATGTATTGTTGAAGGCTGGGTTGTTGTGGGTTTGTCACTGGGTTGTTGTGAGTTTCACGGGCTGTGTGGCCATGTTCCAGAAGCATTCTCTCCTGACGTTTCTCCGGGACTGGCACAGCTGGCTGGGAGTCAGCTGCATTAAGTTCACTACTGAACGAAAGGTCATGAGTTCAAAGCCAGCCCGGGTCAGAGTGAGCTCCCAACCAAAATTGTGTAGTTTGCTGTCAACCTTTGCAGCCCGAAAGACAGTTGCATCTGTCAAGTAGGAAATTTAGGTACCACTTTGTGGGGAGGCTAATTTAACTGATTTACAAGGCCATAAAAATCTCCAGAAAGTATGCAAAGAATGAGGAAGTGACAGCTCCCCTGGTGGCCAGAAACTGGAATGTTAAATAGCCTCTGAGTGTCTGTCTATATATGTTGTGTGTCTATGGCATTGAATGTTTGCCATGTATATGTACATTGTAATCCGCCCTGAGTCCCCTGCAGGGTGAGAAGGGCGGAATATAGATATGGCAAATAAATAAATGTCTCAAAAATAATATAGTGCTGATGATATGGGGCTAGTAACATGAAGCTGATTATGAGGAAATCACATATCACCTGAATCAAGAAACGGAGGTGAGAAGTGGGATATTGTAGTTTTTTTGGGTTATATGGCCATGTTCTAGAAGCATGCTCTCCTGACATTTCACCTGCATCTATGGCAAGCATCCTCAGAGGTTATGAGGTGGGAAGGCTAGGCAATACTCCCAAGGGAATCAAACAAAAAGAGGGGAAGATTGATGGGATCTGCTGAACCAGTGTTTCCCAAACTTTTTTTTAAACCAGGGACCACATTGACCAGGAACTGCTTGACTTGGGACCATTTGACCAGGGACCACTCTCCAACATTAGTCCCAAAAGGGTTATGAATCAGTTTTTGGTCAACTTTAGATTCAGTTTGGTTATTGGGGGTGCTGATTTTAAAAATTGCATTGGATAGACCACAGCAGCTCTAGTTTCTGATACAGAACACCTGCCATCCAGTAGTCATCATCTGCTTGCCCACAGAAAATCATATTTAATATGCCTTAGCACTATAAGAGGGTTTTGCAAAACCAGTCACTTTTGTTGCAACGGTGTAGTAACACACAGAAAGCCACATTCGATAATCTAGAGCTGCTGACCTTACTTTAGGTCTCACGGACCACAGGTTGGGAACCACTGTGCTAAACGAAGAACCAGGGATTCATGAACTTCTGGAACAACAGGGAGGTCTCAAGAAAGTTGAGCACAGTGACTTTCTAACAAAACTACTAAACTGTCTTGGGAATACTCCACAACACGGCAGCTGGATTTGTGTGTGTTCTAGAGAATCATATTCCCAATCAAATAAAACTGGAAAAGAGTGAAAAAAGTAGTTAAATGCTTAAAGTAGTCAAATGCTTAAACATCTACAGTTGAAGCTATAAGTCATCAGTTGTCTCATTTACTCCCTATACATAGCCTTATAGTGAGAAGGTGCAGGTCTCAACCATTCACTCCCACTGCTGGCAAGGAAGTATTCCAGCATGCCACTTCATTGACTTGGTCAAAAGCATTTCCTGTTAGTGATATTCACAAGGGCAAAGTTGAACAGGAACTAAACAGGGCAAGGAAGAACCCATCCTTTAAGACAACTTGTTTGTCCTAAATTCTGTGAAAAGGGGAAAAAATCAGAATACTAGATTTTTTTTCTATGTTAAGGAAATGAATGGAAGTATGGGAGTCACACACAGAGAACAACCACCTTACTTGACCCCAAAAACAGTTTTGGAGTTAATAGCTATAGAAATAGTATCTTCCTACTGCCTTTTTTTGCTTTCAAACTGAAGCGTTTTGTTCAGCCTGCGCGAGTATTAGAGTTAAGAGCCTAAGCTCTAATCCATTGTGTGTATTCACAAGGATTAATATATATATTTATCAACCATAAAGGTCCATTATGAAACCTTTGAAAATAAGTGTGTCATCAAATATTTCCTAGAAAAGTAGCATCTTTCATAATATGACATTTTCCAGCAATACGCAGTGAGTGGTTTGTGTCTCAAAATGACGTTATTGGATACAATGTAGTGTACCAAAATTTCTTGGTTTCCCTCGCTCTTATATGTATTTTACTATTTTTAAATTACCTTTTAAATTTCAGTTGTACATTTGTGCTAACATACGAGTGAAAACTTAATGATAACAACTCAATTTCATACCTCCCAAATGTCCTGATTTCACACAAATAGTCCTGATTACTCACCTGTTGCTCTGCTTTTCACCCACTTTAAAAAAATACCAGCTTATCTTTCATCCTTCACTCTCACCTTATTTATTATTGCTGCAGACGGAGTTCAAAGTGCAAAAGTAGTTTGCACTCAATTACCCTAACTCCATAAGGAAGTGGGGAGAAGGTAGAAAAATATTGTCCTTAAAGCAAAAACAAACTGCTGCAATTTCTCCTAGCTTGAATGTTCTTCCCCATTAAGGATTTTTTATGTGTGTTTTAATCTTATGCCTATATGTTTAAATATATAATTTTTGTCATGTCAGGAGTGACTTGAGAAACCGCAAGTCACTTCTGGTATGAGAGAATTAGCCATCTGCAAAGACATTGCCCAGGGGATAGCCAGATGTTTTGATGTGTTACCATCCTTGTGGGAGGCTTCTCTCATGTCCCCACATGAGGAGCTGGAGCTGATAAAGGGAGCTCATCTGCGCTCTCCCTGGATTCGAACCTGCGACCTCTTGGTCTTCAGTCCTGCCGGCACAGGGGTTTAACCCACTTCACTACTGGGGGCTCCATAATAATAATAATAATAATTCCAGCATATACAGATAAAAGGCAAACATTCAATGCCTAGAAACATGATATCTCTCTACTGACAAAGAATTGCCTTTACTGTAGAACAAAGCAATCTCATGACAAATGGTAAAGAAAATCAGCCTGATCAGACTAGTATTGGAGATAGTCCAGTTGCTCCAAATTTGCCTTGAAGATTACTGGGCAAACCTACAGAGATTTATCTGTTGTAGACTGCCTCTCTTCACACCTCAAGTCAATGCATTTAAGATAATATAGTATACTTTGTCTCATGGAAACAGATTAATATTATCTGATCCATTCAGCATTCTAAATTAAACTGCATTTTTGTCCAAGAATGACATATAAGTAGGGTAACAGCAGCAGCATGGGAAATGGCATAGTAAACACAGAGAGAAGAAAGGTAAAGACAGATCAGATGTATTAGAGAAATGACGCAGACAGTTATAATCACAAACACAATTCCTTTTCAACATATAATGAAATAAAATTCAAAGCTGAAGGATTTTTTAAAGTAAGATTGTGAAAGTTATCTCCTTCCCCCTATTTCAGATCTTGCCTCACTTCAAGCCTGGGTCAATGCGGACCATGAATTCGAACTGAAACTCAGAAATCTTAATTTTGTGGCTCCCGCTGACTTTTGGAAATCAACACAGCCATGAACATCTCCCCCACAGGTGTGCATAATATTTGGAGATATTATATTTCCTGCTGAATGGTTAACACATTCCTAATAGTAAACTGGTAGCTTGTTTGGTAGCTCCCTTTAAAAGTTGCTTAAAAATGAAATAACAGCTTCTTAAAAATAATGACAGTGAGCTGAATGCTCAATCCTGCCTGTTCATAAAACTTAGTTATTGTGCTGAGAGCCCCTAAAAGCCCCTAAAGTTCGGAGTGTTAAAATGACTCGGAAAGTGAAGTTAAATATAATTGTCAAATGAAGCTGAAGTACTGCCTGATGGAAAAAGCCTATAGGTTTAAAGGAAATGGGATGTAAATAAAATAAGTATATAAATTAAAGAAATATGCAAATCTTCATTTAAAAGAAAAGTATTTGCTGTTTCTCTGCTTTCCTTTATGAACAAAAAGGTAGTATTTGTGTGCAGCCAACCAAGACACAACAAGCATGCAGAAGAGAAAAGATAGACACAGAACAGACATATTAGGGCAATGACATAAACAATCTGTTTTCGGCATAGAATAAAATTAAGTTCAAAGCCTAATTTTAAAATGTGGAAAGGAAAGTGGGAAATGCAACTGCCAAATAAAAAGAAACACAAAGACTCTTCCAAATAAATAAGGGTAAGGATCCAATGGGAGATGATACAGAAATGGTTCAGAAAGTATAATTGAAAGGTGGATCCTGGCATAATAAAGGGAAAGAGCAGCAAGCTGAAGCTGAAGAGACACTCCCACCAATCTCTATCAAAGTGTTCTGCTGTTAATAAACAAACAGGGAAAACTCAGTATATACAGTTCACCATCTCCCAGGATACACAGTCTACTTTTTAAACCCAGTTAAGAATCCCAGTCTACAAAAGCTATCTTTCTCATATGTGGTGCACCTACACTATAGAATTAATGCAGTTTGACACCAGTTTAACTGCCATGGCTCAATACTGTGAGATTCTGGAATTTATAGGCACCAGCACCCATTGACAGAAAAGGTTAAAATAAAACTTCCATGATCCCATAGCATTGTGCTATGGCAACTACAATGGTCTCAAACTGCATTAATTCTACAGTGTACCCTACATTCTGGAGCCCCCGGTGATGCAGCAGGTTAAACCGCTGAGCTGCCGAACTTGCTGATTGAAGAGTCAGTGGTTCGAATCTGGGGAGTGGGATAAGCTCCCGCTGTTAGGCCCAGCTTCTGCCAACTTAGCAGTTCGAAAACATGCAAATGTGAGTAGATCAATAGGTACTGCTCCAGTGGGAAGGTAACGGCGCTCCATGCAGTCATGCCAGCCACATGACCTTGGAGGCATCTACAGACAACAACGGCTCTTTGGCTTACAAATTGAGATGAGCACCATCCTTCAGAGTCGGACAAAACTAGACTTAATGTCAAGGGGAAGCCTTTACCTTTACCTTACCCTACATTAATCTCAAAGGTCAATTTTCAAACAAATAAATAGTAAGTGCCTCCCAGTTATCATATGGCTTGGGATTCTGGGAGTTGTAGTCCAACAAAGGTACTTTTCCAGAGCCTGTTTTTAGGACTGCAGTCTATAACTCATACATAGATAAAATTTGGTCTTCCACATGTTTTGGAATACAATTTCCACACCTCTTATTAGCTGTCTGGGTGCTTGGGATAGCAAGGTACCATCTGAACAGTCAAACTTTCCCCATCCTTGCTTTTCCTTTTAAAGATGGACCAAACAGCCTAGAATATTGCAGAAAAAGCCCAGTTAACATTAATGTGAAAACCAATTTGTAGCTCTGATACATGAACAGCCAGTTAACAAGATTGCTGGATGCACATTCTTTGTGTATGTAAAATGGTCTTTTCTCTCTCTGTCGGCTTCTGTCTTGCAACTTTTGATACCGTACAATGGAGTCCTGATAAATAACATTTAATGCCTCAGTGCTAATCTAGGTTACAGAAATTTGGGTCATAGCCTTTCAGCATTTGTGGGAAGACAATGCTACAGTTTGAATTTGGAAAGCGGAAGAGATAAAAGGTTTGAATTAATAGAGCTAGGTGATAAAAAGAAATTGGGAATGCAACAAAAGTGCAGCAGTGGCTTTTAAGGACAGTCCTTTTTTGGAAGACTTAGCCCTGACTGCATGAATTATTCAACTTCCTTGGCATATGTACTTGTTAATTATCAGGTTATTGGAAAATGCCTCATATTTTATTATACTTATTCAAATACATTTTTGTATTTAAAAATCCCCCCTCAGTTTGCGAGGGCTCCCAAGACAAATAAAAAAATAAAACACTCTAAAAACAAACTAAAGGCACATCCTGATTAGGTATGACAACTTATGTTTTGTGCATAAAATCTGCCAGTGAATAAAATTAGGAGCTATAGTAAAAGAAGTGTTTTGAAAGGGATTAACGGAACGTGAATCTCAGAACAGGTTTCCACTATAAATTGTCAACAACAGTTTTTTTTATTGTATCAGAAGCGATACATGTGCATCCAGCAATCTTGTTAACTGGCTGTTCTGGTGTGAGAGAATTGGCCGTCTACAAGGACGTTGCCCAGGGGTACCCGGATGTGTTATCATCCTGTGAGAGGCTTCTCTCATGTCCTGGCAACATCAGTAAGGATTTGCTAATCACTCTTTTTCTCTCTGGGCAATCTACCTGTATTTCAAATAAATGCTGTTCTTTTGAACACAATATGAATGAGTTCATTTCAAGGTTGTGAGCAATGATGACTTGAAAATGACCCTGATAAAAATGAAGATACGTTCTATTTAGAGCTGAGGGGCTGTGGAAAGAACAGTATAGTTGGAATTTGATTTGCTGGCTGTGCAGCCTCTTTTATTCTACAACAGAAACACTTTGTTGTAATTAAACCATGAGGGAGGATTCTGTTTTAGTGATGCAAAATTCAATACAGAGGGTTGATTTAAGTTTCATACAGGAGCTATTTGCAGTGCTTAGATCAATTAACCACGCCGCCCCACAACTCTTCAAAGCGAAGATCAAACATCAATTTGTAAAATTACGAAACTTGGAATGGGGGAAAGGGTATAAAGTTGCATCCAGGTGAGAATTCATTTGTGTGCATGTGAAAGCAATGCCTCTGGCTGTGGAAAGTCTTTTGTGTTTAATAATATAGGTGCCAATTGACTCTTAAGACTTCTGAGATGGGGTAGCAATGTTGTGCTTCACAGTGTAAAGGGTAAGCTCAGGACAGTCCTCTGTCTGAATGCACCTTTTGTTTCAATGGCTGTCTGATCCAAGTCAATTTTCAAATGGTCCATGTCCTGTTCAAAGATAAAGAAGGAAGCTCCTTGAGATCGCTGATCAATGGCATCCAGAGGGGAAACTGAGCAGATCATCTGATCACAGTTATCCATACCCTATTTGTAGTATAAAAGTAAATAATAATAATAATACACTTTATTTATATTCCGCTCTTCTCACCCCGAAGGGGACTCAGAGCAGATTACATTACACATACGGCAGACAGTCCCTGCCAGTTCCACATACAATTACATACCACATACAACATATAACAGTTAAATTCTTAGAAGGGTTTTTCTTTGGCTGCATCACAGTTGCGTCACAGAGCTGCATCACGGTGCTTCACAGGTTGTGATTGCATCTTTACATCACAAGGTGGTGCTGTTATTTCATCCTCATGACGGATAGCCTCTGTTTTTCTGCATTCCAGCTGAGTTATAAATCCTTCTTTGAAAAAGTCCTTCCCCGCTTGGCGGTTCCCAGTTTATCTAATCACAGCTCAACTGTTTTCGAACTGTTGGATAAACAGTGGACAGGGCTCACAGCTGGTGTCCAACCCAGCCCGGGATTCGAACCTGCCACCTTCAGATCTTCAGATTGCCAGCACAGCTGTTGTTACCACTGTGCTATCTCTCCGGCCCCATTTAAATGTTCACCTAAAGATATTAATTTGCATGTGCAAATGCAGTGTCCTCTCCCATCCTTTGCTTTGTTTAGGGGTTTACTTCTTTTGGACAATATATTAGTGGTTACTCTCTTTATAGGAGATAAACACAGTAGGCCTTCACATTTGCTGGGGTGAGGGCCACCTGCAAAAGTGAGAAAAACATGAATTAAAAACTGCTATTTAAATAAAATGAATGGATGAATGAATACATAAATAAATATACTTTATTTATATTTTGCTCTATCTCTCCGAGGGGACTCAGAGCAGATTACAGAACACATATATGGCAGACAGTCAATGCTGTTATACAGTTAATAACAGAGACAGTACATAGACAGAGGCAATGCTTCCCTCTTTTCCATATCTGGCATCTGGAGGCTGTGCTAAACTCCAGCCATGAGGAGGTGCGGTTGTTCCATTTTCTATGCTGAGGAGCCTGTTGTCTATGTACACCTTCCTGATCAAATAGCCAGCATGTCTTCATGGGTGCCTTTTACCTCCCCGTCAAAGTGGTACCTATTAATCTACTCACATTACTGTTTTCAAACTGCTAGGTAAGCAAAAGCTAGGACTGATGGTGGGAGCTCTCTACGACCCGCAACTTTGAACTGTTAGCCTTGTGGTTGGCAAGATTTTTTTTTGCAGCTGACAGTTATCACATCCCCTATTTAAGTATTTATTTTACAAATGTCTAGGTCCTTCAATGTGGCTCAATGGTAAATTTCTGCTAGAAGTTGTCTCTAGAATCATCCTGAAGGACCTAAAAATGCCTGGAAAAGCATTTTCTCTAGGAATCCCCAGGTATTTCCAGTATAACTCAATGGTTGACTTCCACCAGAAGCTGACTACAGCACTGGGAAGACCTAGAGATTTCTAGAGAGAACATATTAATCAAATCAGTGAACTATCAAATCCCCAAAAGTCAAAGTAACAAATGTGGAGTGCTGACTGTATTTAGAAATTTTCCACAAGAAACAGATAAACCATTGTCTTTGCTAATTTAAAGACCACAGTGTTCCCTCACTTATTGCTGGGATTCGGTTCCAGGACCTCCTGCAATAAGTGAAAAATCACGATGTAGGGATGCTCTATTTATTTTAATATTTATACATTACTTTAGTAGTTATACACTATTTTAAGTCTTCATAAACTTAAAATAAAATGAAGGGGAAAAAAGAAAGGCCCTTCAAGGCTGTAGGGAGGGAGAGAGGACTGAAAAGGGAAAGTGGCTTGGAGAGCAGCGGCAGCAAAACCGCACAAAACAGTGAAAATACCATAATATATATTTAAAATTAATATTTTTTGAAATCAGCAAAACAGCAAGTCCACAATAAGTGAAGTAGCGAGGGAACACTGTATAGATAAAATGAAGTTAATATGGGGCTTTGGGGGGCTGCCTCTGATCATTCGGTAATAATAAATTAGAGGCAATAAGAGAGAGGAAGAAAAAAACAAATAGATGTTTGATGTGTTGGACAGAAGGATTTGAAAAATTCATGAAGCTTTTTGCTGTCCCCCTAAGCTTAAAACATGAATAGTGATGGTGGGAAATAAAGTAATGGACGCATTTCTCATTTTGGCAAGGCTTTAAGTGCACACATTTAATAGCTATCTTTCCCATTCCAATGTAAATGTAACTGAAGTAGAATTGTAGGTTATTAATGATTAACTAAATATATTAACCCTTTCGTATGTTGAATAAGGAGTACGACCTGCTTCTATCTGAAAATGAATTAATTTCACAATTACTCATCTGTATACCTTTATAAAACGGAATGTTTGTATGTGTGTATGCGGAGGGCGGGAGGGCAGAAGGGTGGAAGCAGCCACTTTCACAGGCCAGGGCGGATATGTGGCAGCCACTTTCACAGGCCAGGGCGGATATGTGGCAGCCACTTTCACAGGCCAGGGCGGATATGTGGCAGCCACTTTCACAGGCCAGGGCGGATATGTGGCAGCCACTTTCACAGGCCACAGCGACCAGCGCGGGTGATGGACCTGCACCAAACTTGGTACACATAACCCCCCTAACCCCCTTTACGTCCTGGCGCGGGTCGGGGGACATGACCCACGGATTATGGGATTTGTAGTACTTTCCAACACTTTGGTTCCCACAGACCACTGAGGCCACCAAAAAGGACCAATACAGACCACACTCAGCACACACAGCCCCCATGACCCACTCTACGTCCTGGTGCAGTTCGGAGGAGGGTGGGCCATGGATGATGGGACTTGAAGTGCCTCTACTCACTTCCCAAGTCCGCTGCAACCCTCATCGATCACTGATCGAGACCAAACTTGGCACACATAACCCCCATGACTGCCTTCACGTCCTGGTGAGGTTTGGGGGAGGACTGACAATGGATGATGGGATTTGTAGTACTTTTACACCCCTCTGTTCCCACAGACCACTGTGGCCCCCAACAAACACTGATAAAGACCACACTTGGCACACAGAGCCCCAGTGACCCAGTCCACATCCTACTGAAGTTTGGAGGGGGACAGAACATGGATGATGGGTCTTGCAGTACCTTCCCTCACTTTCCAAGACTGCTACAAACCTAATCCTATGATTGATCAACACCAAACTTGCCACACAGAGCCCTCATGACCCACTCTACATTCTGGTGCAGTTTGGAGGAGGGTGGACCATGGATGATGGGACTTGAAGTACCTCTACTCACTTCCCAAGTCTGCTGCGACCCTCATCCATTTACCGATTGAGACCAAACTTGGCACACATAACCCCCATGACTGCCTTCACGTCCTGGTGAGGTTCGGGGGAGGACTGACAATGGATGATGGAATTTGTAGTATTTTCACACCCCCTGTTCCCACAGACCACTGTGACCCCCAAAAACACCAAGAAAGTCCACACTTGGCACACAGAGCCCCAGTGACCCACTCTACATCCTACTGAAGTTTGGAGGGGGAGAGAACATGGATGATGGGACTTGCAGTACCTTCCCTCACTTCCCAATCCTGCTACAAACCTAATCCAATGACTGATCAACACCAAATCTGGCACACAGAGCCCTTATGACCCACTCTACAGCCTGGTGCAGTTTACTGTGAGACGGACCACGGATGATGGGACTTGAAGTACCTTCACTCACTTCCGAAAAAGAATGCATCCCTCATCCATTCACCAATACAGACCAAACTTAGCACACAGAGCCCCCATGACCCAATCTACATCCTACTACACTTTGGGGGGGCAGAGATGATGGGACTTGCACTACCTTCAGTAATTTCATGATACCACTGCAACTCCCAATAATGATGGATCAAGACCAAACTTGGCACACAGAGCCCCCATGATCCACTCTACATCCTGCTGCGCTTCACAAATAACCCGGGCAGGGCCGGGTCCCCAAGCTAGTTAATAATAAAAAGGATATTATTGAAGATATATTCTTTCTGCACTTTCATTCACAAGAGTAACTCATCTGTTATGGACTGAGGTATCATCCTTCATGATACTTAGGGCAGAAGGCCAATCTAGGGGAGAAGGGCATCTTGTAGGACATATGACCCTATGGTGAGTTACCATTAATGCTCCACAGAATGATTGCTGCCCAAAGAATCACGGTTACCTCACAGAGTGCTATCTCTGTCTTCAGGCAGCCCTGCAACTTATTTTTCCATCACAAAACAGAATAAGTAAATACACAATATACTATAGCACGTAATGTTCCTATCAGGAAATGCACATGGTTTTTTTGTACAGGAAAACATCATTGTCTTATGATTATCACTATACTTAATGTTCCATTTGGGCATCTATTAGACTGAAAAAAAGTACTTATTACAATTCTGGAAATGCACACACAGAAGGAAATCCTCTCCAGGGGATTAATTTATTGTCGATGGCTGTTCTGCTATATGTAAATAGAGGACAATGACAAGGAGAAAGTGAAATAATGTGTAGTGGTTCAGTGCATGAACAATGACAGACAGCAGAGCACATAATAATGATTTTAAAAAATGCTAGATATAATTCTGCTCCCTCAAAGATGATGACAACATGCATACATAAATAAGAATAATAGCACAGTTGCATTTATTTAGAGGTAAGTGGCATTAAATTCAATGTCATTTACTCCCAAATAAGTGTTATTTGGCATGGAGCCACAGTGACATATGTAATAACATATCTAGGTATGCATGAATGTATTTTCATATATTATTGTGCCAGTCTTTTTTTACAGGGCTCTTCTTGGAATGAGACTCAACAAGCAAATACAGGTTGAGTATCCCATATCAGAAATGCCTGAAACCAGAAGTGTTTTGGAAATCAGATTTATCTAGATTTTAAATATGTATATACATACATAATGAGATACCTTTGAGTTGGGGCCTCAGGTCTAAACACAGAAATCATGTATGTTTATAGATATCTTATTTACATAGGCTGAAAATAACTTTATACCTAATGTTTAAAATATTTTTCTACATGAAACCAAGTTTGTGTACACTGAACTATCAGAAAGCAAAGATGTCACTATCTCAGCCACCCATATGTATAATTTTGGAGTATTTCAGATTTCAGGATATGGGATACTCTATTGATTGTCCATGGGAATTACCTTTGCAGTGCTTACTTTCAAGTAGCTGAAAAGATTTTAAAATGCATAATCTAATAACTATTATACCATGTCACATACCAGTGCTGTCCAACTTCTACTGGACCTAGGGCCGGACTTCCAGTCACTAAAGACCTGGGGGGCCTCTCCGCCCCACCCCGGCCCCACCCCGGCCCCACCCCCGCCCCCAGCCACGCCCCCGGCCCCTCCTCCTAAAGTGTCACGCCAGCCTCAGAAGCGGCGATTTCGCTTCTGAGGCTGGCGTGACCCTTTAGGAGGGAAGGCAAAGCCAAGGGAGCCCGCCATGGCTTCTCCCTCCCTCCGAGGGTCACGCCAGCCTCCTCCTCTGTTCTGCCTCTCCCACCGGCGCACTGATCAGGGTGCCGGTGGGAGAGAAAGAATGGAGAAGGCAGGCCTAAAGAGGAGGAAGGCAAGCGCTTGCCTTCCTTCTCTTTAGGCACGCCCCCTCCCCTGTTCTGCCTCTCCCACCGGCGCCCTGATCAGGGCGCCGGTGGGAGAGACAGAACGGAGAAGGCAGGCCTAAAGAGGAGGAAGGCAAGCGCTTGCCTTCCTTCTCTTTAGGCGCCCCCCCTCCCCTGTTCTGCCTCTCCCACCGGCCCCCTGATCAGGGCGCCGGTGGGAGAGACAGAACGGAGAAGGCAGGCCTAATGAGGAGGAAGGCAAGCGCTTGCCTTCCTTCTCTTTAGGCACGCCCCCTCCCCTGTTCTGCCTCTCCCACCGACCCACTGATCAGGGCGCCGGTGGGAGAGACAGAACGGAGAAGGCAGGCCTAAAGAGGAGGAAGGCAAGCGCTTGCCTTCCTTCTCTTTAGGCACGCCCCCCCTGTTCTGCCTCTCCCACCGGCGCCTGATCAGGGCGCCGGTGGGAGACAGAACGGAGAAGGCAGGCCTAAAGAGGAGGAAGGCAAGCGCTTGCCTTCCTTCTCTTTAGGTACACCCCCCTCCCCTGTTCTGCCTCTCCACCGGCCCCCTGATCAGGGCGCGGTGGGAGAGACAGAACGGAGAAGGCAGGCCTAAAGAGGAGGAAGGCAAGCGCTTGCCTTCCTTCTCTTTAGGCACGCCCCCCTCCCTGTTCTGCCTCTCCCACCGGCGCACTGATCAGGGCGCCGGTGGGAGAGACAGAACGGAGAAGGCAGGCCTAAAGAGGAGGAAGGCAAGCGCTTGCCTTCCTTCTCTTTAGGCACACCCCCTCCCCTGTTCTGCCTCTCCCACCGGCGCACTCCTCCCTACCTGGCTCCTCCTCCCCGCACCGCCCCTTGTCCCTCTCTCACCGCGCCGATGCAAACCGAGAGAGGGAAGAAGAGGGCGGTGCAGGGAGGAGGAGCTGGCTCCCTTCTTTCTCCCTTCCCCGCCTCCCTCCCCCCCCCCCCCCCCCGCCCCTGCGATCTCGCAGCGGCGGCACGGAGAGGGGACAGAGGGGCAGTGCAGGGAGGAGGAGCTGGCTCACTTCCTCCTCCCTGCCCCGCCTCCCCCCCCGGCTGCCATTTTTTAAAAAAATATTTTTTAATATTTCTTTTACAAAAAAATTAAAAATGGCGTCCGGGGGCATAGCTGGGGCCGTGTCCAACAGGCTGGGTGGCCGTGTACGGCCCCCGGGCTGCCAGTTGGACAGCCCTGTCATATACTATGGAATCATAATGTCTTCCTGACATTCTGATTATATTCTCAAAATGCCATTTCTATTTCATCTCTCAGTAATAGGCAGTAAGTCCATGTTTGCTCCAAAGATGGAACTGGACATCAAGACAGCCTTAACTCTTAAAGTGATATTTCTTACCAAGAATCAGAACACATTCAGTTACCTCCAGGCTAAGCATACAAGGTTAATGTGAAACATAAATGAATGTCATGTTTAGATTTGGGTCCCATCTCCAAGATTTCCCATTATGTACATATATGGAGATACAGGTATTCCAACATCCCAAATGTCTGAAATCCAAAACACTTTTGGTCCCAGATATTTTGGATAAGGCATGCCCAACCTGTACTAAACTTATTAGAACTCTAAAGGAAGCATGAAGGAAGACTTTTACCTGCAATGTGCCTTTACAGACAGTGAATCCTGGAAGCCGAGAGATAGAGGTCCTACACTGGATCAGCCCATGGGTGGCTACGAAACACATCTGGACCAACCCAGATGAACCTAGTAAAGCTGCTTAATGCAGCTGCATTCTGGGCTAGAAAAGCACAGGGAACATCCTACATAAGGATTTTGGCTTTCCTCTATGTTCTGGCAGTGCAGACATCTGCAGCCAGTTCCTCAACAGCCATCCAGCACTACTCCAGGCTAGGGTTGCCTGGAAACATTGGATAGCTGTCCCCTTCCACATTCTCTGTCTCCGTTTCTGTCTGGCAGCAGGGTAACTTACCTGCTCATTGGCAGTCCCCCTTCCTCCTTCTGTTCCATGTGACTGGCAAAAGAGCCTGGGAGAAGGTAGAGGCTTGTTCTCCTCACTCCTCCCAAGTTCCTTTGCCAGTCACTTGGCATGGAACCAGGTATTAGTCATGCCACCACTGGCATGCAACCATGGGATCACATATGTAGCCATGCCACCATTGTAGTTGGTAACAACAGGAATTGTGAGGAGGTAGCAGTTGGGCCCCTGACCAGTATTGTTGAACTAGCTTCAGCATAGCTGGGCAGTAGCTACACTTTTCTGCCACTGAGGTCATTCTGGGTGGCCCACAATGCAAGTTGGTACCAGTGCTTTTGTTGCTACTTCCAGACCACATCATGTGTCAGTGTAGAACCACCCATAGAAGAGTGGGATTCCTGGAGTAGTTGGCAATGCAACATTACCATGTTCAGACAGCCTTCCTCCTTGGAGTATAATCATCATCACCCCCTTAGCAAGGCTACATTAGTTGTAGACATTGATTTAGTGTTGTGATAAGGGAAATATGACCTATTGAAAAATTATATCACTATACATTTTGTTAGTATCGTATTGTGTAATGAGTAATGTTTACATGTTACTTCAAAAAGGTGTTTTTGAATATGCATAACTATCACAATAAATCTGTTTGCACCATTTAATTACCACTGTACCCTTGTAATTTAGATGGAATTAGATTATTTGAAAGTGAACTTCCATATCTACTTCATTTTCTCAGCAGGCTAGAAGTTGTCAAATTTATCATTATTGGTTACATATTTCGGCTGTTTGCATCTTTGGAGTGTACCTCAATGACCTTAAAATCCTCAAAATGCAGGGCTCCGGCTGTTTGGGCCTCCAACTCCCAGAAGCCCTAACAAGCTTGTTCAATTGTCAGGAATTCTGGGCGCTGAAGGCCCAAACAGCTGGAGGGCCGCAGTTTGAGGATGCCTGCCTTAATCCCTCATAAGTAATGAACAAAAGTTGGGGTTGGCTGGCTACAATGTACAATTGAAATATGATTTTCTATACCTAACCATATGATGTAACTTCTTTTCCTGTTCACTGCAGGTATCCAAGTATCGATGTTTTCATTCCATTGGCGACAACTCTTTGGCAGTGATTTTAATGACGATCAGACAAAGAAGAAAAGATGGCTGGTTGATTCAAGCATTTTATGGTTTCTACATTGTTGTTCTGTCATCTGTGTTTTGTTACACTTTAGATATTTTGTTCTGTTTTAAATGATATTATAACCTTTGGTTAGAAAGTAGGTTTAAAATAGTGCAAGTAGAAAGATGCAGATTTGGAATTTTTCTTCTTTGATCATCCTGGTATTCTAGAGCATAACCATAACTGCAATCTTCTATAGCCTTTTTGCTATGAAAACTCAGAAAAAATGCCACAGAATCTATTTTCTGTTTGTGGAACAAGACAAACGAGCTTTGTGTCATATCAATGGATGTGTCTGCAAGAATCATACTAGGGAATCACTATACACACCATATTCTAAAGTGTAACATGTCTCACTTACATTGCTGAAACAGCAGCAATGTCTTGCAGTATTTCTACATATGTAGTTTGACTAAAACACAAAATTTTAATTTTAATTTTGATATTGTTTGTTCTTTAGGAGATCAAAAGTACACAGGTTTGCACTGTTTTGCAGTTCTGCACAACCAGCACAACTTGAGAATGCTGCAAAGCTGTGCAGAGAGTCAGTTCTTGCTCTGAGTGCAATTTCTCAAGCTGATCCCTCCCTCCCCAGAAAACCATCTACTATATTGTCATTCAATTAAATACGTTACTATATAAGCAAATCTCTTCAACTGTCAGGCAGTATATTCAATACTGAACTGTATGTGCAACTGCACTGTGTGGTGAAATCACAAAGCATAGATTTGTATATTTTGCCCAGAAAATCAAGTACTAAAATCCAGGTACTGCAGAATTGTATGAAAATTTCAACTAAAGGAAGCACGGTTGTGTGGGAAGGCAGGATTATGAGTGCATGCTAGAGTCTTATCGTGAAGCCATGGAGTGGTGAATAATTACAATTTCACTGATGAAAAACATCATCACATGAGGCTCTAAAGATGGGCCTGGTGTTGGAAACCCAGAGCTGAAAGATACCAAGATAGACACTTTTCTTATCACAGCAGTCAGTTCTCTAAGTGCTAGAAAAAACTTGCAAACATTTTTATCTTACCACAACTACTGGGACTTGTCTCACCCCAATTGGCTGTTCATCCATATTCCCTCTTTCTCCAGAAGCATTATGCAACCCTGGAAGTTCAAAATCTCACAAGACTGGGGCTTTGCAATTAAGCACTGTTCCTTTAAACAGTTTAATAATAATAAAAAGGAAATATGCATTTTACATTTACTAGCCTTTCCCTGTTTTGTGTATTCAGCAAGGGAAAGGGTTATGTCTCATTGCCAAACCTGTGCAGGTTGCAGGAGTTTGGTTCCAAAACATTGCTTGAATGTTTGCAAAAGAACAAAGCAAAGTATACAAATGGTAAGGAAATGCCTAATCATGAGGGGAAATTCCTATAAGCGACTAGAATTAACATCAAAATTGTGCAGTTTTGGAAATTATTATTATTTTTAAAAGAAGCAAATGGGGAGAAAGAGGACAGTTATGGCTCTGCAGCCTGAGCAGTTCTCTGTCTGACTGCTGAAATTAAAATGATGAGCGCTATTATAATGAGGAAATTAAGTAGTTCAAAGTATTGCTCCCAACACACTCGGAATGACATATCGCAGTGCCCAGAATCACCAATGAAGCACTTCTGCACACCTGAAAACATTTTGAAGAAAGATTCAAATGCTTTCTGCTGCCTACAAACAGGAACTCCCCATTTTTTAAAAAACAAAAGCATTCATTACTTATGGGTTGAAGACTGGTTTGGAATGAATATAGGATGATGTTATGTAATGTAAGCAGTTCCATTCATGTTTGGAAAGGCTGCAACTCATGTTATGAGATTCGTATGATTTATTTTATTTATTGTGTCAGAAGTGGGTTGAGGGCACAGTTGAAATGCAATTAGAAATGCAAAGTTTTTTTAAAAAAAGATCTTGGCATTATGTGAAATGTCCTTTGACCAGAAGCTGGACACTTGGCGTGTCCCTGGTGTCACTGTGAGAAGGTCCTCCATTGTGAATATGGCAGGGCTCAGGCTGCATTGCTGTAGGTGGTCTGTGGTTTGCTTTTCTCCACACTCGCATGTCATGGACTCCACTTTGTAGCTCCATTTCTTAAGATTGGCTCTGCATCTCGTGGTGCCAGAGCGCAGTCTGTTCAGTGCCTTCCAAGTTGTCCACTGTTCTGTGTGCCCAGGAGGGAGTTTCTTAGCTACTGATTGAGGTGCTGGGTTTTTGCCTGCCACTTTTGGACTTTTGCTTGCTGAGGTATCCCTGTAAATATCTCTGTAGATTAGGGAGCTGTTTATTGATTTAAGGCATTGGCATGCTGGCTGATATCCAAACAGAGAATGGGCCAAATATATCAATGCCTTGGCCCTTTCATTACTGACTGCTACTTCCATTCTGTCAGATGTCAGGTGGTGCGATACCAGATAAACAATGTAATTTCTCCAGTGCTGTGGAGCATAAACATCCTGTGATAATGTGACATGTTGCATTAAGAACCACATTCACTATTTTAATGTGTTGAGATGTTTTCCACACTGGGCATGCATATTCAGTAGCAGAGTAGTAGAGTGCGAGGGCAGATCCCTTCTTACAGCATGCAACTTGTATGACAATAATCAAAGAGAGACATGACGTTAAAGGTGCTCAATATATCATGTATCTGTTATTTTTGCTAACATGACTATAGTGGTGTGATAGAGTTCCCAGAACTTTCAACACTGCATGATATATCTTGAGCAATGATTAATCTATTTACTCCAAGGAACTGGGAAATTGCTATTTCTATTCGATGTTTGATGTTTTGTCTTATGTCTGTTATAACAGGCTGTGTTTTTAATTTAATTTTAGTTGTTAAGTCATAACTCATTTTATATGTTGGGTTATTTAAATTTTGTTAATAAGGATGCATTGTTTTTGGGCCTTGAATGTTTGCCTTTTATGTTTGGAATCCGCTCTGAGTCCCTTTGGGGAGATAGAGTGGAATATAAATAAAGTTGTTGTTGTTGTTGTTATTATTAGTAAGAAGAAGACACTCACAATTTCTAGAGCAGAGACAATCATAGGGAGCCTTTATGAAACAGTGGTGCAAATGGTCAGTACAGAAGACAATGCAAGTAGAGCTGGAAGGGGCAATATTGCTATTATCCCACTTCTCACATGTTTATTCTGAACTCAAAGGGAAGATCCAAATAAGACTAAAAATGTTCACATACATAGTAATCAAAGAAGAATGTTTCACCTGTCAAAATGCCTACCTCAAAACCAAAATTGTATCTCTAAATGTCCAGTCAGTCAGTGTTCACACTGAAGAGATCAAACTCTGTTATTTCCCATAGGTATTTATCTGCCACCATAGATTCATTTCATTCTCTATGAAATACACAGAATGCTTAAAAGTGAGGAGCTATAAACTTCAGCTCTGGCAAAAAAAAAAAGAAACGAAAAAAGGTGAGGCTTGAGGTGGACTGACGGAAAGAAATTCACTCAGGAAATTAAAAAGCTCTAAAGAGAGGAAAAGGCATTAAAAAGATCTATGGAAGGGAAGTAAAGGTAAAATGCAACTTGCTCATGAAGTGTAAATGGCAGTAAAAAGATAATACCACCAGTATCATAAAGTAATTAAACACTGCATGACATTTTGTAGAAGGTAAGGTTTGTCTCAATAAGTTCTATTTAATGGAATCCAGAGAATACACTAAGGAAGGGGACATCACATCTCCATACAGACTGGCTGCCATAGGCACAGACGGAGTATCCCTTATCCAAAATGCTTGGGATCAGAACAGTTTGGGATTTTAGTCGTGCCCCCCCCCCCCCGCCTCCATATTGAAAAAAAACTTGTATTTGTGCATGCATACATAACGAACTGTCTCAGAGATGGGACCCAAGTCTCAACCTGAATATTTCACATATGCCTCATACACATAGCATGAAGGTAATTTTATATAAAATATTTTAATGATGTTGTGTATGAAACAAAGTCTGTGCCCACTGAACCATCAGAAAGCAAATATGTCACTATCTCAACCACACTTGGACATTTTTGGAGTATTCTGGACTTCAGAATTCTGGATAAAAGATGGTTGGCCTATATTTTAAGATCCTAATTGTGCACTAAAATGGGAAAGGATCAGGAAGAGGGTTAAACTTGGTTTTCCTGAAAATATACATTTTGGGACTCCATGATTCTTCCAACCAGTATCACCAGAGGCCATGCTGGTTGGATGATTTTGAAAGCATAAGATGTTCTCTTTCAAATGCTCCATTTTCTATACTCGTTTGGCCAGCATTCCTTGTGGATCTGTGAATACTTTTTAGAAGACCTTTCAGATTTGATTTCAGAACATTTATGTCAAACACTGGTAAAAACACTATGTTGTAGTGAATAAATGGACTAAAACATTTGGTTTTAAACCCTTTCTCATAGAGGAAGCTCATCACTTGGCCTATCCTTGATCATCACAGTTAGTTTATACAGATTTTCAATGGCTACTCTTGGAAGGGAAATGCTGTGGGATAAGAAACTTGTATATTTCCTAATTCTACATTCACCTAGTTTGCTTGAATAAAGCCACAAAATCTGCTCCGAGAACCTTCTGTCTGAAATCTCTGGCATACTGCAGCTTGCTTACTCTTGTAAGCACGTTTCCATGTTTCAAATGAACTTCACAAATAACATCACTGCTGATGGAAGAATATGCTACCTACTTGAGTGCTGCTTTTCAATTGCCATTTAATGAAGACTAGCTCCTGAAATATTTATTCCAGAGTGCTCCGTTTATTGATGAAATGAGTACAAAGCGAAGTGGAAAAAGCAGACTTTTAAAGTGTAGTCTTCCAGGAATATCTCACCTCTGATTTAATATTTTCATAGAAAACACCCTTTCATTTCAAATGGCAATTCAAAGACATAGGCTGATGGAGCATACTAAAGGACCATATCAAATTAAATCTTTCAACTGAACTTCTGAAACTATTCTATCAGCAGAATGGATAAAATACCCTCCACCCTGGACATAGGGACACCTGCAAAACAGCTCATTAGACAATCACATTTTCACTTGTTTGATGTTGGAAACCTTTGCTGAGAGCTTTTCAAATGACTGAATGAGATCGCCAGGAAAACAGGAAAGCAGATATCCAAACATTAAATCCCTACTCACAATTTTAAGCAGTCAGCTAGTGCTCAGCATTTCCCATTTTGTGCTTCCAAGTTGTTTCTAGAGCACACTCATGACAAATACCCTATGACCTCTTCACACTGGGGAAAATGCCCCATTTTGCTGCTTTCATACATTGCTTTGACGGGGTCTGCTGTGTGCCATCACATGATGCATGGCAGGCCATGTTTACTTTCATCCCAAAGTGGAAGTGAAGCGTCAAAAGGTGCTTCATCTTCCACTATGGGGAGGAAAGTGTTGTGCGGGTAGCTCTGACAGAGCTACCCAGGCTTTTGGCCCCCCAAACCCATTTGATGGCAGAAAGGGCAGTAGAGTAATTAATGTTTTGACCCTTTCTGCCATGTGATGGAGGTGGGACATGGTGTCAACGCACACTTTTCTGCCCTCCATGTGTGATGAGGGGAAGAGGGGTGTGTGCTGGGCGCCACGGATTGCCCCATGTGCCTTCCCTTTTGCTGGTGAAAGCTGGCAAGATGGAATGGCCCACCTGGGCTATGTGATAAGGGCCTTAATTAGATCCCATTTAGATTACTGTAACACAGCTTACATTGTGTGACATTTGAGAAGTGTTCAGAAACTTTAGTGTGTCCAAAAAGCTACAACGAGGTTGTTTCTTGGGATTGGCTAAAGTGCACCTACTCCACTGGCTGCTTTTCCAGGAACAATCCAAGTACCTATTATGATCTATCCTGTCCTATACATCTAAGGTCCACATTATTTGAAGGACCTTATTCACCCATATGAACCTGTTCATGTTTCTTTCTATTCCCCCACCCACAGGTTCATCTGGGGAAAAACAGGAGAGGGTTTTCTCAGGCCCCTTCTACACTGTTCTTATATTCAAGGATCTGATCCCAAATTATTTGCTTATCCCAAATTATATGGCAGTGTAGACTCGTATAATTCAGTTCAAAGCTGATAGATTGGGATCAGATCCTGGGATATAAGGATAGTGTAGAAGGTGCCTCAATGGCTGCCCTGAGGTCCTTGAACTCTCTTTACAGAGTGATTAGTCTAATACCCTTCTTGCTATCCTTTCATAGCTAGGTAAAGATTTATTTCAGCAGGCCTTTGAGGACTGATTACTCAGGTGATCAGCCTTTGCAAAATATGCTGGATAGTCCCTGTATTGTTTTAATTTAATTGTTTATATTTTAACATTTGTTATAGTTTTATTATATATTTAACTTTTCTATACTGTGATTTATAGTTATGCTTGCTTTAACTATTGTAAGCCATCTTGAGTTCTAAATTGTGGGAAGGGTGGGATATGAATAAATGTAACAATAATAGCCAGAATCTAATTATTTCATTAATTAGATTCTATTGGTGGTTCCAATTCTCAAAACTCCCAAGATGAAAGCGAAACACCATTCAACCGTAGGCATTGTTTCTAGTTCATCACATAAATTTGTGCCTAATTTTGTCAGAATTATAGGTTCTCAAAATGTCTATGTGTCATTAGAGACAGATAAAGACTTTGCTACTTTTTAAGCTACTGAAAAGCTTAAGATCAATAGTTATGGTGTATTTGAAGGTGATTAAATAAATAAGCCTGATGCAGCACATTTTATCGATTTCCTTCATGCTCTTGAATCAACATAATTGAGAAAATGGGTAAGAGCCGGAGGCATACATTAATATTCTGCAAGGGCAGTGGCATATATATTGTTGTTGTTAACTCCCTTCAAGTTGACTTTGACTTGTGATGACTTTATGAATGAGAGACCTCCAAGTTACTTTATCATCAACCCAGGCTAGATGATACCTTTCTTGATTGAGTCTATCCATCTATAATGGTGTCTTTTTCTTTTCCTACTGCCTTCTACCTTTACAAGCATTTTCTAGTGAATCATTATATGGCCAAAGGACAACAGTTGCAGTGTTGTCATCCTGGCTTCTATGACGAGTTCTCAAACCGATTTATTTGTTTATTTATAAAGGAGAATTCTTCTTATGCACCACATTTCAAATAAGTTGATATTTTCCCTTCTAACTTTGCTCAGTTTCCAGCATTCACAATCATACATAGAAACGGGATATACAATGGCATGCACCATTGCTTCTCCCCCGCCTCCCCGATAACAGCATGGCATCATCTGCATATTTTACATTGCTATTTTTTCTTTTTCCAGTTTTCATGCCTCTGTTGTTTGGGTCCAATTCTCCTTTATTTATGAGTTCATTGTACAAGTTCAACAGACAATGATAAAATGCAGCCTTACCTAGCCCTCATATCAATTGGAAACTATTCAGTTACTCTGCATTCTGTCCTGACAGCATCCCATTGTCCCATGTAGAGGTAATAGGACAATCAAATCTTATGGTATACCAATTTCTTTAAAAGCAACCCATAGTTTTTATGATATACGCAGTCAAAAACCTTGACTGTGCATATAAAGTACAGGCTGATTTTCTTCTGAAATTCTTTGGTTTACTCAATTATGCAATATATGTTTGCAATATAACCCCTAGTACCTCTTTTCTTTTCTTGTACCCATCTTAAACATCTGGCATTTCTCTTACCATAAGTGATATCAGACTTTGTCACAGAATTTTGAGGATCACTTTGCTTGCATTAAAATTATTCTCTCCTTTCTTGGGATCAAAATGATTGTGCATTTTAAAACCGCAGTAAGGTAGACTTTTCCTAAGGGCATCAGGTCCCTTGCTTTCTGTAATGAAATTATTGAATGGAGCTTCCAGTTCCTTGTAGGAGGATATCCACGTAGAGGATTTCCAGACCTATTTCGACTGTCTTAACATCTTCCTCAAGTGGAGAAATGTGAAGAGTAAAATGAAGTGGACATCAAGTTCTCCAAAATAACAGTTCTTCCTCAAATTGGTAAGTATAAAGATACAATGAAGCAGTGGGTCTAAAGAAAGGATATACAGGTGGCTAAAACATGTACTAAAAGGGAAAAATATTTCCATATATTGCTAACATATAAGGCATAAATAGCAAAAGAGGCATAGATACTTACAACTGGTTCTCCTAAATAGTAGGCCCGGTTGATCCATGGTTCTAAATGGTTCAAAAGTACTTACAAAACAAAAGTTCTGGTGGTGAACATTTCAGAACTCTATCAAAATTTCATTATTATTTCATTATTGGCGATTTTTAAGACAGAACCAATTAGGAACCATTTATAACGAAATTTTGAAAGTTTTGTTAGAGTTCTGAAATGTTCACTACCAGAACTTTTGTAAGTACTTTTGAACCATTTAGAACCATGGATCAACCAGGCCTACTAAATAGTGTTCTGCAATTTGTTTGATTCTGTAGCAAGCACATAGCCAACAGGTTAGTATTGAATGGGAGAATGCCGATGAATACCAGGTGGTATAGACTACATTTCAGAGGAAGGAACTGACAATATCACATCTGATTAGTCCTTGCTAAAAAATACCCTATAAAATGCATAGGTTCACCATAATTAAACAGCTACCTTAAAGGCATGCATACAAACACAATGACAATTATGCTTGGCAAAGTAGAAGGCAGGAGGAAATGATCCTATTTTAAGGAATGGTCTCAGTCAAGGAAGCCCCGACTCTATGTTTGCAAGACCTAAACAGGTCAGTTGATAATAGGGTGACTTGGGGGACCCTTCTTCATAGGATCACCATTGTTCAAAGGAAAGACTCATCATTTTAAATATAACGTCAGAGAAGAGAGTCTACATAATATTTGCCTTTCATTTTCACCCTTCTGTATCCTTCTTTGGTCCATGTACTTAAGCCTTTTGCACGCTTTTTACCTGCATATATCACTTTCTCTTTCTCTCAAGATGTTAAATAGTCCCTCTGTCTGAGAAAGATGAACCACGGGGCTTCAACTCCAATAATGGCTCTTAGTTTACACTCATACATTACAGCCAGCTCTTAGGGGTTCTTCTGATGCAGTTTATGTTAACTTATTTTACCTGCGTCATTTTTATCCTGAAACAGATTTCCTGAGTCAATGATGTTAGCTTTCTTTACAAGAGCATCCAGAGTAATTCCATCTGTTTCATCCACAAGCTCATATTGCAGTAGCTCAGCTGCACTCTACATTATGTAGATACCAAATATTCCTACAACCATAAGTCAAAGTTAATATCAAGCCCAGAGTGAGCAGATAAAAAGATAGGAACAGCAGGGAGGAGGAACAACGAGCATTTTAATATCAGACAGTGACAGAAGGCCTCCCATTACTACTACTATTACTGTTGTTATTGCTACTACTATTATTATATTTGTGATAAATATGATGACAACATCCTATGAGTGTAAGCCTTAGTATGAGTCTATTGTATTGATATCTATGCTCTCATCTGAATTGAATATTTTTTTAATGCCTAAAACCTGACTGCTGTAAAAGTAAAGGGTGCGGAAATTGTAACAAGAGACTGAGAAACATCAGTAGTTAGAAAAATGCTGTTGTCTAAGGAACATAAATGATTAACCACAGGATCACACCTCTGGAAATAAAGACAACCTGAAGTAACAAGACAGTAAACACGAGTATAGGATCACTTGTAACAGATACAGATAACAGGGGAATGTGATAAGCATGCAGAGCTGCATGAGTGGAAACAACAATGTATTGATTCCAAAGATCAAAATCTTTCCTTTTTCTTTCACAGATCCTCTCTATAGATGTCACCTGAAGATAACCCTTCAAATCCATGCTGAATTTTGCTATATGTAAAACTCTGATTCTATTTTTCCCTAGTAAAACCACATATATCTTACTTTTTTTACTGACTTTGCCATATTTGTCCCAAAACTTCCAAATACAGGTTGGAAAGAGTTGTTAGCCAGCTGGTGTGGGGAGTGGCCTGACCATCTTGTTCTTTGGGGAAAACAAAAATGAGACAAGATTCCCCTTCTAATTGATGGTCAATTGTTTATTTCTTTTAAAAAATCCTTTAAAGGAATAAACAGTTGACCATCAACAATTGATCAGCTTCAGTTTTGTTTCTTGCTTATATATGTGTTTTCAGTATTGTATATATTTTTTCCTTCTTAACAGCTTTGGTTCCTAAAAGAAAAACAAGAGGTAGTATGAATTCATAACTTCAATACTAGATATTTGTGAGGTAATATAGAGTCATGATATGTGCTATGTTTCTCCACCCTGTGGTATGAGCTGCTTTTTGCTGACGATGCTGCCCTTGTCGCCCATTCAGAAGCAGCCCTGCAGCGCCTCACATCCTGCTTTGCAACAGCTGCAGAGCGGTTTGGGCTGGAAGTCAGCCTGAAGAAAATGGAAGTCCTCTACCAGCCCGCACCACAGGAAGAACAGCATCATCCTCACGTCAGCATAGGCACATCTGTGCTTAAGTCCGTTCAGCAGTTCACCTACCTGGGAAGCATAATCTCTTCAGACGCCAAGATTGACAAAGAGATAGCTCACAGATTATCAAAGGCATATAGTGCATTCGGAAGGCTTCACAAAAGAGTCTGGAGCAACAAGCACCTGAGGCAAAGCACCAAAATTAGTGTGTACAGAGCTATCATACTGTCTATTCTCCTCTATGGGCCTGAAACATGGGTCACTTATCACCAACACCTACGACTTCTCGAACGCTTTCATCAGCGCTGTCTTCGCACAATCCTAAATATACACTAGACCGACTATGTGACGAATGTTGCTGTCCTTGAGCAAGCAGGGATCACCAGCATTGAGGTCATGCTATTGAGAACACAGCTGCGCTGGGCAGGGCACATCTCTAGAATGGAGGACCACCACCTCCTAAAGATACTACTGTACGGTGAACTCGCCACGGGTCAGCGCAAGAGAGGTGCCCCCAAAAAGAGATATAAGGACTCCCTGAAACAACATCTCAGGCTCAGCCAGATTGATCACCAACAATGGTCCACCCTGGCCTCACATCGGGAGGCATGGAGATGCACTATCCACAATGCTGCGGCCTCTTTCGAGAAGACACGCCGAATGGGTCTCGAAGAGAAATGACAATGCAGAAAGAACCGCAACTTGGAAACATCATCACCCAAGGAGACTTTCTGCTGTGCTTTCTGCAACCGAACTTGCCTATCTCAGATTGGCCTTTTTAGTCATCAACGCGCTTGTAAAAAGCATGGGATGAGTCCTTCCTGAATCTTCGTTCGTGAACTAATGCCGAGAGAGGTATGATTCCCCATACAGGATCCAAGGCAGATTCAAATTACTGAGTGGAAAATATAGGGGATTCTTGTTGCTGCTGTGTGCTTTCAAGCCAAGTTCAACTTATGGCTCCCATGGCCATCATGGGATTTTTCTTAGCATGATTACATCAGAGGGGGTTTGCCTTTGCCTTCCTCTGACAGAGTGTGACTTGTCCATGGGCATCCAATGTTTCTCCATGACTGAGCAGGAATCTGAATTGTGATCTCCAGAGATATAATCTGATGTCCAAACCACAATATCATCATAGCTCTTCAGAGGATCCTGATTTTTTTTTAAAAAAAACCCCACAAGCCTCAGAACCTGACATTAAACTTATGCTGCCTTCTAAAGCAGTGGTTCTCAACCTGTGGGTCTCCAGATGTTTTCGTCTTCAACTCCCAGAAATCCTAACAGTTGGTAAAGTGGCAGGTATTTTTGGGAGTTGTGGGGCAAAACACCTGGGGAACCACAGGTTGGAAACCACTGTTCTAAACCCTTGTAAAGGTTAGGCATATAATAAAATGGAAGGGAACAAGCCTTTTCTGCCTCACAGTGAAATCCAAAATCTGCTTATTTCTTTGTTTTATTATGGATAGTACAAGCCAAATTTACTGCTACTGCTGTCTCATTGTGGAATTCTGGCTAATAAGAACCAAATGAGAAAGTGTTTTTGTCCAAGATCATTACTAACTCGGTGCCTTGCTAACTGTCTTGTGCTGAGAAATATTAGGGAATGACTCAGATTAATACATCGTGCTTAAAATAATGTGCTTCAATGGCACCTTTTGGGTTTTGGCCCATGATCTTGGAGCACTTTGCAAGCTGCCAGCCAGAAAAAGAAAAGCAGTCAATGTGAATTGAATACCCAAGCCTCTTTCCTTTTCCTTTTAGATGGGAAAAAATTAATGAGGCAATTTACTGACAAAGTACCATGATGTGAACCCATGAACTTTAATTGGTAACATCAGTGTAAATGGTCAGTCAACTATCCTTTTAAATTATTTGTATTTCTGATGCTTCATATTTCCTTTTAGCAAGTTTTCTTTTTCATTTCCCCTCTGATCTTGAGTAAATCTGAAAACATTTTTAGTATTGTTGGTAGTATTTTTATTTACATCCTGGTTTTCCCCAACTCTGGGACTTTGTAATTAAAAAGTCAAGAATTAAAACCATAAAAAAAACACCACACTAAAACTGGATTGACCTAAGAATCCGTTTAAAATATACATTTTACATTGTAAAACAATACAATTAAAACAACACAGCATTGACAGTCCCCTTTCTATTCTAAAAACCTTTTGAAAAAACCACAATTGTATTGGCCTGCTGATGCTGAGAGAGCAAGAAGGGGGGCAGTTAGATATAGCATATATATTATTGTATTGAAACTTGCCAACTCCATATCTCCTTATATGAAATCTGGGGTTTTTGCTTTACTTCTGAATTATCTAAATCAGGGCTGTCCAACTTCTACCGGCCCAAGGGCCGGAATTCTGGTCACTGATCACCTGGGGGGCCGCCAGCGCGAGGAGGAGGAAGGAAAGCCCCATCCCTGGAGCAGATGGCGCGCACGCGCGGCAGTGACCCGAAAGGTGGAGCCTCCCCTTGGCTCCTCCCTCCCTTCTAAAGCGACATGCCAGGCGGCCTCAGAAGCGGGCGAAATCGCCGCTTCTGAGGCTGGCGTGACGCTTTAGGAGGGAGGAGGAGCCAAGGGAGCCCCATCATGCCGGGCTTCTGCCACCCGACATGACGCTTTAGGAGGGAGGGCGGAGCCATGGGGGCTCCCTTGGCTCTCCCTCCTCCTAAAGCGTCACGCCAGCCTCAGAAGCGGTGATTTCGCCCGCTTCTGAGACTGCCCGGCATGTCGCTTTAGGAGGGAGGGCGGTGCCATGGGGAGCAGAGCAAAGAGGGCAGCGGCCGTGGATGGTGCTTGTGCCGCTGCGCGCATGCGCACTTTTTTGGGGGATTTTTTTTTAAAAAATGGTTTTTTAAAAAAAACAGCTGAATTCTTGCAGGAAGGTAGGAGGGCCAGATCCAAGGGGCTGGCGGGCCATGTGCGGCCCACGGGCTGCCTGTTGGACAGGCCCAATCTAAATCAAACTCAATCTACAGATGAATGACCAAAGGACAAAAATCTAGCATGAGATATAATCGGATGTGAATTTGCCACATTATTTGCTCTCCTGCTCATTATACTCAGAATCAAGAACCAAATTCTTGAGATGTATTATGTGGTATCTACATTGCAATAATGTGTCAAAAAATCTTCTTTCTCCTTTTTGATACCAATCCTATGGCAACTCACAAGTTTCCTTTTTTTTTGCTCTGGCAACAATGAAAAATTAGGCTACATTTATTTCTGATACTCCAGTTGATTGCTTAGCTAATTCAATTTTGTCTAATCTAAATGTCAGTATTGTTGTTTATATGTAATGTGTTATATTGGATTTCAATGATATTGTATTTTAATTAGCAAGATCTATATGGCAATTATTTTATACTATTACATTTTTACACTTATATTTATGTTGTATTTATTTATTTGTATGGGAGGAGAGCAATGACCAATCTCGATAAAATAGTGAAGAGTAGAGACACCACACTGGCAACGAAGATCCGCATAGTCAAAGCAATGGTATTCCCTGTAGTAACCTATGGATGAGAGAGCTGGACTATAAGGAAGGCTGAGCGAAGGAAGAGAGACACTTTTGAACTGTGGTGTTGGGGGAAAAATTCTGAGAGTGCCTTGGACCGCAAGAAGATCAACCCAGTCCATACTTCAGGAAATAAAGCCTGACTGCTCACTGGAGGAAAGGATGTTAGAGGCAAAGATGAAGTACTTTGGCCACATCATGAGAAGACAGGAAAGCTTGGAGAAGACAATGATGCTGGGGGGAAAGGAAGGGGAAAGGAAGAGGGGCCGACCAAGGGCAAGATGGATGGATGGTATCCTTGAAGTGACCGGCTTGACTCTGAAGGAACTGGAGGTGGCCATGGGCAACAGGGATCTCTGGCATGGGCTGGTCCATGAGGTCACAAAGAGTGGAAACGACTGAACAAATAAACAACAAATGTATGTAAATAGCATATGCTCTAAGCATTATTTATTTATTTATTTATTTATTGTTCGGTCTTGTATTCCGCTCCTCCCTGCAGGCTCGGGGTGGATAAATAAACAACTAACTATAATCTGATGTGTACACACAATAATTGAAAAGGTCACCAGGACAGTGAGAGTTGTAACTTTTTAAACAGAGGAATATTAGGTCCAGAGTATTGATTGTTGCCATCCTAGGATGTGGTACAACTGTGGAAATGTTCTTTATTTCCTTTAACTTCAAATATGAATTATGTGTGCATGTATGATTTCAAAATTATTGTGATCTGCTGCTGTCTTAGTAGCTGCTGAGTCAGGTATATATTACATCCGTTGCAGTCTAAAGAAAGCCACTCTCTACCACATATATCCCATACTGTGATTGACTGGTAGATTGATTGAATGACCCTTGCTTTAACCTCAGCAAAAGTTGGGTGAGCAGAAATAGAAGCCTGAGGTTTTCTTTGCTTTTCCCTTTGATCAATTGCATTATAGCTTTGAGACATTTTTGTCAGTTCAATGGATGATGTGGATACTATATATGGGAAAGCAATAAGCAGACAAGCCAATCAGATGGAAATACCTGTTCTTCATTCTCATATACAGTATATATATATATATATATATATATATATATATATATATATAAATGATGATGGTGAAGCCACCTTTCAAGGTTATGGTGTTGCCTGAGGGACACAAAACTACTCGTTGTCTTTTCACTTTCAAGCTCTGGAGGCAAAATACTAATAGCATTTTAATGGGAAAACAGATCAGACATGCAAGAGTATATTATTTACTGATGATTGTACTGCTCCTTGGAGCATGTGATGTTTTTAAAAAATGGCATTGGCATTACAAATGCTAATGATGTTGTGGGAAGAGGACATCATATTACTAAACTTACAGTACATGCAGTCACAAAATCTTTCTCAGTGAATTGACTCGTGAACACGCATTCTTCTGAGGAGTGCATCATGTCTCACAGGCCTGAAGATAATTCCACCAGCCCCCCAAGATAGTAGACTCTCAGTTAACCAAAACTCTTAAGCAACTAGGAAAACAAAAATACTTTAAATAAAAAACTGTTTTTTAATTTTTTTAAAAACACTAAGACTGTGTTACACTAGGTTTGTATTTATTTACCGTATTTTGATATTGATATCAAGTCAGTTCAGAGTTTATGGTATGGTATTGTATTAGTTAGGACTATATTTAATAGTAACTCTCAAGCAATTAGAAACTATATTTATCTGGTGTCTACCAATCCCAATGGGTGCTTGTTAACTGATAGTCTATATGCAGTAGCAAGGGCTCTTGTATTAGTATCTGAAGTGTGCCATGAAGTCATTGTCTTTATTCATACCTCAGTTAATGGTCTGGAATTTGTGACTATAGTTTAATCCAGCTGGGTTTTTTTTTCTAGTCTTCCTTTGTAATTTCTTTGATCAAGGATTACTATGCTCAAGGCTCTGAGTGTATGTCAAAGAAGGTTGAGATGTTCTGCAACTGGTTTTTGGGGTATTGCCATTTCTAACATCAGATTTGTGTCCAAAGACTGCCCTATTTGTGCACCGAATAGGATGTAAAGTGGACATTGCCAGCATAAAAAGGCATATATCAGATTGGAAGAAGAACATGTAAATGTCGGCAAATGTTGTATTGCCTCTCTACAAATCTATGGTGAGGCCACATCTGGAGTACTGTGTACAATTCTGGTCTCCGCACCTCAAGAAGGATATAACGGAACTGGAAAAGGTACAAAGAAGGGCAACAAATATGATCCAAGGGATGGAGCAGCTCCCTTATGAAATCAGGTTGCAACGCCTTGGTCTTTTCAGCCTTGAAAGACGGCGTTTAAGAGGTGACTTGATCGAAGTGTATAAAATCATGCATGGGATAGAAAAGGTGAACAAAGAAAAAATATTTTCTCTGTCACACAATACTAGGACTAGGGGGCACTCCCTAAAGCTCCAAGGTAGGAAAGTTAGGACTAATAAAGGGAAATATTTCTTCACCCAGAGGGTCATTGGGTTATGGAACTCACTTCCAGAGGAGGTTGTGACAGCTGTCAGCCTGGACAGCTTCAAGGCAGGATTAGACAGATTCATGGATACCAAGGGAATCAGTAGCTACTGAAATGGACATCCAAGTGCCACCTCTGTGTTGATGGAGGCAGGCAGGATTTTCCCCGGGTACTGGTTGTGGGGGGTCGGGAGCAGGTGAGGGTTTTGCCCTCCTTTCTGCTAGAGATCCCTGTGTACAACTAGTGGGCCACTGTGTGACACAGAATGCTGGACTAGATGGGCCGAGGCCCGATTCAGCATGGCTCTTCTTATGTTCTTAAATGCACCTCTGATGTTGTGGGTGATGTTATTGGCTTCTGTAATATTGCTCCCAGAGTTGATGTGGGGACAGAGTTGGCATCCGGGTTTGTGGCAGTGTTCGGCTCTGTATGACCATCCATGCTATGTTACCTGCTGTAAGCGAATAGGTATTTAAGATTTAGAGGCTGCCTGTAGGCCAAAAAAGCCCTCCCTCCCAGAGTTGTGAAAGAGCTAGGCTATTCTCCAGAACTGGTCACAGTTTTATTGATGATATGTTTGGGTGGCTTCAACTCAGGACTGTAGGTAATCACTAGAGGTGTTCTGTCATTTTTTTTTTTGGTCTGTCTTGTCGTAGTTCCTGGATATTTTTCTGGCTTTGGGCACATGATATCTTTCTTATACAGAATCAGCAGTACATGCATAAATCTCTTTGTCAGCATTGGCAAACAAGAAGAAGGGAGTTGGGAAGCTATGGTACAGTTTTACTAGAAACCTCCATCACTTACAACTAATATCTCTCCATTATTCTACTGCACAGGTTCCCATGTATTACACTTCCCCTTTGTCTTCTTATTTCCTCTGCATGCTGTCAAGTCAGTGTGTCTTTATTTCGTGAAATCAATACAATCATGTCAGTGTCTAATCTAAATTGAGTGCTGGTCAATATGGCTTGCCAAGTGCATAATATTTCACATAGACTCATGTGGAGTAGTTGTGCACTGGATTTTTAACCAGCTCCACTAAAGATTTATTCTTGCACACAACTAATCATATATGTGCTTGTCACATGTGATATGCTACACCAAGGGTTCATCAATGGAGCTAAGAACCAGTTTCATTTTTCCAATATCCAATGAGGAAAATGCTCCTCCTTCCCCCCTGCTGAAATTCTGTAGAAAAGCACATAGCATGAAAAACAATCCCCCTCCCTTAGGTAAGGCAGACACAGGATGTATTTTGAGTTCAAGGATTATCACATTTCCAGGAATACAGTTCTTCAAAATATGGTCCACAGTCCTGAAACACTTTGCTTCAAGTGAAACTACTGGGGTGATTGCTATCACTGCAGTAGTCCCACTAAGTGAGTGGTTCTCAACCTTCCTAATGCAACTACCCCTCCCTTAATACAGTTCCTCATGTTGTAGTGACCCCCAACCATAACATTATTTTCGTTGCTATTTCATAACTGTTATCTTGCTACTGTTATGAATCATAATGTAAATATCTGATAGACAGGATGTACCTTCATCCTTGGCGACGGATCCTTCCCTGATCGTCCCTGCTTCCGACGAGGCCACCGAGCTGGAACCTTGCTGCACTCAGCCATCCGAGCATGCTGCTGACCAGCCGTGCTCTGCAGTCGAGTTTGCTGGCAGCTGACTGGACCAGGCATGCTGGCGAACGAGTGACCAGGCATGTCTGGATGTCTCCGGCACCTTGGCTTGGGCCCCGACCCCCGACTCCGTCGCCGTGACTGCTTGATGTTGAACCCTGAACATCAAGATGGCAGACGGCCTTGACGACGCCGAGAGGTGGAGACCTTCTTCCTCCCTCTTCGGTCCGAGCCAGAAGAAATGACTGTGCAGGCATCGGAGAAGACGCTGAAAGAGGAAGCCAAGGGAACTTCCGACTTCCAGTCCGTCAATGGACCATCTGGAGTCAACAGCCTTCCAGGAGAGATGTGTTCCCAAGGCGTTAGACCTTTCTCCAGCTAACAAAGTCTGCTCGAAGACTCATCGAGACCATCGAGTCACCCCCAATAATTCTGGGGTGACCGCTGAAGCCCGGAACAGTCTTAGAACAAGCCCGAGGGTAAGGCCAAGAAATACAGATCTAGAACCTTTTGGGGTCTGGGGTTTGGGAGCTGGGTTAGATCCAGCCCCCACAGCCCTATGGCTGAGACTCATAAGACTCAGCCCCATGGCCCTACAAATGGGACTAAGAAGACTTAGGTCGCCTTGGCCTGCCTCCGTTTGTTCCCTCCTTGAGCCCTAGCTCAGCTAGGATTACCTGGGAATGACACAATGTATTTGTTTGTAGTAAATAGTATATGTTTTGTTTGTTTATTTTATAACTGTTGTATCTGCTTGTAATTTTTACTTCTATTTTGCTGTAAATCACTCCAAGCCCTCGGGGAGTGGCGGTCTAGAAATTTGAAGTAATAAATAATAAATAAATATTTTCATTCACTGGACCAAATTTGGCATCAATACCCGATATGTATTGGGTTGGGGGGTTATTTTGTTATTTGGAAATTTAACTGCTGGAATATATAGTTAATCTACAATCAAAGAGCATTCTGAACTCCACTAACAATAGAATTGAACTAGTATTGCCACACAGAACTCCCATGACCAAGAGAAAATATTGTAAGGGTTTGGTGGGCATTGACCTTGAGTTTTGGCATTGTAGTTCACCTACATCCAGAGAACACTGTGGACTCAAACAATGATGGATCTGGACTAAACTTGGCATGAATACTCAATATGCCCAAATGTTAGAACTGGTGGAGTTTGGGAAAAATAAAACTTGCTATTGGGGAGTTGTAGTTGCTTGGATTTATAATTCACCAACAATCAAAGAGCATTCTGTATCCCACCAATGATAGAATTGGGCCAGACTTCCCACACAGTATTCCCATGAGCAAGAGAAAATAATGTGTTTCTGATGGTCTCCTGTGACCCTTCTGACACCCCCTCGCAACCCCCCAGGGGTCCCAACCTTGAGGCTGAGAAACACTAAATTCAGCTAAGGAAGCAGGTCCTGCAAACACTGATAGAGACTACATGAGACAAACAGGCAATATTTTCCCCACCCCAATCTACAAAAAAGTCTATTCAGACAAATATGTATTGAGACTAACATTTTGCACGATCAATTGCACTTGCAGCTTTAACTGAGATTTACTTGATCAGCAGCCAGTACCTACTTAATAGGAACACAAGATATGTTTTTAAAATGTTGGATGTATTACACACACACACACACACCCCATGTTTGTGTCTTTAAATCACCTACTGACTTGAGGTGACTGCATATATTTAATTAGGTTTTCTTAGGCAAGAAATACTCAGAGGTGGTTCTGCCTGTTCCTTCCTCTGAAACTGAGTCTACAGCATTTGGAATTTGTTAGTGATCTCCCATCCAAGCACTAATCAGGGCTGACACTGCTTAACTAAGTTTGTATGGGATCTTTTATGTCTTGGGGCCCTTCCATGCAGCCATATGATCCAGAATATCAAGGCAGAAAATCCCACTAGATCTGCTTTGAACTGGGATATCTGAGTCCACACTGCCATATATTCTAGTTCAAAGCAGATAATGTAGGATTTTATTCAACTGTGTGGAAGGGGGCAAAGTTTACAGAAAATCTTGAGTTTTACAAGCCCTTATTTCAGGACTCTCCTATACAGTTTCGCAACAAACTAGTGACACTATGTGATCATTTTTCAGGAGATATGCTGATAGTAACAATGTTTTAGTTATTTTTCCAAATGGGCTGCTTTGTAGTTATATATATTTTTTAATTCCTGGTGAACATATTTAACTTGTCAGCTCAACCTAAACACCAATTTCAGTCCCAGGACCCAAACTTCCTAGCATTATTGCTGTTTGTCGTGGAATGCTTTCCTTCCTTTTTGAATGAAAAAAAGGAAGGCGATATTAAAGGTGGACTCAACAGTTCCCAGAATGCTGACAGGGGCTGAGGATTGAACTTCTAAAAACCTAGAATTATCTATCTTTCAAAGCACCCCTAGCCAAACAGCTGACAAAGCAACAAACTGGCCTCGGATGCAGGCCATCCTTTAAAATGTCATATTTTGACAAATTCTACACTGACAGAAGTTTGAATCACTGTGTGTGTTTGAAATACATGGTGCTTCTGCAGGTAGCATGGTTATGTCAAAATTTAATAACTTTTCAGTTGAACTGCTGGTGGAAGTTAATATGCTGAGAATTAATGTGATCATCTTGGTCTAAGGTTCTGCTTGGGGTAGTTTTAAATTGGAAATTACTTGAAGGTACACCAAGAAAGAAAGCCAAGACATAACAGTCTGACTGTCTTTAGAGTGACTAAAAGCTTAGTGTCTCTAAGGCACTATAATAGGCTGATACTAATAATAATTTATCTCAATCTTTGGAAAATTGTTGTCTGTAATTACCATCATTGTTTGTAAAGTGCTAACAGCTTCCATCAACTCTAGACAATATAGTCAGTGTTGAAGGATTATGGGACCTGTAGTCTAAACGTGTTTGAAAGACCATAATTCTCCAACCCAATTCTAAAGATAAGGAGTTTCTCTTTAGTTAACTAACAACTTCACTTAAAGAGTTTTGGCACAGAAATCACTGACACAAGACATGCCAAAAAAGACTCAAAGAAGAGTGGCATACAGAAAATTACTTTTTAAAGCCTACTGGATGAAAGCGCTCCTTTTCCACTGTAATAAGTGTTTTGAAGAGGATTATTTCTTTGTTTCCCTGGCTTGATGTGAATTATATTTCATATAAATTAAGTGCCATTGGATTTCAGTACAGCTTACTTTTATGTAAGGTATCTGCTTCATATCTGCCCCAAATAACAGAAAGCACCTACTTTTAAAAAATGACAAATAAACCTATTGCATTTTTTTTTAAAAATCCAAGTATTTTCAGAGTCTAAATATAGTCTAAGTTGTTTTTTAAGGCTGTGATTATTTTGTCTAGACTGAGCATTGCTTAGAGACTGTGATTATTTCATTTAATTAACCACTTTTGAAAGCATATTGTTCATCCACTTGAGACCTTAAAGAGTAAAGCTCATTGATCTATAATGGGAAATTGGTCTGAACAAAGGCTTCAGTGTTTACTATGCAATTATTAATTACTTTGTGTATAGGATCCTCTCATGGTTCCAAATTTCTAGCAATTTGTTATTAAACTCAAGGTCATAGTCTAAACCTTTTAAAAATGGGACAACACCTAAATGAAAAAGTGTGAGCCTGTGTTTGCTGCTGGAGACCAACCGAAGCTGCATTCCATTAAAAAATACTTTAGAAGGGAAAAATATCCCAAAAAGGAAGGAAAGGGGAAAAAAGAAGTAAGGAAGAGAAAAATAGGGAAGAGTAAGATATGATTATGTGTTAGGCATATACCTTAATATTAACTGACCATTGTTCCTGTGTGCCTTCAAGTCATTTCTGACTTATGGAGACCCTTAGATGCATGGATGTTGGAGATTTCTTGGCAAAATTTGTTCAGAAGGGGTTTTCCTCTGCCTTTCTCTGAAGCTCAGAGAGTGTGAGTGGCATAAAGAGCTGGGCATGTTCAGCCTGCAGAAGAGAAGGCTGAAAGGAGACATGATGGCCATGTATAATATGTGAGGGGAAGTCATAGGGAGGAGGGAGCAAGATGTTTTCTGCTGCCCTGGAGACTAAGATGTGGAACAAGGACTACATGAAAGGAAATTCTACCTAAACATTAGGAAGAATTTTCTAACTGTGAGAGCTGTTCAGCAGTGGAACTCTCTGCACTGGAGTGTGGTAGAAGCTCCTTCTTTGGAGGTTTTTAAGCAGAGGCTGGATGGTCATCTGTCAGGGCTGCTTTGAATGCAATTGTCCTGCTTCTTGGCAAAATTGGGGTTGGACTGGATGGCCCACGAGGTCTATTCCAACTCTATGATTCTATTAATCTAAGGTCAACCAGTGGATTTCCATGGCTGACTGGGATTCAAAGCCTAGTCTCCAAGTGTCCTAGTCCAGCCCACTACACCATGTTGACTCTAAAGATGACCACATGTCCTAAATGATTAAATAGTCCAAGTTATACTCTGAAGAATATTCATTTGTGTATGGCTAAAGCAACAGAGTATTCTGGCCATAATAAATAGTAAAAACATTCTATGAGTCAACAATAACAGCTTTACATTTTGGGCTCAAGCCCAGAGTGGATTATCTGGGGTCACTGTCAGGGGGTTAGCAGCTCAAAATTAATACAAAATTAATGTAATGCCGCTCCAATTTCGGTAAGGATCACGCGTAGATAGAAGCACGGTCCAACACGATTTTATTGCAGGTACAATACTTGTAAAGCTAAAGCACCGGCCCGCCACCCAAACACACCTTTTATACCTAAACCCCCCTCCCCTTGCCCATGCAATGTCCAGGCAGGGTTGCACCATATCCGGGTGATTCAGCAAATCCCATAGTTCAAAGGGATGTGACTTCACGGCCCCTGAGTCAGCATATTAAGATCATTGTCCAATGTCCAAGTCCATAAGAAGTTACCTCACTTCCTTGGAGGCACCTGGAAGTTACATCACTCCCAGACTGACTCAGCATGTCCTTCAGTAACTAGGGCAAAGGTCCCAGAGAACTGGGACAAAGGTCAGCTACCTCATGGCAGGCTGGAAACCTGAACTTCTTCCAAGCTCAGATTTCCCAGATCTGACATAACGTCCTTCTCCACCACGTCCTCCCCCTGTAGAAACAAAACATCATTCAGTCCTTGGGCGGAAGGGGCCCCACATATCTCTTTAGTAGGCTGCAGTGGAATGTGGGGTGTACCTTGCCTAAACTCTTCGGTAACAAGAGGGTATAAGAAACCTTATTGGCTGCCTTTTCCACTCTAAAAGGTCCAATATACCTTGGGCTTAACTTTTTCGATGGACCCCCCAACTTCAAATTCTGCGTGGATAACCATACCAGATCACCTTCGGCAAACTTCTCCCCCTCCTGTCTCCGCCGATCCCCAAACAGTTTGTACGCTCGCTGCGCCTTTCCCAGAGCTTCGGTTACTTCCCTCCAATCGTCCTGTGCTCGCATCCTCCACTCGCTTTTTTCCTCCCCGCCAAACTCCAATAGTTGGGGCAAAGGAGCCACGTCCTGACCATAAATTACCTCGAAAGGAGACTTCCCCGTGGAAGAATGCACAGAGCTATTATAGGCCATTTCTGCATAAGGCAATAGGTCTGACCAGTTATTCTGCTCCTTATTGCTAAATATCCGCAAATACCCCCCTAATGACTTTTGCGTTCGTGCCACGCCGCCATTGCAACAAGGATGATAAGCAGTCGTAAGTTTTCTTTGAGCTCCCAATACCTCTAAAAACTTCTCCCAAAACCGGGCAGTAAACTGTACCCCTCGATCGCTGAGAACCTGTTCTGGGCAACCATGCAACCGGTAGACATGCTGCACATACAACTCAGCTAATCTCTCTGCCGACGGCAACCCTTTCAAAGGAACAAAATGGGCCTGTTTTGAGAATAAATCCAGCACCGTCCAAATATACCTGTAACCCCGGCTGGATGGCAACTCCCCCACGAAATCTGTACTAACATGCATCTACGGCCGCACGGGGGAGGCCACCACCTGAATCAACCCTCGCGGTCTAGCAGCGGGTTCCTTATTCCTGGCACAATACTCACAATGCTCCACATATTCCTTCACCTCTGCTCTCATGCCTGGCCACCAATACCGTTTCTTTATAGCCAAAAGCGTCTTCGTTACCCCCCAATGGCCAGCAGACTTATGATCATGGTTAAGCTGTAAAACTTTCCTCCTCACACCTCGAGGAACATACACCTTACTTCCCATAACCCATAGCCCATTCAATATCTTACATTCATCCTTATGATCTTGCAACCACACATCACCTTCGTAACCCTTCTGTAACTCCAAACACCACTCATCCACCCCTTCCTTCTCCTCTTTCACGTCGCTCTTCACCTGAGATCTTGTCTGCACTGCTAATCCCCAATGCTCTCTTGTAAACACCTCTTCCGCCTTTTCCAAACAATTCTCTCCCACACCTGGATACCGCGACAAAGCATCTGCTACCACATTCTCACTTCCCTTTATATGCTGTAATGAGAAGTTAAACCGGGCAAAGTATTGAGCCCATCTCACCAACTTGGGAGATAGCTTTTGAGGATTCCTCAAATACTGGAGGTTTTGGTGATCTGTCAATACCACGAAAGGAAAAGCTGCCCCTTCCAGAAACTGCCGCCACGTTTGCAAAGCACACTTCACAGCAAAAGCCTCTTTCTCCCAAACGGGCCACTTTCTTTCCAGCTCTCCAAACTTCTTGGAAAAATAGGCACATGGTCTCAAATTACCTTGCTGATCCTTCTGCATCAACGCCCCTCCATATGCCCAAGCGGAAGCATCACATTGTACCACAAATGGCTTACTCACATCCGGATGCACTAGTAAAGGACTCTGGGTAAAAGCTCTCTTTAACCTATCGAACGACTCCTGACACTCCGTAGACCAACTCAATCTCGCCCCAGGGGACTTGGTCTTCCTTGATTCCCCCTTCCCCTTAGTCTTTAACAACTCCGTAAGTGGGAGAGTTATGGCCAAGAACCCAGATATAAAGGTACGATAAAAATTCGCCAGCCCTAAGAACGCCTGCAACTGCCTCCGCGTTTGTGGAGCCTCCCAGCTCAACACATCCTCCACTTTAGCCGGATCCATAGCCACTCCATTCTCACTAATCCGATACCCCAAAAAATCAATCTGATTCTTTCCAAACTCACACTTACTTAGCTTCACATACAAACTAGCCTGTCTCAACCTCTCCAACACCTCCCGAACTAACTGAACATGCTCTTCTCTCGTATGCGTCACAATCACTATGTCATCCAAATACACAAAACTCCCCTATATAAAGGGGTGCAGCACCTCATTAATAAGCTGCATGAAAATACCGGGAGCTCCGGCCAAACCGAATGGCATCACGGTCCATTCGTACAACCCGAGAGGAAAGCCGTCTTCTATTGGTCACTTTTTTCACTCGCACCATATGGAACGCATCTATTAAGTCCAATTTAGTGAAAAATCTACCGCCCCCTAGCTGGCCTAATAAATCTTTGATCAAGGGCAAAGGATAACAATTCGTGGTGCTAATGGCGTTCAACCCCCTATAATCAATGCATAATCGCAATTTCCCATCCTTCTTCTCCCGAAACAGAACTGGTGCAGCTATGGGAGATTCCGACCTTTGAATAAACCCCTTCTCTAAATATCCATCAATCTGCTCTCTAAGAGCCACTTTCTCCTGCACAGTCATGGCATATATTTTCGGTTTAGGCAAAATAGCCCCCTCCTTTACCTCTATACTGCATTGCACATTACGGAAAGGGGGGAGACTTTGGGCCAGTTTAGGGTTAAACACATCTGCATAATCCCAATACTCTACTGGCACCCCCTGTACCTCGTCCTGAACCCCTTTCTCCACATTAGGTTCACATTGCACCTTCCCGGACTTCCAATCAATTTTGGGGTTAACCTGTTCTAACCAAGGCAACCCCAATACCACCTCATGTCCTGTAATGGGGGCCACTACAAAATCAATACCCCCTTCCCAAGGTCCCACCCGACCTTTTAAATCTTTAGTGCCCAAAGAAAACGGCCCACCCTTAATAGATGACCCGTCTAACTGAGTAAAATTAACAGAAGTATCCAAAGTTTTCATGGCCCCCCCTAAATCTTCTACTAACTTAGGGGACATTATATTCTCCGAACACCCACAGTCAACCAATGCCTTCTTCTCAATGATTTCTTTCCCTTTAAATAAACCCAGGGTGCATTGTACACTTGGGGGACTCACCCCAACACTTTTCACATCAGTATTGTCTACAAAAGCTGCCCTAGCAGATGCTACTTTAGATGAATCCGCACGGACAGGATCCTGCACCGGCTTCTGCCGGCATTGGGCCGCAAAATGGCCCGGCTGGGAACAGATGAAACAGCGGCCCCGTCCCATCATTGGTTTCTTCATAATGCCAGCCCTGCTATCGCCGCCACCACGGCGAAACTCTCCGCCCCGGAATCGGCCTTCAGCAAAACCGCGTCCCGACACCCTGGATCTCGTCGGCTGGAACCGTCGTCGTTGCACCTGAGCTAAGATCCCCTCCACGCTGCCGGCCAACTGGATCCAGCTGTCGACATCACCTGGATCTCCGCGATGCAGACACCACTCCAAAATCTCCTTTCTCAGGCCATCTTTGAATAGTTCAAGCAACGTTGCCTGGGACCATTCTGCAACTTTTCCGGCCAATCCCATGAATTCCTCCGCATATTCAGTGACTGAACGGGACCCCTGGGATAAAATTCGCAACGCCTCCTTCGCTTTTACCCTCTCCAGAGGATCACGGAAACGGTTTCTAATAGCTTGCAGGAAGGCCCGGACCGATGTTAAGCATGGATCCCTCCGGTCATGGCACTGCACATACTATTCCGCGGCCCTTCCCTTAAACACTCCTCCAATGGCTCGAACTCTGCTACCATCGCTGGGGTAAAGATGACCATAGTCCTCCATATGGTCTCTAACTGTGGCAATAAAGAAGGCCACCTTGCAAGCTTCTCCTTCGAATTCCACCCTCAGAGGTTCCTTTTTCAATCGTCCTCCAAAATCTTGAGATTGCATTCTCCTCACCTGAGGGGCCTCCATCTTCGAAACTCCCCTTCCCATCCCTGCCGATTGCAGGGGCCTGCTCACCGGGACTGGATTCACTTCCTCTGATGCCAGATGACCACCGTCCGCCCACACTCCCATGGGAGATCTAGGACGCTCAGCTGCTGACGGTTCGCCATCCATCCACGAATAATAAGTGAAGTCTCCTCCTCTCGGGGCACTCCACACCGATTCCCTGGGCTCTCTCCTGGGCATAGCCTGGGACATCCTTCTCATGGTATGCTCCATCGCATCCATCCTACACCTCATCACCGCCAACTCCGACAGCGGTTCCGGTTCTGTGGTCTCACTACCACACTCCTCCAGGTCCACCTGAGCCAAGGCACTCTTCCTCTCAGCTTCTCTGGACCTGCCCTCCACTGGATCCACCTGAGCTGGCCCTTCTTTCAGCACAGCTTCTCTGGTTCCTCCGGCCATCCGAACACCCGCCTGAATCGGGTCTCGCCGCCTCATTTCTCTCAAAGCGCTCACCTGAGCGTCCCACAATCTCTCCGCTTCTCGGAGTTCGTCCCTCTGGGCTGACGCTCCGCACGCCGTCACTTCCCTGGGCTCGTCCGGGAACCCCACCTGGTCAATGGTCGTCAACTCCCAATCCATGGTTCTCCGGACTTCTTCGGGAGCAATATTCCACATATCAATATACTCCTCCTCCTTCCAAGCCAACCTCTCCATTGCTGGGAATGTTGAATGGGGCTTTAGCTTCTGTAATGCCGCTCCAATTTCGGTAAGGATCACGCGTAGATAGAAGCACGGTCCAACACGATTTTATTGCAGGTACAATACTTGTAAAGCTAAAGCACCGGCCCGCCACCCAAACACACCTTTTATACCTAAACCCCCTTCCCCTTGCCCATGCAATGTCCAGGCAGGGTTGCACCATATCCGGGTGATTCAGCAAATCCCATAGTCCAAAGGGATGTGACCTCACGGCCCCTGAGTCAGCATATTAAGATCATTGTCCAATGTCCAAGTCCATAAGAAGTTACCTCACTTCCCTGGAGGCACCTGGAAGTTACATCACTCCCAGACTGACTCAGCATGTCCTTCAGTAACTAGGGCAAAGGTCCCAGAGAACTGGGACAAAGGTCAGCTACCTCATGGCAGGCTGGAAACCTGAACTTCTTCCAAGCTCAGATTTCCCAGATCTGACAATTAATATACAATACATCTAGTGAAATGGAGCAGCACCTGCATTACATCAACAGTGTCTAGCAAAAACAACCAATTTCCTTCTAAAATAGACAAACCAATCTTGCTGAACTCATCATCGCTTTAAATTGGCAATTGTAGATGTTAAAGCTATTTTCCTTCCTACTGGTTGATATACACAGGGCTCTCTTGATCTAGCCCTATCGATTGATCTAATGTATGAATGATGTAATACTTTGTGTCTAATGTTTAATGCATAATTTATATTTGAGCTACTATATAATGCTCTAATGTATACACCCCACCAATCAGACAATTTCTTCCATAGAAAGGACTATCTTGCAGTTTTTTAATTGGGATTACTGCATAGAATTAATTTTGGTCTATGCACATGACTCAAGTTTTAGCTGACAAGAGGTCATATGACTAGCTACCCTTGTTTCAGCAATTGCATGAACCATCATCTCTTTCTTCCTCAGATGGATGGGATTTTAGGCAGACCAATGAGTCTGGGATGATAAATGGGCTGTTTCTAAAACTGCACAAGGAGACATTATTTGTATCACATTGTGCTTGCTAACTCCTTGTATAAACCAAAAGGTATGCCTTAAAGTTTATTATTATATTATTATTATGGTACAAACTCAGATCTGGAAAAATGAATATGCCTAGTACTAATTCAAGGACAGATTGTTATTTACAAATTTTGGATCATTTTTTTCCATATAGAAAAAGTAGAAAATAACTCCATCACATTTTCAGAGTTTGTTTTATACTTTGTTATAATAATAATAATAATAACAATAATAATAATACCTTTTTATAACCTGCCCTCTCTCCCGAAAGGGACTCAGGGTATTTTCCAAAATATAATAAAAATGGCAAACATTAAATGCCGAGACCAAACAAACAAAAATCATGACAAAACATGAAATAAAATAAAATAAATATAACTTATAAACAACCAAACTTAACTGAGGATAAAATAAATAAACATAATATAAGACAAAGGGTTATAGTAAATCTTTGGAATATAGGCTCCTGATCAAATATTTGGGGCTTTGCTTACTTGACCCACAGACATTAGATAATATTAAGAATGCAATTAAGTGCGTTGTCAAAAGAAAACATGAACTTAGAGATGCCCTGTTTCTGAGTTGTTGTAGGTTTTTCAGACTCACAACCTCTGAGGATGCCTATCAGGTGAAATGCCAGGAGAGAATACTTCTAGAACATGGCCTGAAAAACCTACAACAACCCAGTGATTCCAGCCATGAAATCTTTGAATCTTTTACAATACCCTGTTTCTGATCTGGATTACATTGAAAATGGTACTCAAGCGTTTGCTTATTCAAGAAGGTTCTTACATTAAAAATGACGGGAATCAATGAGGAAAGGTTTACTGACACAGAGGTCCCTTCCACACAGCTGAATAAAATCCCACATTTTCTGCTTTGAACTGGAATATATGGCAGTGTGGACCCAGATAACCCAGTTCAAAGCAGATATTGTGGGATTTTTTGCCATGATATTCTGGGTTATATGGTTGTGTGGAAGAGCCCAGACTTAAGCAGATAGGCAAACTATTTGTCCCCAGGTCATTTGTAACCCAAATAGTTCTGGTAACATTTGAAATGTGAGAGATACAGAGCTTTCTGTTTTACATTGGCAGTACTGTTATGAATAAATAATACAGCTTATTGAGCAATGCACTGATTAGCTGTGAAGGGACAGGAGAGAGCTCCATCTTCTCTGCCTTAAATTTTCTAAGTTCAGCCAGAGCCTTCTGGTCAATGGGGAGTAGAATGGGACAAAGGTGAGCCCTATAGACGCCTGACAGTCCCTCTACATTCAAGGTATAGTTAACTTGTTGCCAGACAATAGTAGAAGCTGCTCCTTGAGCCTCAGATGTGTACTGGTTACACATATGGCAATGATTTATGTCTCAGTGACAACATATTTAATTTGCTTGCCCTTGTCTCCACAAAAAGGTATTCTATAGACTTTGAACGTAGGTGTTATCTTTTGTTTAAGAGGGCAGGAGACCAAAACAGCCGTTTATATAAGCCAACACCTCATCAAAGTTTATTCTGAACATTCTTCTGGAGTGCAGTTGAATATTAACTTAACATATTTCAGATAACTGCATTGTTTACTTTAAGGAGAACAATATTGTACATGATAACATTCATTCAGTTCAAAGCTGTAGGTTATTTCATGGCAATGTGCACTTTTTGTGTAGGAGGAATTCCTGTCTCCTGTGCCACAGTGACCTTGCCCCTTCTAGTTCCCCACTTTCCTCTTCCTTCTGCCTCACCTGGACTTCTAGGAAAAGTTTCCATTCCCAATATGTGTCTCTTTTGTGTTTCTGACTCATTTTGCAACTCAGGAAGATAAGAGAGAGAAGACACTCTTATGTGCCACTCTTGTGTGGCTTGTATTTTTATATTCAGGGAATTGGCTCGAGATGGAATCCATAAAATGTCAAGAAATGTATTTCTCATACTCACCCATCTGTCCCCACCCTTCATTACAAGCCATTTCCCAAGTATAGAGGGGAGGGTGATAGACAAAGAGCTAATTAGGAATGGTAGCAGATTGCTACAGTCCCATAAAGATGATAACATATTACATGCATCAGAGTCAGCCATGATGACACATGTCTAGGGTACATCCTGGCTGGATTACTGTTATGCACTCTACATGGCTCAGAAACTTAAACTTGTCCAAAGATTGCTAACTGGGGCTGGCTACAGGGGTCACATGACTCCCTTGCTGAAATATCCCCAGTGTCAGTTAGTCCATTTCTAGAACAATTTCAAGTGCTGGTTATGAACTTTTAAACCTTACACAATCCAGGTCCACCTGGCATATAAACCAAAACAGGTGAAAAGTCTTTCTGGCTAAAGCTACAACAGTTGTAAATCCTTATTTAGACAAGCTGACTTCCTGATCCACAGCATTATCTTTCCAGTCCCCATTCCAGTTTGTTCTCTGAGAAGTCTGAGTGAAAGCCACAGAAAAGAGAATAAAAATGTAATTATTAAACTTCTTTCAAGTTAGCAAATCCACCTCTGCAAATGATACACAATTTTAACAGAAGAAAGATGAAAACCAGTTGTAAAATCCTATCAGCACTTTAAGTGAAATTTTTTTTATGTATGAAGTTGTTTGTAATGCATTAACCTTCATTTATAAAACACCCTCTGTATGTTCCTAGTAAGAGGTAAGTAAATAAGGTCAAAATGGCCACTTTCAATAAAAGGCCTTTATGTTATTTTGCATCAGATATACACTTGGGACAATTGTGTGTGTACTCTCTGTAAACTGGCAGTGTATTTATGATTGCTATCACTGACAACTACTGGCAGAAGCAGTACAGGCCAAGGGAAACTTAGAGGATTACTTTTGACTATATTCATAAGGGCATTATTCATTGGAAGACTGCCTTTTGGGATCATTTCTGTGTTGTTCTCAGAATTAAAGGTCCAAACAACATGGCCTATTATGCTTTTATTTTTATTGGAGCAAAATGAGTGAAATCCACAATTTCACAGTGGGTTATAGTATGTGTGTACGTACCTTCAAGACACTTGCTCATTTATGGCGACTCAATGAATTTAATGGGTTTTTCTAAGGCAAGGGATACTCAGAAATTGTTTTGTAGTTTCCTTCCTCTGAGATATAACCCTAGTTTTTAGTGGTCCCCTGAATAGCTGCCAAAATCAGGTGGAATCCGGTGTCTTCATGGTATTTAGACTCTTCGAGTACAGGAGAGTTACTCTTTCCTTCAATGGTGTAGTAAGCTGGGAAATATCAGTGAAGAAAACCAGTTGATGAAACCACAGCCTAATCAATAATTATAATGCTGTAAGCCTGATTTATGACTTTGTGATTATATTATTCATTTTTATGGTCATCGCACCATTAGAACAACTGAAAGTGCCCCTGAAAGCCTACCTTCAAAGCCACACATCCCCTTGGCATAAGAATTTCTGTAGTTCTTGAGAACATGGTGGTGGCTGATGATACATCCAGTTCTGCACTTACAGTGGATGCAATGTATCAGGCAGTTGTGATAGGAAACTTCCCACCATCACATGTTGATGTAAAAGATCCAGGTACAATTTATGAAGGTAACACTTCTCTGATGTTGGGACATTGGGCTCTCCCAACTTTCAAACAGGCTGAAAAAAGGTTAACCTTTGTACACCTGTATGTTTAGAAGCCTTTGTGAAAGCCTGAACTCAAATGCCATTCCTTTCAAGGTTCAAATGAAGGCCTTTGTGCATACAGGTGTACACACAGAGCTCCTACTATGGCAGATGCTGGATGAGAATGGGACAACTTGGCATGCCATCTTCAATAATGGGTTGGAAGAAAACAAGTATTGTAATAATCGAATAGGGCTTGAATTATCTTTGACTCAGGCAAGGTAATTTTATGCCAAAAGAGACAGACTTTGTTTTATTGAACCAATACTGGAACTGACATGATGAAACCTAACTGAACTTTCAATTTTCAAGTTATAAGAAATGAGTCATTGGTTTGAATAGCCTGTGTTATGCTCCCCTCTAGTGGTTATTCGTATTGCTACAATTTCGTTTTTACTCATTCTTTGTCATTTTGGAAACCATAGAAAATTAATAATTGAATTGCTTCTACAACCATTCACTTCTTTTTGATACATGGAAGAGGTACACAAGTGCACACATGTCTATATGTACTATATAGACATAGTATATAGATATATTCATGCACTAATGAGAATTTATTCTATTGCTTTAAAAATCAGTTGATTAGCAAAATGGATTGAGGTAACATTGCTAGTGATGGATTTGTTGCTCTATCATTGGTCAGAGAGTCAATCATCTGTGAAGCTATCTCAGACTATTAGCACGTAGCCTATTTTATACCACTATAATTCCATGACAGAAACATAATTTAGTAGGATTGGGCCGGGTTAGCATTTGTATGGAGACCACTAGGAGATGCCAGAGATCTTATAGGAAAACTAAAAAAAACCCTTCCCAAACCTTGAAGAGCCATTTGTTTCCAGTACAGCCTAAAAATATTGAACCCGGCAGACTTGCTGTAAGGTCTGAATCCTCTTTTTAAATCTAGATTAGTGCCATTGAATCAATGAACAAAAAGTTATAAACTCTCCATACTACACTATCATATGATCCCCCTGCCTCCATGTTTTAAGTTGGCATTGTGCCTTGGAGAAAAAGAGCTTTAAAATGAAATATTTAACCTTTTGATCAGAAGCTTAGAAGGTGGCCGATTTCGTGTAGCACTGCATTGCTATCCAAAGAAAAGTGTATGTGAATGCTTAACAAACACAAAAATAATCTGTAGTTGAAGCATATAAAATGTGCATCAATAAATGAAGTAGAGAAAAAAAACAACTAGTTTCCTCCATCTGGCTCCGTCAAATGTAAATCACATTTGGACATTGCTTCACAGACAAAAGTCCCAGCCCAACACAAACAATGGCATGTTGATGGTTAATAAATTCAGCCAATATTTTAACCAATATGGAATACTGCTTTGAATGTTGAAGACTCAAAGCAGTAAACTATTAGATACTGAATTTTCTGGTAATGCGTAATCCCCCTTCCCTCTAACAAAGTGGTTCTCAACATGTGGGTCTCTAGATGTTTTGGCCTTCAACTCCCAGAAATCCTAACAGCTGGTAAATGGCTGGGATTTCTGGGAGTTGTAGGCCAAAACATCTGGGGATCCACAAGTTGAAACCACTTCTCTAACACAATACAAATGATGTGTGGCACAGATATGAAATGGCATTCATGTGATCTTCCAATATCATACATTTTGCCTGCCATTATATTGTTATATGTTGATTGCATGGCATAGATAGATAGCAAAAACTGTGTGATATTCACTGGGAAGTTCAAGTAATGTTATTTTTGTGTGGGTAATGAAGGTACCTTACAAAATAATCTCTCTCTCTCTCTCTCTCTCTCTCTCTCTCTATATATATATATATATATATATATAGCATTCCCACTCTCAGTTTAAATTTCCCCTAGATTTCTCAGATTTTGAAAACAAGGTTTCACATTTTGCCTTTTTGTTGTCATCTTCTATTTTTTGCAGTGATTATTATAACTTTGTCCTACTCTACAAGCTGAACAGCTGTTTTCAGGATTCTGACCCTATGTCTGTCTGTCTGTCTGTCTGTCTCTCTAGTTCTTATTTGTTCTGAACCATTAGAAGCAGGGCTGTAGCCAGGATTTTGATTCGGGGGGCTGAGTTTGGTTCAGGGGGCTGAGACTGGGTGGAAGAGGGTCTACCCTAGCAAACCTTTTGTATTGTTATCCTAATCACCCCATTAATGTGGGATATAATGAGCATGGTGATCAGATCATGATATGAATAAACATAACAGTTTAAATAATGTACCAGTAAGGCCTTCTCACAGACCACCCTGAGAATTTCCCCCCCTTAGCCCCCCCTGGCTACATGCCTGATTAGAAGAATTTTATCTGTCATCTACTAGGTTGTTTCTTTCTTTTGGGATGTAAATACTGTTGTTGTTGTTGTTGTTGTGTGTATTGTTTGCTGACAATGTCTATAGCTTCAGGGCAGAGTTCATCTGACACTTGGCCAATTAGGCATTACATTGCAAATCTATTTGTACATGACATTTAAATTCTACAAGGATGTTCTTCAGGTTACAGTTTGGTACACTGATTGAGTTAATGTTCTTCTTCAGCTTTATTTTAATTGGTGGCTTTGCAGCCTTCATCAACTTTTTTTAAATTGCTGGTATTCTACACCAAGTACTCTCTTCTCTTTTTTTCTTTCCCCTCTTCCTCTTATCAAGCTTCCTTCTCTTCCTTTACAGATCAGCAGCTTCTTCACCCTCAATAGTACAGCTCCCAACATTCTTCTCTCATGAGGACACCAAATGGGGCAGAGGAGAAATGAGATGTCCTGCACTGCCTTTTTTTCAATATTCTCAATCCGCACTTGGCAGAACCCCCAGATACGGAAGGTTGGCCGCTATTTTAAGTTACTTTTTAGAATTATAACTCCCAGAACAATAGCTGATAACATGAACATAATGATCCCAGGTTGTGGGATACATATATATTACATAATTGTGATAACTACGAGTTCCTGAATTGATAATAGCAACTAGGATGTGCTTCCCTCTGCTGGTTCCTTTGTAGAATGGCTTCATCATTTTAAGGGAGAAACTAAGACAAATGATGAATCTGTACCTTACAAAAATGAAAATGTCACCAATCTTCTGGAACTGAACTATTTTGTAGTACAGATCACAGACTGCTTTACTGACTGCTGACTTGTTTAAAACTACACCTGCCCACAAAAGGAAATTGGAAAAAGTCCGGCCAATTTTCTGTTGTACATTTTTCCTATGTGTACAGACCTTTTGTATGGGCAAATTACTATGTGTAAGAACCTGTGAAAATATTCAAAGATGTGGTTATCTTCTCCACGTAGACTGCCATCTAGACAACACTTCTTTTATATGCATACTGGCCTGCAATTAATCACAAACCAAATACTGGTTTGTGATTAACCAGTATTTGGTTAATCCCAAAATGTCCATGCATTCAGCCAAGTGTATGGGATCATCTTTACCAAGTCATCTTTCATGTAGGAGCCTCCCAAGCACATGGAACAAGGTTCATTTCTTCTCCTGAGGAGTTTCTAAATAAAGTTCTAAATAATGGATTTTGTTTTACCAGTAAATCCTGGAGAATGGCTAGTGTTGTGGAAACCATCAGACCCTGACTATTTTGAAAGTGTTATCATAATTTAGGTGAGCACAACTTTCCTCCATTCTAAATAAATAAATGAAGAATTATTAAGATTTGGTGGAGAGATGCTGGCCTTATCATGGCTGCTCTGTGTAGAAGAATTGCTAAAGTTGGAGGTTGACATATTCTTTCTGAACAGTAAAGGATGATGAGTGGTGACATGATGGCTATAACAAAGAATCCCTGTCCAGGCTGTGACTTTGGGTAAAAACGTTTCACTTCTCCAATTTCTCCTTTTGATTTGATGCCTGAATTCTGTCTTTTAGTTGCTGGATCACCTTCAGTTGTCAATTGTGATGTACCCTAGTGGAATGTCCACATTTCTTCTTATTCTATGCATTTAATAGTTTCTGTCAGCCACCTAGAGAGAAGGAAAGGGAATATATCCTGCCTTTCTACCACAAGGGCAAATCACAGGAATGGCCTATTCTCTCAAAACCTGTGCTGTTGTCCCTACTTTGTGAAGAACTACTGGATAACAATTTGATTAATACCTAAGAACAAAGTGGTAATATGCAGAATGGCATTAGGCTGGATTGTGTAGCTGCTGTGCTAAAATCTATAGAGAAAGTTCAGATAGGGAAGGAGAAGATGGATTGTACCTGAGACTGTTAATTATTTCTCCTAGTTGTAATGAAGTTTCAGATTATTTATTTATTTTAAACATTTATATTCCGCCCTTCTCACCCTGAAGAGGACTCAGGGTGGAGTACAGCATATATATATGGCAAACATTCAATGCCGGGACCAGAATTCATTATAAGCATATATAAACATTAAAAAACATTTATCCCAGCATTAAAATACACTGTTTTAAACAGTCTCAATTATGAGCATGAATGTCATGCAGATTGGGCGAGGAAAGAAGTTGCTATTTTTAACAACACTTTTTAGATGACTTTTTAGAAGCATCAACAGCACAACCCCCTTGTCCATGGATTTGATGTTTATGGTACCACTTATCCAAGTTCCAACCTCCCCGGAAGTGATTACGGGCTTTACTAGGTCTTCCAATGAGATTCTATTATCTCCTTCTGGCTTTAAAAAGTCAAAAGATAGGGTCACTGTTATCCACAGTTTCATGGGGTCTTGGAATGACTTTTGCACATTTGGGGGCCTATACAAAACAACAAAGGCACTTAAAAGAATACTGATTTGTTCTTGTATTTTGCTCAAAGACAGAAGCTTACTGGATCTAAATTCCTTATAGGCTTGAAATTCAGTTGGCCTTTCATCAGTGCCATGTCCTGATTCCAAGTGAAAGCTAGGGCGCATCCAGACAACCCCTTTATTGCAGTAACTCCTGCAATAAAGAAGGGGTTGTCCAGATGATGTCCCGAACAATCCCGAATTAATTTGCCACAAACCAGGAACACCCTGGTTTGTAGAGAATTAAATAAACAGTGGATTTATTCCATGCCTTCTTGGAAGGTGTGGGATAAACCCACTATTTCCAGTGTCTGAACTGCAATCCAGACACCATTCCCACAGTTTTCTGGACTAAATGAGTCCGGAAAACTGTGAAAATGCCTACCTCCCTCCCCCAGATACCTTTTAAAAGTAAAGAAAACTTACCTGGCCTCCAGTACAGTGTTGTAGCAGCTCTCCTGGCATGTAGAAATGATGTACCAGGAGGGGGGGGGGAAAGCGATTTTCACCCCCTTTTACCCCTCTCCTGGCATGTCATTTCTATGTGCTGGGAGAGCTTCTGCAACACTGTGCTGGATGCCGGGTCAGTTTTCTTTACATTTATTTATTTATTTCTCGGACTTCTAGGCCGCCACTCCCGGGAGGCTCAGGGCGGCTCACAGTAAAACGAGATACAATAAAAACACAATTAAAAACAATACAACTATAAAATCTCAGAGTTAAGATTAAAACAACAATGTGCTGTGGAGGATACAAGGCACAGCACAATGCAATGTAACACAGCGATAACAAGTGAACCAGGCGCTGAGGACATCTTATAGGCCGAAAGCCTGCTGGAAAAGGAATGTCTTACAAGTCCGCCTGAATGACATGAGGTCTTGAAGAGGGGGTTGGGGGCTTTGGGGAGGGGGGTAGGACTTTCAGATGTTCACGTGGACACCCACCCCAGAAAGCACACACATTTTCTGGGGTAGGTGTGGACAGGCCCCCAGAAACATCCGCATTTGTAAAACACGGATGGTCCTGGCATAACTGCCTGTCTGGAACCACCCCTAGAGTTTCCCATGTTAGTTCAGTGGTGAGTTCACTCCAGGTTCTCAACAGCTTTATAGGATTTATCCATGTTGTTAAACCTTTTTTGAGGCTTGGTAGATTTACAACCACACTGACATAGAAGCCACAAGTAACTACTGCATGCTTCTCATGACACCATTTAGAGTGCATTTCAGACATTATTTTGCTCAAAAATAGCTCACATGGTTTGTACTAGTAGTTTACTTTGGAGTAATATGCCGTTAGTTTCCCTCTAATTTAGTAGTTCTTTTATTTGTTAGAGTCTAAAATGACTAGAATAAAGCAGCTGAAATGTTTCCAGCTCTGTGGTTGATTTTGCCAGTCCTTTTATCCAGTAACCCCATTGATTTCAGTTTTCTATCAACTCGCTTAAAAGGAGCTGTCCTTCATGCCAAGGCTTCACAAATAAAATTTCAACATGAGCCTCCATGCCCTTATTGCTGAGATGTGGAATGGAATCCAATTTCTTTGAGTTAATGTCTCTGCTGATACTGTTGTTCTCTAAGAAACCAAGGCCTATCAGTCTATTTAATTACCTGTCTACTCCTGTGTCTAACTCCTGTGAGGTGTTTGTGCATTAGGATATGGTAGAGGACGCAATCACTCAGTCACCTGCCAGCTCTTCTGGATGACTTTGTGAAGTGCATTTTGCACATGGGGGAAGTTCATGACTTGCTCCTCTTTTAGTTCTTTGCTTAAATGCATGCAAGACACAATGTTTTTGCTCCAGGGAAATCTCAAGGGTTATGTGCATCTGTAGAAACTGCATTAATAATTTTCTATCCTGAGTTTATAAACCTTCTACCAATAGTTAGCCATACACCATTATGTCTTGTCTCCCTTCAGCAATAGACCCCAAATAGAAGCCTGATGAGAATGCAAAGAATCTATCGCAACTTGCCACATGGTGCTTGACCGAATGTACAATATGGGATGCCGCTTAGTTAGCATCTGTGATATGTTTACAGATTTTGAGTTTAGGTACAGCTTATTGATTCAAGGTCTTGGATTATGTTGCCCATGCCATAATGCAGACACTTTTATGTTGTGTTGAATTTTCTCCAACTTGGTATAATCTACTTAAAAAGAAAACAAAAACAAAAATAGTTGGGCAACTTTTTCTTCTGTGAGTAGTAATCTAGAGCAAAAGATCTGAAGCCTGAAACCAGTTATGATCTTAATCTTAAAATACCTTTGGAAAAACAGAAAGCAGTTACAAAGAAAAAGTTCAAAATACACTATGTTGAGTTTTGTTGTGACATAGTTCATATATAGTATTTACTAGGCCTGGATAGGCTTGTCAGAAACATTTTTCCGTAAAATTTCGGAAATCATTTAAGTTTCGGAACCCAAGTGCCCCCTACATCCAAAATGAGTTTTGAACAATTTTTTTAATCAACCAGACCTAGTATTTACTATTCGATATATTGAGGGTCGGGGGGTGGGGTCAAACTCTCATCACTCTAACAGGAAGAAAGCTGCCTCCTCCTAATTTTTCAATTTCCCTCCCCATCAGGCCTGCAAGTCTCCAGTTTATGTAAATTCTTAATACAGAGACATTAATGTCAGCGCAGGGGTTCAAGTGGCCCTAGCCTCTGTAATAGAGGTTCCATGGTCGGACCACTGTGCTCTAAGTATCCGGGTTGAGCAACCGCCTCCCCCATGCAAGGGCGCCGAACAGATTCTTGTTCGCCCAAAGAGACTCATGGAACCCGAGAGGTTCCTGAATGCTCTAAGGGACCTGGAGTCTACCAGCGTCTTGGTCGATGAGCTGGTTCAGGTATGGAACACCTCACTAGCTAGAGCTCTCGACGAGATTGCCCCTAGGCGCCCTCTCCGACCCCGCAATCATTGGTCCCCTTGGTATACTAGGGACCTTAGGGTTATGAAGCGGGAGAGGAGACGGCTAGAGCGCGGGTGGCGGAAACTCCGCAACGGAGCCTCAATATCAGCTTATAAGTCAATCAAAGACACTTATGAGCATGCTGTCAAGGCAGCCAAAAATGAATACTTCTCTGCCTTGATAGCGTCTGCTAGCTCACGCCCGGCCCAATTGTTTAAGATAATTCGATCTCTGACGACGGTCCCTACCGTCCCAAAGAATAGTGATCAGGCCCTCACTGCCGGTGCTTTTCAGAGCTTTTTTGTAGACAAGATACTGAGTCTCCGCCGGGACCTTCCGGCCACAGTTGATACAGTTAAAGAGCTCGAGACTCCGTGGCCCTCCGCCGGGCCCACCCTCGACCGGTTCCGACCACTGGACGCAGATGCTGTTGATAAGTTAGTGACTGCAGCCCGCCCGACCACCTGCTCCCTCGACCCGTGCCCCTCCTGGCTTGTTAGATCTTGCCTGGAGGGGTTACGTGGGCCTCTGTTGAATGTCATAAATAGCTCCCTTGAGCAAGGAGCCTTTCCAGAGTGCTTGAAAGAGGCGGTGGTGGCTCCATTACTGAAGAAACCATCATTGGACCCTGCGGTTCCCTCCAACTACCGCCCAGTGTCGAATCTTCTGTACCTGGGCAAGGTAGTTGAGAGGGCAGTAATGGAGCAGCTGCAATCCTTCTTAGATGATACAACATGGTTAGACCCCTTCCAGTCCGGCTTCCGTTCGGGGCACGGGACGGAGACGTGTCCATCACAGACCAACTCCGCTGCCAGCTCGACCAAGGCGGGTCTGCGCTGCTCGTGTTATTGGACCTCATGGCAGCGTTTGACACGGTCGACCACAATCTTTTGATCCACCGCCTGGCCATGGCTGGAGTGAGGGGGACAGCCCTTAAATGGCTGACCTCCTTCCTCCACCAGCGGTCTCAGCGTGTGAGGAGGGGCGGGTGGTCTCCGAGAGCTCCCCATTAGCGTGTGGGGTTCCTCAGGGGCTATTCTCTCCCCTCTGTTATTTAACATCTACATGCAGCCGCTTGCACAGCTGGTGCGGAGTTATGGGCTGATCTGTCATCAGTATGCCGATGACACTCAGCTCATTCTGAGGATGGAGGGCAGGCCGGAATCCGTCCCGATAATTTCAACTTTGCCTCGAAGCCGTCACTGGATGGCTGCGAGCCAGTAGGTTGAGGGTGAATCCGGCGACGACGGAGATCTTGTGGCTGGGCCGCCAGGGCGGGGTGGGTGCCCACGTTGGCCTGCCTATGTCGTCGATCCGGAAGCTCAAGCTAGTGCAGAACACTGCCGCCCGGCTGCTGTCTGGGGCTCCAACAGGATGCCGTATTACACCAATCTTGCAGGATCTGCACTGGCTCCCAATTGAGCACCGGGTCGCCTTCAAAGTGCTGGTTCTTACCTTCAAGGCCATATACGGCCTGGGGCCAGCGTATCTGAGGGACCGTCTCACCCCATATTGCCCAACGAGATCTCTCCGGTCCGAAGAGGCCAACCTCCTGGTGGTACCTTCTGTCAAATCGGCACATTTAACATCAACCCGCCGGAGGGCGTTTTCTGTGATAGCTCCTACGCTATGGAACGCCCTCCCGGCCGAAGCTAGAGCTCTGAGAGACCTCCTCCCTTTCAGACGGGCCTGTAAAACTTATTTGTTTAGGCAGGCCTTCGGGAGTAGACTGTGCCCGTTACTATAATGCTGCCATTCTTTGATTTTATGTATTTTGTTTTATTTTATTGTTTTATTGTTGCAAATGTGTTTTTTAACTGTTGTTTTAACCCCGTGGCGCTGTGCCACTGGCTCTGTGAGCCGCCGCGAGCCCCTGGGAGTCGGCGGCGAAGAAGCCCCAATAAATAATAATAATAATAATAATAATAATGTGGTCAAGGGAGGAATCAGGGAACAATGGGCTAAACCTCAACAGTCTACTCTGGCTCCTTTTGTGAAGCAACCAAAGCAAATACTAGAGTTGTTATATGTAGTACAGCCCTTTTCTCCACCTCCTCACATGTCCTTTCTTTAGCCTAGTTCCACAATTCATATACAAGCAACTGCTTAGTCTTTTTGTCTGGAAATTGCAAATTAAGTCTTGTTATAGCCTTTTGCTTGAGGTCAGCCATGCTTGCCATGTAAAATGTCATGGTTCCAGCTTTCAGGATCACTGGAAAATTGCCCCAAGCCACCAATGCCATCAAGTTTGACAAAGATTAACTGCATAATGTTTCTACTTTGTGCAGAGTCCCTTTATTGGGCTTGCTCTTTTGAAGTGACTAGTTCAAGCTTATACACTTGAAAAGCTTATTCACATAGGCAGAAAATGTGAAGGATACCTGAAGAACTGAGGCAAGTGAGGGGTGCCTAACCTTTTCCTCAATCTTCAGGTTAGTCAAAGTTCTACTGAAGCTAAGCATTAAGCAAAGCACAGCACCATATTATTTGAAGAAAAAAAAGCCAGGAAATAATACCATTGTTTCTGAATTATTTTATTCTAAAACTAACTAACATGCAAACAACATTATTTTGTATTATTTGAAGAAACAACAGAATGTAAATCTGAATTAGAACACCTAATGTATATTTCAATGTGTCTTATGGCCCATCTACACTGCCATATACAATCCAGATTATCAACTTTGAACTGAATTATATAGCCGTTATATGGTACCTTAGTGATATCAAACTTCAGAGAAAGCTATAATTTCAGGTTATGGAGGAAATGGACCATACACCAAAACAGAATTTTTTGTAAATCATAGGTGAATAGGATGGAAAAGAAGGAAATGGAAGAAAACCAAAGACGGCAGGAAAATGTACCCTAAGATAAAGAAATGAAGTAGAGGAGAAACTGATTGAATTTTGTGAGACCAACAGTTTGCTCATGACACACTCTTCAGGCAACATGATCTACTGGTCAATATAAAAATCAAGTAGATTACATAATTGAAAGCAAAAAATGGAAAAGCTTATTTTTCATTGCAAAAACAAGACCAGGAGCAGATTGTGGTATGGACCATACACTACTGATATCAAAATTTTAACTAAAACTTAAGGAAAAAACTAATCTGTGTTAAAATGAAGAATATCCATGTAAAATTTTAAAATAATGTAAAAATAAATTTGCACTATTAAATCTAAATGACTCGGAGCCAAAATAACTCAGATCTGAAGCCAGGAACATCATTAGGGAGGAATGAAAAAGAGAGATGGGGAGAAAGAGAGAGAAGAGGGAGGGCCCTTCCAGATAGGCCCTATATCCAAGGATCTGATTCCAGGTTTTCTGTTTATCACAGATTTACTGGCAGAGGAGACTCATGTAATCCAGTTTAAATCAGAAAACCAGGGATCACAGCCTGAGATATAGGGCCTGTCTGGAGGGGCTCAGAGAGAGAGAGAGAAGAAAAAACTTACCAACCTCAATGTGTGATAGATGAAATACTTCAAGCATTTAAAGAGAGACAAGGAGCAAAAATGAAAGGGAACATAAACAGGGCCAGAACTCTGACTGCAACTATTTATAACCAATGTAAAAGGACTGATAAATCAAAGGGAAATTTAAAATAAGAGTGGGAATGCTCCACAGCCAGTAGGAGAACAAATTAAATGGCTAAGTACAAATACAAAGGTGGGGGAAACAATACAGTGATGAAACTATATCAAAGAGATGAAAGGAAAATTGTGCAGGTCAAAAGGAAAACCCTGCAGGTTTACAATTACTCTGTATGTATATAGTATGTACAAGTATATACAAAGTGTAGTTATATGTTGTTGTGAGCCTTCAAGTCATTTCTGATTTACAATGAATCTTTCACAATTATTGTATGGGAGGCCACCATAGCCTCCAGAAACTTGCCTAGAAAAGGAATATTGGAAACTTGTACATTATCTAGTATGGTAGGGTTGAGGTGAGAGGTTATTTCTAGTAAAGGCCCGACACTGCTCTCTTTAGACAGGATGGACCCAGGCTTGCTTCAGAGAGGCATTCACCATTCCACTCACCCATTGGACCATTCCCCCTCTGGTTATTTTCATGAACCGGGGAGGACATAGGTCCAACCATGCGTGTTGCGGTTCTCACCCCTCCATTAATGCTAATGCAATAACAGAGATGAAGTAGGAACCAGGATTACATCTACTAGACCTGTATCCAAGTCAGAGCACTTTTGTCTGCAAACTATTTTGCAAATTTTTCACAGCAGGCTGTCAAGTGATCTGTTGTGACCCAGCTATGGCAGCAATAAAGTCCAGGAGTAGAAAAGGATAACAAATGTTTATTTAACAAGACATGGGAGTTGGTCTAACAAAAAATAGCCTTTCGTCGGCTGGAGAAAAACCCTCACTAAACCCAGGAATCCCTAAACCAAAAATGCCGAAGATAAAAGAACTATAAAACAAATAGCAGACGTCCGTCTGTGGTATCCAGTAGAGCAGGGGTGCTCACACTTTTTCATCATGCGAGCTACTATATGAACAATCAAGTTGAAAAGATCACCTGTTGTGCATGTGAGCGTGCACGTGCATGCTCCTACTGCAGCCTTCCGTCCGCACGGGGCTTCTTTCTTGCCTGCCCACGAACTCGCTGCCACGCGCACCTGGGAAGGGATCCTCTTTGCCTGCGCGCGCGCTCTCTCTTAATGTCTTCGTTGCCTTCCTCCTTCCTGCTGCATGCTTTCGCAAAGCAGGAAGTCCCCATCCCGTCCTGCTTCTTGCGTGCACAGCAGGCCCCTCCCACGCATGCAGCAGGAGAGTATTTATAGGCGCACCCGTCAGCGCTCCGGCCAGATATGGCTTCGGCAGCAGCTTGGAAGGTGCAGGGCTGGGAAGAGGGGCCGCCTGGCTGCTGCCTGGGCCGGGAAACTCAACCAAGAGAGGGATCCACGTGAGGCTGGAGCCTCCCCACAGCAGCCTCCCCCCTCCCTCGAGGCTTCCTTACCTGGGCAGGAGAAGGCAGAGTGAAAGAGGTGCTTCCCCAAAGTGACAGATGCAGCAGGGGGGGGGGCGCCCTTCCTTCCTTTTGAGGGTGTCACTCAGAAAGGATGCCCAAGTGGACGGCTGGCAGGAAGGAGGACCCCTCCCACTGGTGGCAGTCCATGCCCACGGGAGAGAGAGGGGGGGGGAGGGTGGCTCTTCCTAGCCGGCTCTGAAGAGCCACCCTCTCTCTCTCTCTCTCTCTCTCTCTCTCTCTCTCTCACTCTCGCTCTCGCTCTCGCTCTCTCTCTCTCTCTCCTTCGAGGGCGAGGGAGGGCGAGGCAGAGAAAGGTGGCGAGGGCACAAGCAGCAGCAGCAGCAAGTGGAGTCTCCATCCCCGCAGCCCCCTCCTCCTCGGGTTCAGCCCCAGGAACACAGCGGAGCCCTCCCTCCTCGCCCTTAACCAAGAAAAGAAAGCAGCCCCACACAGCTCGCTTGCCCAGGTCTCGGCTTGGAATTGGACTCCCGAGGGCAGCAGCAGGGTTTTTGGCGGGGCTTGCTTGGCTTTGCCCCACTTTGCCCGGCCTCCTTCACCTCTTTCTCTCTCTCTCTCTCTCCCTCTCTCCTTCCAGTGCCCGCCTGCCTGCCTGCCAAAAGGATGCAAAAAAGTTCTCCGGATTTCTTTCTTCTCTCCTTGGCTCTCTCTCTCTCTCACATACACACACACATTCCCTCCATCCCTCCCACAGCCTCGCATCCTATCCGTGCACGTGCCTTCGCCTTGCTCCCCCCCCCCCCAGCAGCAACCAATGGGCAGTCATGTCACCACAAAGTGCGTGGCAAGATGAGCGCCAGGGCCTGCCCACTAAAGCCTCATTTTGGCAAAAGAAGCCCCCCGAAGGCGGCAGCGGGAGTGCATGTGAGCGCGCATGACAGGAGCGTCCCTTCCGGCTGGTGAGCCCCAAAGATCACCTGGAAGAGGGCTGAAGATCACCTAGGTGCTCCCGATCACCATAATGAGCACCCCTGCAGTAGAGGAATGTTCAAGAAGCAAAGTCAGTCACCGGTCCAAGGTCGTCAGGTAGGAGAAAATCAATCAGGATAAGGAGGAGACGTCACCGGGTCGAACAGGAGAGTATTCACACGAGGATCAAGAGGTACACGGCAGTAGGAGTAGTCTGGAAAATCAGGAACAAGAATACCAGGAACCAGGATACATGAGCTAGAACAATAATAACTCCTTGACCACCGCAGGGATCAAGCAAAATACTCATATTTCTTATAGGACTCTCAATCAGAGTCCTCGGAGACCCCACCCAGCTCCAAAGCATCAGCATTCCTATTCCCTGCAGCTGTAGCACCAGGCCCAGATCTCCAAGCCAGCCAAAGCTCTTCTTGGCTTAAAGGGACCCCCTCAGCCTCAGAATGCGAAGACGGCCAGTCCCGGTCCGTCTGGAACCCCAGAAACGTGCTGGTCCCCGAGTCCGCATTACATACATCCCTCACCTCCTGCACCAATGCCGAATCCAGATCGGTATCACTTTCCTCTGACTGCAATTCTGCATTCCCTGTGAAACCCTCAAAAGAGCCAGACTCAGAAGGCTCGCTAAGTAAATGCTGGATTTTCCTCCTTTGTTCATTGTCTTCATTAATGCTCGAGGCACTAGCTACCCTCTTTACTCCAGCTGTAGGAGCCTGGTCATTCAGAGCCGCGCCCCAAACTGAGCTATTGCTTGATGTTACTGCCTCCACACCTCCCTCCATGTTACTACCTGTAGCAACTAGAGGCTCATTCACAACATGATCTGCATTCTACTCTTGCAAGGAAGAGCATTATTTATTTTATATGTTATTATATGTTGACTTTCTTTCCTTCTGTTTCCTTAAATGTTACCATTTATCCAGTTTAAATTCAAATTGTGTTTATTCAATGGAAAATAGAATGGATGTCTTTATGAATGGGCATATTTACATTCTCTGTTGACATATGTTTCCTAGTATCTCAGGTGGGTAAAATATATGAGATAATGACTCGTTTGCAATGCATCACACAGAAGGCACTATATTACTATGGTGTTGTGTGCGACTGGCTGTAGAGTGATACAGCTTTGCAATCTTTGGCAATAGGAGGACTAAGAATCAGCCAAATGACTGGTCCAGAATCTTAATTTTCATCTAGGTCATTGGGAAGCCCAGAAACAAAACCCAATACATGGGCTTCAAGGAAGATTTTATGCTAGGTTTCTCAGAGAATTCATAGAGGATCTTTCTCACTTTTTCAGTCTCCATATCATCTGAGCCTATTGGGAAGGGTGGTATACAAGTTGAGACAAAATTAATGTTTAACAAAAAACAGCTGTTTACTACTCTCTTGGTTTTGATTTAACTCTAAGCACTCTGAACAATTATAAGCCTCTCATATTTCTGTTTAAAATTAATCTCCTTCTCTCTCCCCCCCCCCCCAAATGTCAAATGTGCTGGAGTTCCCTAGCGAAGGATCATCATCATCTTTATTTATACACTGCCACCATCTCCCCAATGGGGACTTGGGGAGGCTAACATGAGGCCAAGCCCATGTATGCCGCATGCATTGAATTTGAGAGCACTGTGACTAGTGTTTCCAGTTGATTCACAGTGCATTAAATCCTGAGCATTGCTTCCTATAAAAACCAGGGTCGTTTTTTCTTTGATGAGTTCCATGGCCAAATATTATTAAGTGATTCTAGTATACCTAGAATGTTTATCTCTTGGTCTTGAGCAGAACAAACATTTATCCAGTCTCTTTGCTGTGGTAGTTGAAGTCACCATTACTGCAACGTTTCCCCCTTTGTATATCCCCTTGATTTAATTATTCACAGCAAGATGAACCAGAGGATTTTGTCCCGGAAAGCAATATTATCCCTCCAATAACAAATTGCTTTGGCAGTCTCTATTGTCACTGTCCAAATATTCTGTGGAGATTTGGATGGTGGATTCAGACCTCTTTGAGGATTCAAATGTGTTTGACACTGTGCCATATTTCATGTACTGTTACATTAACCCAGAATACCCTACTGTTCATTGTTTGTATAGGACATGACTGTACTTTTTTCCTGCTTAGGTTTCATAATGGTTACTGTATTTAGATTTTCTTTTAAAACTGAGTATTGAATACTCTGGGAGCCAGCTTGGGCAAGTGCAATGGTTCTCAACCTTTTTTTTTTTTAACTAGGAACCACTTTGACCATGGAGCACTTTGACCAGGGACCACTTTGACTAGGGACCACTCTCCAACAGAGATTTGGTTTGGGGTGCTGATTTAGAAAACTGCATTGGATAGACCACATCAGCTCTAGTGTCTGATACAGGACATATGCCATGGTCAGCAACAGGGAAGGAGTGGCAAGTGGCATGAAAGGAGTTGAAATAAAATAAATAAAAATAAATAAATTAATTAAGAGGAAGGAGGCTTGCGGACCAGATTTTTGTCCTCATGGCCCACTGGAAGTCTGCGGCCCACAGGTTAAGAACCAATGATCTAGTGATTTGAGTATTGGATTAGGATACTGGAAAACCTGGATTCAAATCCACTTGGCTATGGAAACCCACTGAGGCTCCATCTACATTGTTATATAATCCAGTTTCTGAATCCAGATTATCGGCTTTAAACTTGATCATATGACAGAATAGATACAGTTATAGTGACTCTGGGTAGATCACACTCTCCAAGTCTCAGAGAAGGCAATGGCAAACTCCTTCTGACCCAATTTTGCCAAAAGAACTCTGTGATAGATTCACTTTGGGGTTGTCACAAGTTATACATGACCTGAAGGCATACAACATATTTCAAGACCTATCTCTTCCAGCAGTCCTACCCAGTCAGTTTTAGCTATGAGTTTTAAACTCACATCTTGTGTTTACTATATTAAACATTTGTTCTTTGTATTTTAATATATATAATTTGTAGAAATACATTTTAATATGTGTATTTTATATAATCTTTATGATTAAGTGTTTTTAGCTGTGTTGTAACCAGTTTACAGCCATGAATAAGAATTATGGCAAGTAAGAATTATTATTATTATCATTATCATCATCAACAACAACAACAACAACAACAACAGTGTATTCCATCTCCCCTGTCTTGACCAAAAGACTTCTGGGATTAGGAAATTAATAATAATAATATCCACATAGAGTCCTTTTTAAACTGAGAAACCGAGATATGAAGTTACTTTCATTAAAAGAAAGAACAAGGAATGTTCCAAATAGTTTCCCACTCTAGTGGCCTGCATATGAATGCCGCCAGATGGCAGTACATTTCCAGTTTGAAGAGGAAGTCATCCCTAAAGTGCTGCTTTTATTCTAGCTAAGCCCCATGCTGACTAGCTATAACAGAGCATGAGAAAAAAGAATTATTTATAGAAAGCTCCCTGGCTCAACTGTTGTGATGTTTCTGTGAAAACAGTAGCCTTTGATCCACTCCTTGCCCACTAGGTTCAAGTCTGCACTCTGGCTGAAAGATGCGAGTCCTATTCAGCTGCTTCTATAGATACTGATGTTTCAATATACTAATGTGGTTGCTGGCACTTGTGATGTTCTGAAGACTTGACAGAAGCTTGATAGCAAGATTTCATGTTTATTAAGATAACTCTAAATGTGGGGTTTATCAGTAGCAGTTTATGTCAAACTGCCCCTATTGGATCAGTCTGACATGCGTTAATATATAGACCCTCCACATATGGGAAGTCAATTCCACAGTTGGCCAGTGGATGATAAACTTTTTGGTAATTTTTAGTTGGAATCTTCTTTCTTCTAATTTGAATCCAGTCTTGTGTCTCTGTTCTTTGAAGGAACAGAAGCAAGCTAGCTTCTTTCAATTTTTCCACATTCCCCTTCAAACATTTAAAGATGTCTTGTCAAAGGCTTTCATGGCTGGAATCACTGGGTTGCTGTCAGTTTTCCAGGCTGTATGGCCATGTTCCAGAAGCATTCTCTCCTGACATTTTGCCCACATTTATGGCAGGCATTCTCAGAGGGTGTGAGACCTCACAACCTCGAAGGATGCCTGCCATAGATGTGGGCAAAATGTCAGGAGAGAATGCTTGAGGAACAAGGCCATACAGCCTGGAAAACTCTCAGCAACCCATTTAAAGATGTCCATTATATCATCACTTAGTATTCAGACTAAATACATCCTTAACTGCTTTTCTTAGATTATGCTTTCTTGAACAATTACCAACTTAAGTGCCTTTCTTTGAGCATGTTATAGCTTTTTGGCATCCTTCGTAAACTGTGGTGCCCAGATCTAAATACGGTGCTCCAAAGCAGCATATGGAGAGGTGCTTGCTGTTATATCTCCTGAATTCACCACTATAGACTGGGCGCTATATTTTCTTGCAGTGTTGTAAAGAATAATGGTATTTATTATGGCAGGGTAACAACAGATAAGCCTTAGGGATAAAACTGGTGCTATGAAAAGAATAGAATCTCTAAAATGGGAATCCCGTCTTTTCTCCCTCTCCGTCTAGTGTAATCTAAACAGGAAACATTCCATACTAATCTAAACTTGGCCCTGGGTGCTTGAAGAAGGCTCGCCAATGGTATGGTGAAAAAATAGAAAGGAGGGAAGTGCATTTAATATTCTACAGATGCAGCTGCAGCAAGTTAAACCTGCTGAATGACTTCACCATGACTTCATTACTCCCTTGTCCCAGTCATAAAAAGAGGAGCAATACAGTGATCTCTGAAACCTGCCAAGTATTTTTCTAATCCCCTATCAGATATGAGAAGCTCTTAAAAGGTCATGGAGGTGGCTGTTTAACATTTCCCCTTCTGGCTATCATCATTAATAAAATGCAGCCTTGTCTTCCTGTGTTTTGGAAAGTTACAGCCTTCCGACTTACAAGGAGAGATTGGCAGATGCAAGGGGTTTGCTGTTCATTTCCACAGAACTTCCAACTTGATTTTAGTTTTGTGACATGCCATGAAGGCAGTATTGCCACAGATCCACCCAATGGGCACACTGCCTTGCTTGAAGGTTATTTTTTGATTTTGCAAAACATGAAGTTGGCATGAACAATGAGCTACCACTCTCTGTGGCCTCTCCAACATGTGTCCCCCACATGTTTCACATGACGTGCATTGCACATGTTGAAAACACATTGACTACATAAATTGTTTTAAACTGAAAATAGAAAGAAGTTTTAAAATGAAAATAGAAAGCAGTCCAATGTGGTGCTGGAAAATCTAGAACTGTTTGGAGAATATAAGTATTAGGAAGCTGGCAGAGGCAGTTTCTCATAGGGCCAATTAATTCGGTCTGCCAAGAAGATAGAAATTAATGGCTATAATGTCTGTTTGTGTCTCTGCTCTTCCAAGCATTTATCCAAACTGTTGTTAGCAAAGATCTGACACAACCAAGTGCTACTTAGTATAGAAGTTAGAACAAGAAAAGCCTTATGTGGGGTTGCCTTTGAAGACTGTTCAGAAGCTTCAAATAGTCCCATGAAAGGCAGCCAGGTTAATAGCTGGGCTGGCATTCAGGGAGCTCACTACTTCCATGTTATGTCAGCTGCACTGGTTGCCAGTTTGCTACCGAGCACAATTCAAAGTGCTGGCTTTGGCCCATAAAGCCCTAAATGGCCCTAGCCCAATCTACCTGTCTGAACACATCTCCCTCTATGAACCACTGCGGAGATTAAGCTCTTCTGAGGAGGCCCTGCTCTCCGTCCCGCCATTGTAACAGGTGCAACTGGTGGGGACAAGACATAGGGCCTTCTCAGTGATTGCCCCTCGGCTATGGAACTCCCTCCCTGGTGAGATTAGATCAGCCACCTCCCTCCTGTCCTTTACAAAAATGGTAATAAGTTAGCTCTGGAACTAAGCCTTTGGGAGAGTGCAATAAGGAAGTAATAGGAAAAGTAACCCTGCTAACCGAATTCGATGTGGAATATTTGAGACATTTTAAACAGTGGATTTTAACGTCGAGATAACTGATTTTAGTTTTTATGTATGTTTATACTTTATTTTATGTCCCGGCATTGAATTTTTGCCATTTATATGTTGTGCTCCGCCTGAGTCCCCTTCAGGGTGAGAATGGCAGAATAGAAATGCTTCAAATAAATAAATAATAAAATAGTTAAAATTACAAAAAGCAAAATATATGATCCGATGTAAGGGTCTTCGTACTTTGGAAGTGGTTGCATGCTCAGTGAAAGAGGACAATCATCTCAGATAGTGCCACATTGTTCTTTGAAATGGTAAAAAAGGAAAGACTTTTCCTTGTCTCCTTGAAATACCTCAATCTGCTTTCAACTTTAGTTGTGTTGCAGGCCAATCACAGAAACCACACAGGGATCAAATCGTCCTCTTATTTGGTGAAATTGATGCATCAGGTAACAGAAATTGAATGCCACAAAAGGAGAGCAAATTGCTAATTATAGAGCTTATTGTGCTTATATTAATAGCTATGGGGAGAGTTGCTTGTAGAATTTGTGCCACAGGCACTGGAATAATTTATGTAGTTTTGAATATTAGATCTTTTTTATCGTGTGATAAGCGAATTAAGAACCACACAAAAAGCTGAGCAATGTAAGCAATAAACAATAATATGATCGTATCAAAAGTCTGCCCCTCCCTGCTCTGGGTAGTTCTACCACTGGATTTGATTGGGACACACCTTTGGGTCAACCTTGACTCAGTGGAATCCATCCACATTCTGTGATGTTGATGATTTACCATATATGGGTGAGTTGATATTTGGTTATGTTACCAAATATAAGACAGTATATATATACATTGGCTGATTGTTTCTTGTCCTTTATGCTGACGCTGGAATTATTTGTACTTCTCTGCAGGATGTATATTGACTGTATCACCAATACCATTAATGTACCTGTGATTGTAAATGCCCTGATGAAGCCAAGATTCTACTCTAGCGAAACGGGATTGGGATCCTCTTGAAAGATTGGGATCACCCGTTGGCGTTTCTTGCGATGGTGGTGGGAGCTGCCAGCCCCACCACTGGGTCTATGTATTGAATTACTCTGGCTTATATGTATTGGTGCCTTTGCGGCTTATCATAAACCACCTGGGTTTCACAATATTTACCTGTGAACCCAATAAAGCATTTTTGTATTTTCGTATCCAGTCTACGACAGATTCTGTATACCCATTTTGGCTTCTGCCCACCGATCCCCGTCACACACCAGGACACTACGGGTTCCCCATCCAGTGCCCTCGTTGGGGCATCCTCCTGACGGGGGACAGGCCTACCCCCAGCCCTTTGGCGGAACCGCACCTTTTGTCTATTACAATCGGGAAATGCCAGGCATTCTCGGCGTTTATGGCCTTGGTTCTTTAAATCCAGCGGGAGTTATTTCATGTTCTTTCGGGTACATCATCACGCACTGCAGAGGGAGTGACGTCACAGCCTCACGCCCCATCAGCATCCTCTCCGCCGTCCACATCATCTTCGACGGACCATGCTAGGAGTTCCACGCCATCACAACGCGCTGTGTTTACTTCCAGGACCCGGCTGGTGCGCATCTGCTTCTATGCCGTCCATGGCGCGCACAGAGCACCGGCCTGGCTTCCCTCCCCCCCGCCCTCCCGCCACCACGGATGCACCGGACTTTGCCTATACGGCATTCCAGGATGGTATTTGAACCTTGATTTGAATGCTTTGCCCTTGTTTCCCTGATCGGTTGACACAGTGTGGTTCATATTGTGTTATCTTATGTTGGTCTCATTACACATTGGGGGCTTAGGGAAGGTGATATCATCTCCCTTCTTGACCTGGCTCTGTGGAGCATTCCTCCCGTGAGCGGTACGGGGTACTTGTGCAGCCTTGGGGTCTACGGCCCGGTGGGAGATAGCGGTTGTTTCTATTGCTATAGATATACTAGACTTTTGATACGATCATATTATTGTTTATTGCTTACATTGCTCAGCTTTTTGTGTGGTTCTGAGTTCAGGACAAGCACCCTTTTGTGTTTAGTGTGTACTTATAAGCGAATTAAGGACATACTGCAAGTCGCTTCTGGTGTGAGATAATCAGCCATGTACAAAGACGTTGCCCAGGGGACACCTGGATGTGTTACTTTCTTGTGGGAGGCTTATCTCCTAGCTCTGCATGGGAAGCTGGGGCTGACAAATGGGAGCTCACCTCATCTCGTGGATTTGAACCGCCAAACTTCAGACCAGCAGTTCAGCCAGCACAAGGGCTTAACCCATTGTGCCATAATGGCTCATTGACAGAGGTTGTTGAGTCCACAATTTGCTGCTTTAGGTCAGGCAGAAAAATGTCTTCGTTTAAGTATGGCTAAAATTGAAGGACAAATGCAAGCTGGCCAAGTCCCCTTTCCCTCCCACTTTGAGTCTCTTTGTTAGTGAGAAAAAGCAGACGACTACTACTACTACTAATAGTAATAAGGCCTAATGAAGGGTTCTCATAATACACAACTGCCATGCAATATGTGACTAAGTCCTCTTATGCTAGAAAATGTGCTCAAATACTATCTCATTCAGCTATCAAAGCAAAGTGATTGGTGTCTCAATTACAAGAGGCAACAGAATTTGTCTGTGTTACTGCTCTGGCTTTGTTGACAATTGGCAGCTTGTGAATAAATGTGTATGCCATAATATTTACATGTGGCTTACTTTATATGTTTGCTTTCTACTCTAAAGAGGGAATCCTTTCGTGGGAAATTATGAATCACTTGTATCAAGGCCATTGGTGCAGACATGCTTCCTTATATTAACTGCAGCATAGTTGTTCCCAGGCAGTTCTGCACAAGCATATTGTAATCAGTCTTTCAGAGAAACTGGTTTGCAGGAAAGTTTATCTGATAATCCATGGAGCATTTCTTCCTGAGTGTTTGTATACTTTTGCATACATGTTTCATCCTTGGACAGTGAGTGAATTTAACTAATCAATTGCTAGTATATTTATATATATGTGTGTACATTTTTAAAGGTTTTCTCCTTTGCAAATCAGTATTTTGCTTTTGATAAGGTGAGTAGATATAACTTTGAAACAACTAGCATTCACTTCTCTATTATTTGGTCATTATTTGAAGGATTTAATGCACAATGAATTTTACTCTATTCCCATTTTTGACACAGATCAATGAAAAAAGAAACAACTTTTTGAATTACAGTGATGTAATGGTGAAGTCTTGCAAGATCAAGTCAAATCTTGGAGTTACAATTTTTCTGTTAAAAAAAGGAGAGGAAGAACAAATAGGGGCAATGCATGTGTTGGCAGGAGCGATGGCTGAATCGTTGTGGTAAAAGGAAAGGGCTTTCTGATTACACACAGTTCAACAACAAAAAAAACCCCTTGGTGTCTAGGTTTTTAGGCCCATTCCTGAGATATTTGGCATGCTGATTCATAATTTGTGAAAAAGATGTTGAAATTCTCGTGGACAACAAGTTAAAAAGGGTCAACAATGTGATGCCGCAGCTTTAAAAGCCAATAGGATTTTGGCCTACATAAATAGGAGTCTAGTGTCCAGATCCAGGGAAGTCACGCTACCCGTCTATTCTGCCTTAGTCAGACCACAACTGGAATACTGTGTTCAATTCTGGGCACCACAATTTAAGGGAGATATTGACAAGCTGGAAGGTGTGGAGGGTGACTGAAATGATCAAGGATCTGGAGAACAAGCCCTATGAGGAGCGGCTTAAAGAGCTGGGCATGCTTACCCTGCAGAAGAGAAGGCTGAGAGGAGACATGATAGCCATATATAGATATGTGAGGGGAAGTCACTTATTTTCTGCTGCCCTGGAGACTAGGATGCGGAACAATGGCTTCAAACTACAGGAAAGGAGATTCCACCTGAACATGAGGAAAACATAAGGAAAACTTCCTAACAGTGAGAGCTGTTCAGTAGTGGAACTCTCTGTCTGGAATGTGGGGGCAGCTCCTTCTTTGAAGGCTTTTAAACAGAGGCTTCATAGCCACCTGTGCTTTGAATGCAATTTTATCCTGTTTCTTGGCAGGGGGTTGGATTGGATGACCCACAAGGTCTCTTCTAACTCTATGATTCTATGATTCAGAAAATTTCATCGGGCAGACTGCAGCAGCTCTAGTTTCTAGTTTAGATATGTTATCATCATTTTCTGTGGGTGAACAGATGGTGACTGGATCTCAAAAACTATGTTCTTTATCTCAAAAACTAGAGCTGATAAGGGAAAACTGGTTCCTATACACAGGGTAAGGCTCTAATACTAGCAATACTAACAACACGTTATGGAGGCTAATAAAGAATAGATAATGATTCAATATTGTGTAAATCACTTTTTAAATAAAAATCAATAGGAAGATTAATAGAATATCATGTAGATATAGTGCAAAGTGCAAGTATATATTCAATTATACAAATTCATAGTGTTATTTCATCAAATTCACATTCACATTCATGGTGATTACTTCAACATTCATAATATGCATATCACAGCATGGATACATAATACATTCTAAAGCAAGGTACTGGTATAACTAGAACGAAACCAACAAAGTAAACCTGTGATTCCACCATAGGCAGTTTCTGGTTTGACTCGGGAAATCCCTGGATGTAAACAATTGACTGCTTCTCCGTGCGGAAGGTGGGTGGACGCCGCTTTACTTGAGTTCCATTTGGCTGCTAGAATGCTAGGCATCCGTCCTCCGTAAGAGTAGCAGGGATGGGTGGGTCTACAGGTCGTGGTTCCGTGGGTCCAGAGATGTTCAAGGAGTCCTACGCGGTTCACCTGACGGTTCTTCGTGCAGAGCTCGGACCGTTTCAGGGGGGCTCCTGGGTGGTGGACGGAGCCCGCGGCTTCATCAGAGGCTGCACCAGCGTTTGCCCAATAGGCACGTACCCGCCGAGGAGGCTTGCGTCTGGATGGATTTAAGCACATATCGACTTGTAAACAATCCAATTTCAAAGTTCCATCATAGTATTGAGGCCGACACATTGGGATATCATACATACCGCTGCAGGAGGAGTATTTCACATCCAATGCATAGCGAGCAGGCTTGACCATAAGGTGAGCAAATGGCGAGGGAGGCTCAAAGATATAGGGGAAAAGTTGATTCAGCTTCATCAAGGGAGATTACATTAGGATGGTGCTAATTGCCAGCGGCTCGTTAAAGCCAGATTCTGACCTTGTGAGGCTGATCCACCTAGATTCTCTGCATAGTAGATGTGTTTGTGGATTGGAATGTGGAGGGATGTTAACTGTTTCAATTCCAAAGAACTGGAATGATGTAGGAGAATGCTTCTTCTCTAAGAAATGTCTATATAATACTGAATTATTCGCTTTGTTCTTAATTTTAGATTTGTGCTCCGTCATTCTCACTTTCAAACTTCTACTTGTTACTCCAATGTAGACCTGTGACTGTGCGCAACAGCATAAGATGCCATATACTGTATTGGAGCTTCCACAATTAGTGCTAATTCGGATTGAAAATGATCTTCGTTTATAGGGACTGTAGAAAGATGCTTCTCTATATACTTGGCAGCACATCTGACATTTGCCACATGGTTTGCAGCCTCCTTCTCTGGTGTGTTGATGTACCTCTTTGCCAAAGGTACTGTGTACCAATAGTTCTTTAATGTTGCTGGAGCGTTTGTATGCTGGCATTGGATGATGCTCCAGTCCAGGGATATGTGAGATCATATTCCAGTGTTTCTTCACAATTTTAAGTATTTGTTGGCTGTGTGGGGTGAGAACCATGGGCCATACCACTCTATTAGGTTTTTCTTTAGGTTTTGGTATGAAGAGGGTATTCCTGTCTACTCGGTCTGCTCTTTGTCTGGCTGCGTTCAAGTTGTTGATAGAGTACCCTCTCCTCATCAGTTGTTTGGTAAGATGGTCTGCTTCCTTCTTGTAATCTATCACTGTGGATGAATTCTTTTTCAATCTTAGATATTGGCTGTATGGAAGATTAGGGAAAACTGGTGCCATGTTTGGAATCAGAAGGTCAATAGACATACAAATGATAGCTTAACTCACCTGTTGAATAAATGGGACATCATACTGGAATAGCATTCAATATTCCATGAAATACAACTCAATCAATAAACGGTGGAATTTAAATCTAGGAGTCTAGAAGTTTCAAGGTGTTACACATATTTGAGCTCTATTATTTAAACGAGGAAAAAATTGGGTCATTCCCCCAATATCATCCAGCAGGTAGATAAATCTAGGGACATAATATTTCTCTTTGCTAGGCATTAAGTGCAGCAATCCGATGCAGTGTTTGGGTTTTTGCCTCTCCATGGCTTTGTAATGCACTGAACAATTTTAATGAGTTTTCTTCTCTTTTACTGTGTGGAAACTTTTGAATGCTGTTAAAAAGCTGCACAGACCATTGATAAAGAAGATAACTATCTTTATTTCAGTTTTACAATGGTACAAAGGTAAGAGCGTGGGTTTCTCATAGACTTGTTACATCAGTGCCAAACTCTGATGGCTTTTGTGGAAAACTGCAAAGGATTTTTTTTGTTAGAGTACCCCATTTCATACTTTTTCATTTACTGCACAGGTGTCTAACTTCAGCAGTAAGTCACCAGTGCATTAAAATGAAATAGGAATCTATTACCAGGCAAAAATAGTCTTTGGTAAATGTAAAAGAGCAGTTAGATGTCTCTTCGCAGCTATATCAAGCAGTAAAATTTGAAGCCTAAATATATGGCACATCATGAAATGGATGAAGGCTAAGGGGCACTTTTGAGGTTATATTTGTGATGTAGGTGCCGATGCAATTCAAATTATATCAGTGCTTAAAGAACAGGTACTACGGCTCAGATATAACAGAAAACACTGTCCTTCCTTTCTGTTACACACCATGTCATTATGTTATTATCTTTTCCATAGGCATAACAGCCATAGTTATTCATAGATTATGAAAATGTACTTTTCTTGGCTCAGATATATTACAGATGAGTCCTACCACTGAAAACAGGTGCCAAATTTGAATCTTGCTGTTAACACTGTCCATTCATATAACATGGAAAGTGTATTAAGGAAAACTTGAAAAACTTGTTTTTTAAAATGACAATTTCTAGAATTCTATTGCCAACATGGGAGTGGTATTCTAAAAAGGTAAACTTTCTGAACTATGATTGTAAAATGTTAGAGAGATTAGGACACATGAATTCAGTGCAGTGGGTTAAACTCTTGTGCCAGCTGGACTGCTGTCCAGAAGATTGGGTTGCTGACCTGAGGGTTGCCCGTTTGAATCCATGAGATGGGCTGAGCTCCCGTCTGTCAGCTCTAGCTTGTGGGGAGATAAGAGAAACCTCCCAGCAGGATGGTAACACATCTGGGTGTCCCCTGGGCAACGTCTCTGTAGATGACAAATTCTCTCACACCAGAAGCGACTTGCAGTATGTTCTCAAGTCGCTTCTGACATGATAAAAAAAAAGTTGGTTGGAAATTATTGTTTGTTTTCTTCTTCTCTCTTTGATCTAATTGGCTTACTTACTAATGTCATATGTTTCTAATGCTAGGTTATTGTTACTGGGTTGTCTGGCTTGAACATGGATTTTAGCAACATTCTCAGTGTGAAATAACAGTAACACTGCTTTGTAATGTATGACCACTACATGTGTTTTTAATTTCTACAGTATATGTAATTTTCTAAACTCTGTCTTATGTGTGAAACCAAAACCAAAGCATTGTATTACTGTTTAGATTGTAGCTGATTTGGTTTTGGTCTGATCCTGTACATGGTGTTACGTGTCACTGTATTCACAGGATGCTTTAATCACAAATAATTTTGGAAATGAGTGTATCATTCATGTTTCTCTTCCATAGTTTGCTTATTTTGTACCCAGACTTATAATAGAGACATTCTCTGTAATGATAGATTGACACATTTTATTTACAATGAAATCCTGTCTATCAAAAAGACAGGTAGCATGATGTAATGGTTTGAGCATTGGACTATGACTTTGGAGGCCAGGGTTTAAATCCCTGCTGAGCCATAAAAATTCACTGGGTGAACTGGGGCAAGTGATATTTTCAGCCTCAGAGAAAAGCAAGGGCAACCCCCCCTTTGAACAAATCTTGCCAAGAAAACAATATGATAGCTTCAACTTTGGTCACTGTAAGTTGGAAATGACGAAGGCACACAACAATAACACTATTGTTTCTACCTGTGAACCTGATGAGTATGTACTACTTTTTGTATCCCATGTCAGACAATTATAGATTACTTACCATTATGCAAATAATATATGACTTTCTTTCAATTCCTCCTTTCTGTTTTATGGCAAAAATTGTTTGTTCTTACATCTGAACCAGCAAACTTATTTGGATTTTTCATACAAATTAGAATTCCAAAATAGGTTAAATGCATACTATTGCATATGTCAATCATTAGGCCCATCTGCATGGGCCAAATGAGATTGGTTGGGGTGAATGGACTTGTGGTGCCTATATGACACACAAGACCACCTGAATGCCCACCAAGCCTCTTGACTCTGCCTTGTCCTGCATTAAACAAAATTGGAGGACAAGACTGCACTTTGGGACTCTATGAACAATCGGGGCAGTTTACATGGCCATCCCACTTCCCTTGGGCTCAGTTGGTCCAGGAATAGGGGATGGCACTTACTGTCCCCGTCATGTCCTTGGCTTAGTGGTGACCACCAGGTGTGAGATTGCTGGTGGTCATTGCTTGTCACATGTATTAATGACTGGAGCATGTATTAATGCTGACTGGTGCATTGCAGACATCCGCCAGCCACTGAACCAGCTCAGTACCCTGGCACTAATCTGGAGTATCCCAGTTCTGGGTGTATATGGTACATGTGGATGAACACATTGTCTCCTTCTCTTTTGTGTCACTGAATAAAAATGGAAAGTGGAGCCCCGATGGTGCAATGGGTTAAACCTTTGTGTTGGCAGGACTGAAGACCAACAGGCCAGAGGTTTGAATCCAGGGAGAGCACGGATGAGCTCTTTCTGCCAGCTTCAGCTCCCCGTGCAGGGTCATGAGAGAAACCTCCCACAACGATTGTAAAACACCAAAACATCTGCTTATCCCCTGGCCAATGTCTTTGCAGACAGCCAATTCTCTCACACCAGATGCGACTCTTAAGTTGCCATACACACACCCCTAAATGGACCACTTGAAGTTGGATGCTTGTTTGGTTTAGAATTAATTACTTCTTTAGGGTGGCAATTTTCATTGGGATAGTGAGTTTAATGCAATTATACTTCCAAGCCCACGGTCTACCAATGTGGAATCTCTCTTTATCTCATGTGCACGCTCCCCCCCCCCCCAATATACAGCCTCAGCAGTTTTACTGTCATATCTGTCATTTCATCTAGTAAGAAAGCATAACAGTTTAGGCTAAAGTTTTTGTTAGACCAAATCCTCATGACAACATCCAAATTGAGCGTTCTAAGAAGTCACAGTGCTCCATGGCATAAACATCCTACTGTTTATAAAAAGAAATGTTAATTTTAATGTATTCCAGTATGCTCTCTGAAACCCATTTCAAATTTATATGTGAATTAGCCTTTTAGATTTGCATGAGCACCTGGCAATAATAATATGCCTAGAAAAAATGCAAAATGAATTGTGCAAAGAAAGACACCAGAATAAAAAGCAACCACACAAAAAGGGTGACAAGGAACACAGACATGTGTGCTTAGTGTCTGAAACAGAAGCACATTTATTAATAAAGAGCGACATGCATACAGTGCTGGCTGCGAGAAAGTAAAATGCTCCCACAGAGTAGGTGTGAGATTCCCATGGAAAACGATTTAATCCCATTTATGATTTAATTATATGGTAGAGTCACAGGGAAGCCAGCCCTCCACTGGCATTCCTTGCTTTTAAAGCATGATCATATATCTTGGGGTATGAAGAGGGAAAGGAGAACTAGCAAGAATAGCATTTCACGTTTTAAAGGGCATCGCTTCACCAATATACGAAAAGGTAAATTGAAAAAGACACACTGAAAGCATATTGTTCCATCATTCATTCTGCTTAGGAGAAGACAATAGGGAAAACAGACAATGAACAAGATGGATGGATGCTCCTCACACTATTTCTATTGACAGAGAATCATTCTATTTATTTATTGAATGTATAAAATTTCACCCTCCACCTAGCATATGTTGAAGGCAATGTGCAATGAAAATGTTTACACTTGATTTTTAAAAGGAGCAAAGGTTCAAAGTGGAATCAATAAAAAATGACATTTAAAATTAAAGGGTGGCAAAACTTTTTTCAAAGTAACTATGCTAAATACAGAAACAGGTAGTGGATGCAATCATATGTCATCATCGCCCGTCCCCTCCCCCCCCCTCCCACTTATTACAATAGATACAATGGCCTAACTCCAACTTGATGTTCCAGCTTGTGTAGAATCATTGAATCAGTGGGATTTACATATTTCTTTACTGTCCATTCAAGAACTGATTCAAGTTGTTTGTTCTACTTCAGACTAATTGTTGAATTTAGGACACAATATTACATTTACACAATGTTCTAACATTTACACAATGTTCCACTACGCTTCACCTCAGAAGTCGTGATTGATTGAGAGGTAATAAACAAATGATTTTCATAAAAATACATATGTATATATTCATCACCAGTGTATACAAGTAGTAAGGGCAAACCATAAACTACATGGACAATAAGTGCAATGGGAGCATATAATGCAAGCAGGGTGAGTGCACCTCTGAAAGTAAAAGGATAGTAAGCAAGAGAAGCCTCATAGGTTATATGTAAAACATTTATCAAAAACACATGTGTATTTGCAGTTCAAGTGTTGCAAGAATACATAGTTCCAAGCATGAAGCATGTAGCATCAATTGAATAATACACAAATAGAAAACATGCAGCATATACAGACGAAGGCCTGATCAATAGTAAGCAAGAATATGCATCAATTAAAGGAGCAGTACAAGATTTCAACAATAGTTCAACACATAAGGATCGTTCTGCACATAGTAAAAGTTCAACACATGGTATTAGTTCAGCACATATTCATCGTTCAACACAGGATAGTACAACACATGATAATACATCTGAATGGACCTGCACACATGGGTGTGGGTAATGTGAGGAGGAGACGCCACAGATCAAGTGTGGGCCTGGGAGTGCGGTGCGGACAAACCGCGGGCTCTCAAGCGCCAAATGGCGAGAAAAGTTCTTTACTTGAAGGGAGGTGGGGCACAGTCGTGTTTTTCTGTGTCCTGGGGCTACGTTACGAGTTGGGGATCCAACAATTCAAGGTAGGTACTCACTCTGAAGCAGGGAGGTCCGTGGGGGTGAGCCGCGGAGTCCCGGGATACAAATGGCATATAGCCGTAAAGTGAAAGTAAAGTCGCAAAGCTGCTGCAAACGAAGTTCTCGTTGCAAAAATGGCTATTATGGGGTGGCTAGAGCACACCAGGGGTGGAAGCAGCGTGACTTGGCACCAACAGTTCACCGTTTCGCAGTGAACAATACAAAGACAAAGTAGCGGGTCAGCAAAACTAAAATGCAAAAACTAAAATGAATAGAGAACATGGGCCTTCAGAGAAGTTACATACCACACAGAATTGTCATCAGGGCTTCATAGATTGAAGAGCCTTTCAGGCTGGATTCAGCAATTAGAGTGGGAGGAAGGTAAGAATTTAAGGGATTTCATGAAGTAGAGCAGGTGTTCAGGTGAGAAGATGGGGGATGGATAATTGGTCGTTGAGCCCAGCTGGGGACTCGCTGGAGAGGAGCACAATCCACTTGCATTCAGCTTGCAAGAGCGCCCTCTCCAGGTTGACCTGGGAATTGGTTTTGATCTTTTCCAATCCATATACAGTGAAAGAATCAGGAGAGTGTTTTTTTTCCCAGAAAGTGAGTGTACAGAACTGAATCCTGAGAGTGGCAACGAATTCTGGATTTGTGTTCCAAAATTCTGGTCCTCAGCATTCTAGAGGACTCACCCACATAATGGTACCCACAAGAACATTCTAGACAATATATTATTCCAGAGGTGGCACACGTGATCTCGTCGTATAGTTTGAGAGTTCTGAGGGTGGTTTTATTCTGAATAGTGGTGGATTTATTGATTTGATGACAGATGCTGCACCTGGCGCATGGTTTGGTGCCCGGGTTGGGGCACCGTGTGGGTTTCTTTGATTGGAAGGTAGATTTTATTAGCATGTCTTTTATGTTCTTGGTTCTTTTGTATGCTAGAAGAGGGGGCTCTTGTAGGCCAGATATGGACGAGATCATGGGCCAGAATTTATTGACAATGCCTCGGATTAGATTGGAATGTCTTGTTAATGTCAAGGGCCAAATGACCCTGTTGTTGCTTTTCTTAGGGGTTGTTTTGAGTAGGGTGTTTCTTGGTATGTGGTCTGCTTGCTTTACATTTATTTATCACGGATTCAGGATAATGGCGAGTCCGCAGATTGCTGGCAAGGCGGGACACCTCTTGGGTGTAATCAATGTGAAAAGAAGAATTTCTCTTGACCCTAATAAACTGACTATAGGGGAGATTTTGCTTAAGAGAAAAAGCATGGAAGCTCCGGTAGTCCAACAAAGAGTTTCTGTCTGTTTTTTTATGATAGTTGCGAACTTTCAATGTGTTATTGTTATTGAATACTGTCAAGTCTAAAAAGTTGACAGATGTGGTGCTGGACTGGACCGAAAAACGAATCTTGGAGTGCCAGGAGTTAAGCCATTTGCTGAAATCAGCAATATTGGTATTATGATGTAAAACGATCATTACATCATCGATATAACGCCAGTAACCGCGTATAAATTTGGACATGGGGCCGGATGTTAGATTGGTGTGTTCCAGATGATTCATGAACAGTATGGCTATGGTCGGTGCTACGGCGGTCCCCATGGAAACTCCATGGCGTTGTAAATAGAAATTACCGTCAAACGAGAAATAATTATACTCGGTAACGCAGTTGTACAATTCTAAAATGAAATTGGTGGGGGGATCGTTGGGATCTGTGCGGGAATCAAGAAGGTTCGCTATGATGTGTCTCGCCTGATCTGTGGGGATGTTGGTATAAAGAGATTCAACGTCAGCGGTGACGAGAAGGTCACCTGGCTGCATGGAAAAATTTTCTATAATGTTAATGAAGTGGGTGGTGTCTTTAATGAAAGTAGAAGCTTTGGATGTAAAAGGCTGAAGTATGTGGTCTAAATATTTAGATAAAGGTTCTAATAAACCTGAGTTTGCCGAGATTATTGGTCTGCCGGGGGGGGGGGGGCGTTTGGATTTATGGATTTTTGGGAGAAGGTACAGTACAGGTGTTCGAGGCGACATGTTAAACAGGTATTTAGCAAGTTTGGTATCAATAAAGCCCATGGTTTCCGCATGGTGGATGATGTTGCGTATAATTCTGGAATATTTTGGAGTGGGATCATTTGGTAATGGTTCATAATAATGTGTATTATTGAGTTGTGAGTAGGCCTCGGTGATGTAGTCAACTGTGTCAAGGCATACAATGGCTCCACCTTTGTCAGCAGACTTGAATATAATTTCAGGGTGGTTACTCAATTTCTTTAAAGTCGCTGATTCTTGATTAGACAGGTTGGGGTGGTGCCTATCCGAAGTGTGGTTAATCTTCTGAACTTCTTTCAAGACCGTCTGCTCAAAAGTGCGGACAGTAGACGAAATTGTGTGTGGAGTAAAATTACTTTTTATGTAGAATTTGTTGGGATTTGGGCTAGGAGGGGTGCTAGTATGGAAAAATTCCCTGAGCCTTATGTTGCGGAAGAGTTGGGCAAGGTCGCGTCTGATGTCTAAATCTGAGCATCTGGGGGTGCCGACAAAAGAGAGGCCCTATATTCATCACCAGGCAGTGACATCTCCGGCCTATCCTCTGTTTGGATATCAACCAGCACGCCAATGCCTTAAATGGAGAAATAGCTTTCTAAGATCTACAGAGAGACTCGCAAGAACACCTCAGGAAGTGAGAGTCCAAAAGTGGCAGGCTAAACTCCGGAACCTCAAGCCATGGCTGATACCAAACGAGAGACTCCTCCATGGGCACACAGAAGACTGGGCGACTTGGAAGGCACTGAACACACGGTGCTCTGGCACCACGAGATGCAGAGCCAACCTTAAGAAATGGGGCCACAAAATTGAGTCCATGACATGCGAGTGTGAAGAAGAGCAAACCACAGACCACCTATTACAATGCAGTCTGAGCCCTGCCACAGGCACAATGGAGGACCTCCATATAGCAACACCAGAGGCACTCCAAGTGGCCAGCTACTGGTCAAAGGACATTTAATATCATGCCAAGTTTTTGAACTTTGTGTTTCTAAAATACATTTCAACTGTACCCTTGGTTCACTTATGATATAAATAAAATCAAATTATGTATCTGTTGAACCACTGTGTATGGAAATTTAGGAGATTTATATGCCATTTATTTGTTATTACATTTCTAAAAGTTCTATAATATAGTCCACTTTATCTTGGCATAGGCATACAACAATATTTTATTTTGTAATAAAATAATACTAAAGAGCAAAAGGATTGTGCAATTAACAGGTAGACAAAAAACAAAGCCAATTTAAAATTCCTGGTTAATAAAAGATGTCGTACTAGATGCCAAAAAATCTGTGGTGTCAGTGTCCTTCAAAAGGGTGTGTCATTCAGGCATACTTCCCTCTCTGTTATCTTTACTCATGTTTTTTTTCCTCCTTTATTAATTCCACTCTGCTGCTTACATATTAAATCTCAAATTCACCTAATTAGGCACGGTTGCAAACTCATTGATATTATAAACAGGTTGGTTTACAATGCTCATTCATGCTTACAGTCCAGCCCTTAATTGTTTTCTAGAAGAAAACTTGACATGATCAAAAACTCTTGGGAAAGTAGAAATTATACTTTACATGTATCCAGTCCACTACGGCCAGCAATTATTTTCATGACTGCAGCTGAACAAAACACTTTAGTCAGCACAGAAATGACTATTTGCTGACCACAGAGCTTCAAGCCTGAACCCAAGATACGGGTACCAGATCACTGATCCAGAACACTAAACAGATATAATGGGCAGGGAGTCTACAAAAAAATGCATGCAAGTAGATAAGGTCTAACAGTGTAGTTCCAATCACTTCTACCACTTGAGGCAGAAAGATAAGTGCCTGTAGCACAGCAGTTCTCGTTTGTGCCTGGAGAACTGGGGCTAGGACCCGGGGTCCCATTAGCATTAGGCCCTGCAGCTGCAGAACCAGATTCAGAGGATGAGTTGGAAGATTGGGGAGAAGGACAGTTTCCCATCAGTGGGCCTCCTTCGCCCACGGAGAGTTTGGCATGGGAAGAATTGATGTTTGGCCCTGACGTAGATTCAGATAACCAGGTGCAACTGGAGGGCAGTGATTGTGGGAGTTATGAGCACCCGGGTGGGAAAGGTTCCCAGGAGCTTCTGAGTCAAAACATGGAAGCAAGCGGCTGGGAAGATCCTAGGGAGGGAAGCTCTCATGCAGATAGTGACCCAGATGGTGAGAGGCAAGGCCAAACCTTTGATAGGAGAAGTAGCATTGAGTCCAGCAGAAGGGGATGGTACCGCAGCCTAGACAGGCCGAGGTCCGTCAGCAGAGATTGGAGACGACGAAGCCTAGAGCGTCGGGGACCTCGGCCAAAGGATTAAATATAGGAGTTGTGGGAACGAATCCTCAGTGCTTCGGCCACGTCTCATTTGAATAGGCGTGAAGCGAAGTGAGCTAGTGGTCATCAAGTTCTGCCTTGCAACTGCCTTGTCTTGTTTCCTGATCCGCAGTGTTGCGCGGAGCCTTGTCTTGTTTCCTGATCCGCAAAGTTGCGCGGAGCCTTGCCAAGCCTTTGGATTTTGCCACGTTTGTTTTGGACATTATTGCTTCAAGCCTTTTGGATTACTTGCTATTCTTTTGGACAATATCTTTTGAACTGTTTTTATATTCAATAAGGTAGTTAGCCTTCAGTCCGTCTCTGTGTGTGTGATTAAGGGGCCGGTCAAGTCCGTGCATCGCGACAGTGCCACCATACTACCACTTCATCTTTCTCACTTTCTCTGAGCAGAAACAAGTCCACTTTCACTCAACACACATGAGCAAAATGAGTCCAATTTCACATAAGACTCACAAGCAGCGGTGAGTCTGGGGCATATTTGTGTGCCCCGTGAAATGGCAGCCCTTGAATGGGAGAACTGAAATGATCTGACTGAAACAGCCATCATACTCACCTGTATTGTGAGTTGGCCTTGAATACCATCTTGCCAGTTAGAATTTATATCTAACTTTTATATATGGCTATGTATGAGAACCAGCCTGTAAAGTGATTTGAACATTGGACTATGACTCTAGAGGCCTTGTTCAAACATGGAAACTCACTGTGTGATCTTGGACGAGTCACACGTTTTTAGATTCAGAAAACTTTGCAGTAGGTTGTACTTTCCATTGCAATAAGTTAGATGTGACATGTTGGCACAGAAATGCATGGTAAGACAGAGATTCTCTTTTTGACTTAGTTACTGGGTGGCAACTGGCATAGTATACCCCCTTTGATTAAAGTCAATACCATTTTAAGCTGTTTCCAACCTGACTGTCATGGAAACTACCTTACTCAATCTGGTTTACGGTGAGGGAACAGGTGAAGTATAACTCTGTGTATTCTCCTGAAACATTAATTGGCTTTTGGTAACATTGATCACAATACCCTTCAACTTCATGCTGCATTAAATATGCTTCCAAAAGTACTGTGAGAGCATTTCAATATCAAGCTTCAATGTGGAGGTAGTGATAGGGGAAAGGGGACAACAACAATAAAATGTTTGCTTTCCTTACACCAGCAGTATATTATTCCAGTTTTCTTATCTGGATCCAGCTTATCTGGTAAAACTCCATCATTTGGCTATTATTTATGCAATCCAAGTTTGGCAGCTGTGTCTAAAATGTTGGCAAAGTCAAGCTAACAAGCCAAAACAGAAAACATCTCAATTGCTTAATTAGTCTTTTAAAAGATATAACACCTTTAGTCATCGCAAAAAATTAATAAGGACACGATTCAAACATTCTAACTTGCACTGACTTCAGCCAGAAGAGAAGCTGAGGGCTAGGGTCCAAGACCAACAAGCAGAAAAGGACACCCTATTGCAATTCCAACTCTTACCGACCTCCAACCCCAACCCCGTTTGAACATCCTCCTAACTATGGAAAGAGAAGAAAGCATTAGCTCCATCTTCTCCAGTGCAGCACAGGAAATGTTCTTGGTCATGCCTTTCATGGGGTCCTTTGCAACAGTAATTCAGAACACTGTCTAGGCCCACATTGCCCCAGTTCCTCATCTCTTAGCAAATTAGTGGAAAGGGAGCAGCCACTCCTCACATATATCTTCCATTGCAAGAATAGTTGGAGGTCAAGCCAGGTGGCCAGCAGAAGCCCTAATTGGCAGATGACTTACCTCGCTCCTTATTTTGATGGGATTTAAGCATTATAATTTTCTGCAGGATTTTGACGAAGGGAAGGGCTCTGGAACTGCCTTTTTGCATCCTGGGACCCGTGGAATTAGAAAAGAGACTGACCTTGGTTTAGTGCCTTGCATCTGGAGAGGGGATTGCTCAGATCTGCCTACTAGTCAATTTCAAGATGCAGCTATTGGATTGTCCTCAGGCTCAGGTGTTTTGCCTAGAGGAAGACCGAGAACAACATCCCCTTCCACACAACTGTATAAAATCCACATTGAACTGGATTATAAAACAGTGTGGATTCAGATAGCCCAGTTCAGGATTTATTCAGCTGTGTGGCAGGGGCCTAGGCTGTACCCCCTTCAGGTTCATTATTTTTCAATAGGTTTAGGTTAATTGAAGTAGTCCTTATTCAACCCAGCTTTCTGCTTTCTGTGCTATTATTCCATGGCTGGTCAACAATTATTGTTTGTTAATGACCAGTTAAGGTAATGATAAATGTTCATACTTTTTACATTTTCATTTCTTCTCACCTCAATGATTACATCCTCTCACCCTAGCCATATATATTAATAGCTGCCAAGACCCCATGCATTTGATGAAGTGTGCTATAGTCCTTAAAAGCTTCTGTCAAATAAAACTTATTAGTCTTTCAAGGTGGATTCTGTTGTGTGAATAATTGATGCAGTTGGTTTTTCTGCACAAAATATACACAGCTATCCCTTTGTAAACTTTGAAAGGTATGTGTTTCCATAAGGAATAAAGTAGGAGTAACACTCTATTCTGCTTTCGTCAGACCTCACATGGAATATTGTGTCCAGATCTTGCACCAAAATTCAAGAAGGATATTGAAAAGCTAAAATGTGTTGAGAGAAGGGAGACCAAAATGGTCAAATATCTGGAAATCAAGCCCTACAAGGAGCTGCTTAGGAAGCTGGGTATGTTTAGCTTGGAGAAGTGCAAATTAAGGGATGACATGATACCCATGTTTAAATATTTCAAAAGATGTCATATTGAGTATGGAGAGGGCTTATTTTCTGCTGCTCTTGGGACTAGTAAGTGGAATAATGAATCCAAACTATAGGAGAAGAGATTCCACCTAAATATTAGGAAGAACTTCCTGAAGGTAAAAGCTGTTTGACAGTGGAATACTGTACTTCAGAATACAGTAGGACCTCTTTCTTTGGCAGTTGTTTAACAGAGGTTGGATGGCCATCTATTGGGGTATGCTTTGACTGTGTATTCTTGCATTGGCTGGAATCTGGACTGGATAGCCCTTTTCCAATACTAAGATTCTTTAAAAAAAATCAAAATGCCATTCCAATGTGGCAGATGTCTTCCCGTCTAACACAAACATTGTACCTTTCTTTATCCATATAGCCATTGCTTTGTTTCTCTTGCAGTGACGTTGTAGTGTCATTTGTATTTCTAATAAACACTAATGTAGAAATATCCTATGCACATTTCTAGTCTTAAATATAAATCCATTTAAATTGGTAGAACATATTTGTGAGTAAACTCTTTAAATGCTCGTACTATACCCCTAAATCAAGTCAATATAGAGTTCAAAGGGTTCTTACATAATTTTAGAGATTGAGAGAACAATGTTGGTAGCATCTGATTAAGTAGACTAGGGATCTCTTCACACGGTCTTTTCTGGCCGTGCTGTGCCAGCAATCACTGGTGAAAGGAAAGGTGCACGGGACAGCTGGTGACTCCCCACGTGCCCTCCTTCCTCCTCTCATCACACAGAGGGGACGGGAGATGGTGCTTTGGCACCCTTTCCCTCCCTCCATCAGATGGCAGAAAGGGCGGAAACACACGGCAACACGCATTGTCCCACCTCTCTTTCTGCCATCACAAGGGAAAATGGAAGGAAAAATGAGAGTAGCTCAATTGGAACAATCCAAAATACAGTTTCCTCTACGTAGTTGTGGAGGAAGCATGTTTTGGCACTTCCCCCCAACTTTGGGAGGAAAGTGGATGGGATCTGCCATGTGTCATGTGATGGTGCATGGAAGGCTTCATCTTTGCTGCAAAGCAAAGTGGCAAATCTGGGCCAAAATGCCCCATGTGAAGAAGTGGTTAGTCTACAAAATCTCATGCTACTTCGTTCTTTCAGGGCTCTTCCACACAGCCATATAACCTATAATATCAAGGCAGAAAATCCCACAATATCTGCTTTGAACCGGATTATCTGAGTCCACACTATATTTCCAGTTCAAAGTGGATAATGTGGGGTTTTATTCAGCTGTGTGGAAGGGGCCTCAGTTAGTCTCTAAGGTGCTACAAGATCCCTTTGCATAGTGATATTCCAAAATGTACAGGTAGTCCATCAAAAGAGATCACTCTTCTTGCCTTCCACCACTTGCATCACACACTTCCCAAATACCCCCCTCCCCCGTGCCTCATCTTGAAAACTGAGGTGGACTTGTTTCTTATGGAAAAACTGGACAGAATAGTACCCAAACATTTGCTCCATACCTTAATCTCTACAAGTGTCAGAAATGTACAAGGGCCAAAACTAACACTGGAATCTGAACCAGAAAATGTTTGAAATGGGCACTGGGCAGCATGCCTAGAATTTGGGTAAAGTCCAGCCAAAAGGATGGCATGGCAACCCCACCCCAGTTCCTTTGTCTGTCTACAACACTGTTCCTGTCTATTCAGAAGTAAGTCTAGATGAATGGCTTACTAAAATGAGGTATGTGTTTATCAGATTGGAGCCTTAATGTCCTTAACATGGTGCTGATCTTTTGAAACAGGACATTTGATCTTTTGAAACAGGACCCAGATCTTCCAGCCACTTTGAAATGATAGATAGAAAAATGTGGAATGTAATTTTCAGTTTCTGCTACAGAACATTCCTTTGTTAGTAATTGCTCTAAGGTTAGCATAGAACAACGTGTTCAACAGAGTGCAAGGACAGGAAAAAACGATACATTCTGGTCTGAAAGTGAAGTCATGACTATAAACAATTTCATTTGGAATCCAATTAAGTAAATTAAATATCTTGCCTTCAAAACAGTTTTGACTAATTTGTGTGCATTCCCCCTGTAGGTGTGGCTATTCCCCCTGTAGGTGTGGCTAACGATATTATCTACCTGTGGTAGAAGGACAAATGACTAGAGACACATGTACCACAACACATAATCAACTCAAGGCGCATAATTTCCAAGGCCTATCATATTTATCGTGGCATCAAAGACAGAAAATCCCATAAATACTCTCTTCTCTTCTAGTAAAAGCAAAAAATTGCTTTCCTTTGATGACATCCAGAATCTGCAGCCTCAGTGTCCACTGCACTAACTGTATATTCTACGTCTATGGGTTTGGCGATGGCCGTAAGCCTGGAGTTAGACAGAAAAGTCTCTCAAATCTTGCTGATAGAAAGATCCTGCACCTAGAAATGTGAATCACTAGGGCATCAGATATTATTCGGCTTAAGAACAGAAGTGGGGGGAACAGATTAATTTATTTATAAGTGCTGCTTAATGGATTAGATTTCATAAGGAAATATTTTTTGCAATTGTTAGTACTGAGTTCATTGATGGTATCAACATAAGTGTTACTAGTTGATCCTGAAGATATAAGAATTTGGAAAAAATTACATTTTTGCATTATGTTTCCTACAATTCCACAGCCAGAATTACTAGTGACCAGCCTAGTGAGTTGCCATGTTGCTTGGGAGATTCTGGAAGTTATAGTTAAAACTATCTTTCCAAGATCTGATTTTGATACTGAACTGTATGGTTTAACACGATAACCCATTTTCTTCATACCTGTGATGCATTCTTTCCCACTGTTCACTTCTCTTTCTTTTTTGGTGTTGCTGCCCATTTTCTTTTGGACAGGTGTGATTATTAAAATCTGTCTGTAATAATCAGGATATAATGCCTAAATTTAAATATATGTACTCCAACTTCCAAAAATTTCCCATGAAGACATTTATTCTACATACCTCTTAGTCTGTTACTTACCTCGGGCGAAATAGAGTATTATTGTTATCAGAACTATTGCCATGGAAACGGTTTTACGCTCTCCTTTGCCTTCCATGCAATTTCTTGGAAACATTTTGTATCTCCTCAAATCTTCACATTGTGGAATAGAAGTAAAAGCTATCAATTAAAAGACTTGAAGGCCAGTGGATGTAAAGTGAAGTCACTGTGGTGGATTCAACTGACTGATAATGTTGACTTTCCTCCGTAAAAAGGATGTGACCAAGATTTTGGGTTTTTCCTCCCATTAAAATTATTCTCAAGGGTTTTCCAAAACCGGAACACAGGAAGGTACCTTATATGGAATCAGACCATAACTCTATGTAGGTCAGCATCCATCTACAAAGACTAGCAACAAGTTTCCAGCATCTCTGGTAGTTCCTACATTTATCTAGAGATGTAAGGAATTGAATCTGAGGAGTTTTACATGCCACACAAGTAGTTGTACAAGTAACAACGGTCCCTCCCAAAATTAAAACCATATATTTGGGAAACAAGAGAGAACAAAACAAGACGAAAGACCCAATTCCGTTGTGCATTTAGCCATGTATGACACATTCTGGTGAAATAAACTTCTTCCTTCTGCTACTATTAATTCTAGATAATTAGTTTGATTAATCTAATTGTGCTAATTCCAGATGGTGTCTTATAAACAAAGAACTGACAGTAGGCATTAATGATTTCATTAGGCAAAGGTCTTTTCAAAAATCCTCCAGCAAAAGTTTTTAGCTTCTCCAATAATTATATTACCTCTGTGCATATGTTCCCTTCTTCGTGTCACAGATGTTTGAAGGTCACCGGTCAAATGGAGAGAGAAACGTGGAAACAGGGATCTATAATCTGAAGACGTCAAAGGAATAATATAAAGCCCAACTCACAGATGCGGTCATGGGCTTGTCGTATCATTACACCTCCAATTTCAATGTGGAAATAGGTTGGAAGGAAAATGAAAGTACGATGGTGTTCATTTGATCTTTTATCTTGTAGGTGAATGTTCATTGATGTCTGAAAGGACCCAGTTCATAGAAGCACTTGGGAAATGCTGGGATTATATATTTGCAGGGTGAACCTTCTACCTCCCTAATGGTGATTTGACAGGAAAGAGGTGTAGTGAAGCCAACAGAATAGAAAATGACTGCCATCAGTTCAATATCCCTTTAGTTTCACTCCAGACAGCAACATCCTTCATTTTTATTTACTGACCTAGGTTGCTCCAGTTGTAATGAATAGCTTTAAAATGCAATAGTTGCACTATTTGTTTTAAATGCATCGAATGATGACTGTGTCTATGTGTAATTTAACCTTCAAATAATGCTTGGAGATAAATCTGAGACCAGTGTGTTTTTTTCTTGACTGAGTTTAGTCTGGACAAACATTTGTACAAAGACAAGACTACTGAAAAGAAGTAGCATGGTCCATCCAACAGATTAATGTATGTCGCACCATGACAGGTGGTTTGTAGGCCTTAGTTATAGCGGGGAACTGCTTCATGACAAACAAGCCATAGGTAAAAGCTGATTTCTTTTGTCTTTTGGTTATGTACGTTAAATGTTTAACTGGGAATCCTCTTGGTGTTTTAAGTCAGTGTAATGCTCTGTTGCATCAGCGGAAGACACTTCTTGCAGAGGTGGGCAGTGTCAGCAGGGACAATGAAGAGGAAGCCATTTCTGTTGCCAGCAGAAACTGCCCAAATGGCTCCCAGGCAGCTTGCAAACCAGCAAAGATACTTTCTCTCTTGAAAGATACAGCTTCCTGTGCCAGCACTTTTCAGTGTCCACAACCATTTTACTTCTATTAGTGCACTGTGCACCTATGTTAGCTGAAGTCCACAACACTGCTGCCATTGAGGTTGACATACATTGTTAAATTGCTGCAGTTTGACACTACTGTAACTGCCGTGGCTCAATGTTAGGTAATCTTGGGATGAATAGTTTGGTGAGGCACCAACATTATTTGACAGAGATGGCTATAGTCCTTTTAAAACTACAATTCCTATTATTTCATATTGCGGAACCATGATAGTTAAAGTGGCATTTAACTGCATTAATTCTACGGTGTAGATCCATCTGTTGTTACACTGATCAGCATAGCTTTGTATTATGTTTCCATCTTCCAACCCAAGTATACTTGAGGAGAAGGACCAAAAGTAGTAGACTCATGCCTACAGATGTTTGGAGTGGATGGAGTCTAATAAAGTGCTGTCTAAATGAGATGGTGGTCCTCTTGGTAGTCACGTCACCTGACCCCTTCAAAAAATGTCATTTCTTAATTTCATTCTCTAATTTATATTCTGTTGTTCTCTCAAAACTGAGACTTGAGGCAACCAAAAAAATTAATCACAAAGGAGCAAAATGATATAGCAAAACACAATAAAAACACAATATTAAAACATGACTGAAAAAAGCAATTTAAAAACACCAATTAAGTAGTACAGGATCCAGTTATTACATGCTCATTCCCCAAATGAGCAAAAAATGGCCCTGCCTTCTGGTGGAAAAACAGCAGAGATAGGACCACCTTAGAATGAGTTTTAAATGAGGCAGGTCCTGTCAGCAATGTCTAATGGCTCACATCTATACCAGGAGGTTCCCATGGCACAAATAGAGCAGAATAGAACAGAACAGGGGAATCTAGAATCAGGTTTGTCTGTTGTTAAAAGACTTATAAACCCATGTTGGAAGGATTCACTTTCTATCATTCACTGGATAGAAGACCTTACTTCTTATAAACATGTTTTTAGGGCATGGTCAGCTAATATGCTAATCCCATCTTCATTTTCCATGTATTTCCCCAGTTTTATTATTTTTTCTGCTCCATCCCCTTCCACAATTATGTCTTCACACCTTTGATGTGGATTTCCAAGCCTCTGAACCCCCCAAAGCCCTTCCGAATGCACACGTTTTTCCAGAGAAAAATGTGCAGGTTAGGTCAAACATGGAACCTCATCACAAAGGCCCATCAATTTGCTATGCATCATGGAGAATCCATGGGGTCCTGGTGGGGTGTGTGGAGAACTTGTCACTCCACACCCTGCATCACACGGGGAAGCGTCGGCACCTGGCTTTCCCCCATTGTTCTGAAGGAAACAATGGTAAGGTTCCCATGTTGCTGCAGCAGTATCATATGCCACTAGCTCTCCCCTTTCCCGATTGAGTATGAGTGAGCCATGCAAGAGACTCCATCGGGAAGGGGAAGAACAAGCAGCGTGCGACAGGGAAAGGAGCCTGTCTGATGAGATAGAGATGTCCAGGACTGGCAGATTTCCTTAAAAAACTCCAGCTCAGCAAGCAATCAAAGCCCCCCCCCCCAAAAAAAAATTGTTCTTGGAAAACAGACATTGAACCAAGAAATAATTTCTAGTTGTGATTTTCTATGGATTTAGGGTGTGTGGATGGTATGGAAATGTATCCTTTCTCTGATGCTGTTGATCACAAGTTTAACCAGTCCACGTCAGTACAATGAATGAAGATATTCAAAGTGAAGTGACCATAGTTAATGGTGAAACACAACGAGATGAAAATGAGTCAGCAAAGAATACAGGAAGGGCTAATTAAGTCTAGGAGAACGATTGAACCAGGCTTAACGTTTCTTTTTAAATAGCTGAACAGCCTGAGTCCTACCTAAAGCTCAGATGCCAACAGCCCTTCATTAACTGTCCATGGGAAATAGGCCCTGCATTGGAGAAGTTGTCTTAGGGCCCTTCCACATAGCCATATGTAACGGACTCGGGCCCTTGACCACTTGGGCAGGGTGGACCTTTCTATTACGTCCCACCGCTGCCACCAAATGTAAAGGATCTGAGTCCCGCCTTTTTAAACTTCGAGGGGAATTTCTATTAACCAACTTGTGCCCCATTTAAAAGTTCTTCTTCAGGGTAACGCTGCCACCAACCTTGTTAAAATAATCAAGGATTTTCAGAATGTAATATAAGTACTTCTACCCAAACCCCTCCTAGCTCCTAGGCAAATATCAGCTTTGTGGTGTGCTAAGGTAAAATATCCCTTTAGATGGCTGGAACTGAATAAAGGACTTCTGGTGAGAGAAAGGCACATGCAAGGCTTGACTTTTAAATTGAACAGAATCATGTTTATTTTTCAACAGTATTTTCTTAGAAAGGCACAAATGCGTATTGGTTACTTGAGAGGCAGGCTCGTAAATGGTTTCACGAACAAAGTTCTTCAAATCTTTGATGGTAAATCTTCCTTAAATATCAAACAGGTTCCACTATTTCAATGTTGTTGCTTTGAAATGGTTCTTATACTTCAAGGTACAGATTAGTTTAGGGCCAAACCAAATCTGACCTTTTCCTCACACTAACCCAAACTGTTGAGCTGTGAGAAGTTACCACTAACTCTCAGTTAGCACCCCTGAAATTCCCTTTCAGGTTTTACTCAGACTGAGTATCTGGCTAGATTTGTTCCCTAGTTCCCTTACAGCAGAAAACTAGCAGCGAAGGACTCTTCCCTGTCTATTAAACAGGATAAAGAAACCCCTCATTCCCTCTCTCTCAGAGAGAGCTCCCAGCTCTGACTGTCTTTGTCAGAAGCCCAAACTGTTTGCTACTAACTCTGGCAAGATTTTCCCTCCATCCTGCCTGACTCCTCCCCTCTTCTGACTTTGACCAATCATTGGGAGTTCTTCTGTTACCAGTCCCAGAGTGTACTCTAACCATTCCCCTTGGCTCAGGACTACCTTCCCAACATGGCCGCCGATCTCAACTCCACTCCCAAAATGGAGTCCAGGCCTCCAGGCCTCCAATTCCGACCTAACCAGCTAGGGCAAGGATTCGTTACATCATACAACCCAGAATATCAACACAGAAAATCCCACAATACTTGCTTTGAACTGGGTTATCTGAGTCCCCATTGTCATATATCCCATTTCAAAGCAGATAATGTGGGATTTTATTCAGCTGTGTGGAATGGGCCTTATGGTCAGGAAGCCTCCCCTGCTAAGGAGACATCTCTGCTGGCTTCAGACGGAACCTGTGGGTTCATTTTTATGTGCTTCTATACACTAGGAGGTAATCTATCCTCCTTGTCCAACTCCACCTGAAAACACTAATCAAGAAAGGTTTGTTATGAACAAAGAAGATACAAGACATTGAGGAACCTGTGTTTCTGAGGAACATGTTTTTCCACTGTGGGGATGTTAATGAATCAAGTATTGTCACTGGAAGTTCTAGTGATTTTGTTGCCTTAGAAATGGTGTGCTAGTTACATTTAGTCTTGGACAGAAATAGCCTAGGCACTTAATGGACATACTGCTAAACTTTGTAAAAGCTATTGAAAAATGTTCTATATAAGACTGATTTTCACACGTCTCCAGTTAGACAAAGTGCACAAAGTTACCATGGGACTGGTAAAATGGGACACGTTTGGCTACTTCATATAAAGCTAAATTGCCAGTTGAATCTCTCTCTCTCTCTCTCTCTCTCTCTCTCTCTCTCTCTCTCTCTCTCTCTCACACACACACACACACACACACACACACACACACACCCACTTTGCACAGCAGGGATATGACTGAAAGATCACATGTTCCCTGACAGCACTAGTGGTAGACCCACCACACTTGCTTGGTCCCTTCCACGCAGCTCAATATCTCAGAATATCAAGGCAGAAAATCCCACATTATCTGAGTGTGGACTTAGATAACCCAGTTCAAAGCAGATATTGTGGGATTTTCTTCCATGATATTCTTGGATATAAGACTGTGTGGAAAGGCCCATAATCTAAATTAAATCAGATAATCTGGGATCAGATCCTGGGACATAGGGTAGTGTAGAAGGGCCCCTTTACATACACTCTCCTTATTTTTGTTTGCACTGTAGAAAAAGGGAGCTCATTCACACTTATTGATATAGGGTTTTTTTCTTTCTAAGTAAGCATTTTTATTCTACTTTGAAATAATCATGAAAAATTTAGCCTACAACTCCCACCTGCCACAACCTTTATGACCAATTTGTGGCAAATCTAATATGAAACATTGGAAACATCAAAGGTTCCACACTCTGCAGTATCACATGCTTTAAATATCTAAAAAGGGAAACAGGGTTTCCAATTTCTCTTCAGTTGTTGATGGTTGTCTTGTGACCAGATGTGCATGTTTATCTTGTTCCTTGCGTAAGAAACCTTGTCTAATGATCAGGATCATAGTTGTCACCCAGTTGCTTTCCACAACCAGTGGCGCCAAATTCAGGATGACTCAATTTGTAGTTATTGATGTTGCTGGTTTGGTAGAGGAGACAAATTCATTTTGATACTGGAGGAAGAATCAAGAGGCCAGATCTTTGGTCGATACCAACATAGGTATCTCTTTATATTCCTGGACATCAGTAATGGATTGCAAAGGAGATTAAGTGTTGTAGCTACGGTTATTAGTGTTGGCCTGGTATTTTATTTCGTAATTTATTGTTTTGTTCCTGTATTTTTAATGTTCTCTGTGATTTCTTTGTTTGATATAAGTATGTTCATTTCAGAATGTTTTGTACAGGCGTGCCACAGACAAATATACTTAAGTTGAACATTTCTGGTCTGGTAGGAGTGGCAGGTTCTTTGTGGTACTGGAAGATGAATCAGGAGACCAGATTTTTTTAATTCCTTGGGCCAGCATAAGTATCTATAGTGGGCCTGGGGATCATACCAACATCTTTTCCCATTACCATTGCACTTCTGTGAGATTCACCTACACATTTTATAAAACAAAACATGATTTCCATTTTTCTAATGACAAGGGCAATGATACACATACAATACGTCTCTGGGAACCATTTAATGCCAATCATTGCTGTATAGGTTAAAAAGTCTCCCAGAGGCAAGGGGTATTGTATAGAGTCACACTTGCTTTCTTCTGTAGGGAAGGAATTGTACTGCATAGGGAATATAGCTGAACAGAGTTAGATAAAGGAATGGCAGTGGGATTTATGCAGTCATCTTTTTGAAGCATGGTCAGAACTCATGCTGTGACAAACATGGATAGTGGATCCATTTGGTGCATCGACATGCCTGGAATATAGTGTTTATTGAATTGCATTTGCTGAACATCCCTGGAGTCACATATGACATATTTGTCTCAGAGGAATTTGACAGTTTCACTTAAGAGAGTACTACAGTAGAAAGCGGAAGAAAAGCAGTAATAAAGGAAGACACATAACTGCAAAAGGCCACAAGAAACTAGATATAAACACCATCTCAGCTAACTCACATTCTTCAATGTTATTACTGTGTTTCTTTATAAAAGTTACAATGTATGGTTGCATATTGCCATATTACTCTCTCCACCTCTGATTTGTCAGTCTTCAGTCCTGCCTGCAAAAAGTTTTAATCGATTGCACCACTGGAGGATCTTATCCCATGAGGTGATACAAGCACATGGAGTAGAATAAGAAACTTGTGTCTATCCGGGTGTTTTGATTTAAAACCTTCCTCAGTATCACTTAATATTACCACTGGTAAGATGTTGTAAGAGATGCTGCCCCAAACATCTGGAAGAGAGGACAAAGTTTCCCATTCCTGATTTAAGGGATGAGGGATAGCAGTATAAATGTTTACGGGACTAGTAAATCCCCACTTCTCAAGATTGAAATCCAAGGTTGTGGAGACCCTCCATGTGTTGTTAAGGATCATATTGTAAACACACCGTAGCTGTTATTATCAGCAAAGCAATTATAGAAGTTTCATACAGCATATTCTAAGTAGCCAAAATAATTACTGTCCTCACAGTTTTATCAAAATGATAGTAATGCATATTGTTACAATCTATAAGGAACAATTCGTTAGATTTAAAAGGACTACTTTTGAAATTTCAGCACATCTGTCTGTAAGGCAGGCTGCTTGTTTCATTTCATGCTGAATATGCCTATTCATTTGAGCCTCTATCGCAGCACATAAATGCCTTTGTGAGGTTCAGTGTGCCTCAATCAATATTTTACTGGGCCATCATGAGGCTTATCACAGGCTAAGAGTTTCCTTTTATTCCCCTTTCTGTGATGCATGCCAAGTTCCATCCATCAGTGTATTACACTTAGCACAACAATACACATTTGTTCACAATGAACTTGGTCCCAAAATTCCCAGAGTCGCATAATGCTTACTGTTAGCGAATTCTTCTCTTCTTTTTCTTTTAAAATCCCAGCATAAAGCTCCCTCCCTAGTACAGCTATTGGCATAGCCCTTGGAAATATTATCCGGCAATGCGGTGCAACATCTAACAACTGTACATAGCATGATATTTCTGATAGCCACCTTTTAATAGTCGCTGGAAGCCAGGATTGTTGCTGTAGTAATTTTGAGGGCAGAAGCAATTATACTTTTCCCTTGCTTGCACCCAAACACTTGGCGTATTTTTCTATTTTACTTTGCAGACTCTAAGGGGAGAATGAGAAACTAAACATGGGATCATAATTCTTTCCAATGGGCAAATGCTCTGTGCCTTCAACATTTCTATCACAGACAGAATTCAATAGTCATGTTTCTATTTATGATGGCCAATATCAGAAAGTGTCATTCTGCTAACATAAATAACGTTGCACTCATGGACCATCATTCTGTCAGTGACATACAAAACAATGTGCCCACCTTACACTTGCATATGGAATCAGCTTGCCACGGTAAAGTGATTCAATTCCTCATTCGATGGGATTGAAGAAGCACTTTATGCCCTTAGCTAACTAGACACAGACTGATAATGTCATCCACTGAGTCCTCTGCAGGATCTCTGTGAAAGGTATCTTTGTTCTGAATTTCTCCATGATGGCATAGTCAAATTATTTCCACCCCACCCTCCATCAGTAATAGAATGGATGTGAGGCTAGTACAGCAAATCTGTGATTCCTAGAGTAGTAACAGGGGATCTATAGCACAGTTGCATTTGTGGAATTTAAAACACAATTAAAAACCTATCTCTTCCAGCAAGCCTACTCAGTCAGATTTAAACTATGGATTTTAAAATTCCATTTTATTAGGATTGATGTTTTAATCTACTGTATGTTCTGTTTTTAATATATGTATCTTAATGATCTTCTGTTATATTTATGTATTTTAACTAGGCTGTACCCTGCCTTGGGCTGTGAGGAGAGGTGGGTAACAAATATTTTATTATTGTTGTTGCTGCTGTTATTATTATTATTATTATTATTACACAAATAATATACATAGGGACCAAAAGGGCAATGATTTGTGCAGCTGGTAGAGCCAGCAAAACTCTTGTAAAGCATTGTTTTTTGTGCTCATTTCACACAAGATTTAGGCACTTACTAAGGTATATTTGTATCTGGTATGGCTCTCCAAAGGTTTTAACCAATAGTACCATTGACCCTGTCCAATATGGAGATACCATAGGAGTTCCAGTTCATAAACACCTGAAGATCCATGTTTTCCCACTCGTGTTGTAGTCCAGGCTGTACAGTATATGGTGCAGCTACATTTACAGTATTACTCTTACCATATCTAGCTGTGTCCAATTTCTGCATGAATAGTTCTGTTGTTGATATTGATGGGTTTTTGCAGAAATTGTTTTGCTCTGAAATATAGCCTACAGCAGCTAGTGTCCATTGGCTATTTCCCATCCAACTACTAGATACACCCCTTTCTCTATCACAGGCTCAACTTGTGGGTACGAGGGAGAGGGCCTTCTCCACTGTGGCCCCCCGCCTTTGGAATTCGCTACCTGGGGAGCTCAGACAAGCCCCTACCCTGGCAGCCTTCAAGAAAGAGCCAAAAGCTTGGCTCTTCCGATATGCCTTCGGAGAATGACCATTCAATCCATCATTTGCCCCTACCTCCAAATCACCCTCTTGAGAAAGCAGTTTCCCTATATAAAGATTAAACCCCACTGCTCCTCCTTTTTTGGGCTCCTTTTCTACAAATAGACTCTTTGTTTCTATCACACCCAGGGTTTTAAACCTTCTAACATTTTATCCCTAGACATCTGGCCCACCCGCTATGCTGTTTTTATTATGTGTTGTTATATTGTTTATCTTATTTTGTATTATATATATATTGTATGATTTTGTTTTTTCTTTTGCTATTTTATGTCCAACTGTGTTTTATTGTTTTTTGGGCTTGACCTCATGTTAGCCGCCCCGAGTCCCCTTTGGGGAGATGGAGGAGGGTTATAAATAAAGATTATTATTATTATTATAGATAAGACTGAGTTTGCTTAGTTTCAAATTACTTCACCACAATGGAGAATTGTGATAGATCTAACCCTGTTTATTTATTTGCCACATTTCTATACTGCCCCTCTCAGCCCGAAGGCGACTCGGGACGGTTTACACAGGCAGTCTCTGCCCTCAATACAACACAGCAACAAGTCAACCCCCCCCCCCCAGAAAAAACATATAATAACAATTTAACAATTAAAAACATACAATTGCAGCCTCAGCGTCATGTTGAAATCAGTTTCCATCGCATTGTCGTCATTCCATATATCTCATTAAGCCTTATATTTCATCAGCAAATGCCTGCTCAAATAGCCAGGTCTTGACTTTCTTGCGAAATGTCAGGAGGGAGGGGCCGATCTGATGTCTTTAGGGAGGGCGTTCCAAAGCCGAGCCACCACTGAAAAGGCCCTGTCTCTCGTCCCCGCCAGTTGCGCCTGCGAAGAAGGCGGGACCAAGAACAGGGCCTCTCCAGATGATCTTAAACATCTCGATGGTTCATAGGGAGAGATGCGTTCGGACAAGTAAGTTGGACCCGAACCGTTTAGGGCTTTAAAGGCTAAAGCCAGCACTTTGAATTGTGCCCGGTAGCAAACTGGCAGCCAGTGGAGCTGGCACCACAGAGGAGTTGTACGCTCTCTGAATGGCGCTCCTGTTATCAACCTGGCTGCTGTCCGTTGGACTAGTTGCAGCTTCCAAACAGTCTTCAAAGGCAACCCCACGTAGAGAGCATTGCAGTAATCTATACGGGATGTAACCAGAGCATGGACCACCGTGGCCAAGTCAGACTTCTCAAGGTACGGGCGCAGCTGGCGCACAAGTTTTAACTGTGCAAATGCTCCCCTGGTCACCGCCGAAACCTGGGTTTCCAGGCTCAGCGATGAGTCCAGGATCACACCCAAGCTGCGAACCTGCGTCTTCAGGGGGAGTGTAACCCCGTCCAACACAGGCTGTAATCCTATGCCCTGTTCGGCCTTTCGACTGACCAGGAGTGCCTCTGTCTTGTCTGGATTCAATTTCAATTTGTTCGCCCTCATCCAGTCCGACACAGTGGCCAAGCACCGGTTCAGGACCTGAACAGCCTCCTTAGTAGCAGGTGGAAAGGAGTGACAGAGTTGGACATCATCTGCGTACAGATGACACCGCACTCTGAAACTCCAGATGACCTCCCCCAGCGGCTTCATGTAGATGTTAAACAACATGGGAGATAATATTGAACCCTGAGGAACCCCACAAGACAATGGTTGTGGGGTTGAACAGGTGTCTCCCAATAACACCTTCTGAGATCGGCCCTCCAGAAAGGACCGGAGCCACTGCAAGACAGTACCTCCAAGCCCCATCTCTGCGAGGCGTCCCAGAAGGATACCATGGTCAACGGTATCAAAGGCCGCTGAGAGGTCCAGCAGAACCAACAGGGACACACTCCCCCTGTCAAGCTCCCGGCGTAGATCATCCACTAAGGCGACCAAGGCTGTCTCGGTACCATGCCCCAGCCTAAAACCAGACTGTGCCGGATCCAGATAATCCGTGTCTTCCAAGAATACCTGGAGTTGTGAGGCCACCACACGTTCCAGGACTTTGCCCAAGAAGGGAAGATTGGAAACAGGCTGATAGTTGACGAATTGAGTGGGGTCCAGTGATGGTTTCTTCACATTCTGTTTGAACTTGCTCCAACTCTAGAATTGACCCTGAAAAGCTTATCCTAAACTTTAATGTTGTTAGAGATTTTTTTTTAAAAAAATCTTCAATCAACCCTCATCTGGTTCACAATGGCTTTGGACTGTACTGAGCAAAGCAGGAGTTAACGAAGTCTAAAACTACAGCCAAAATATATCAAGAAACTGAAGCACAAATCTTAAACATGCCTATGTTCGTGTATCAAGTGGGTCTTTGGCAATCATACAGATCTGACAGCAAAGGACCTTTTGGTTACTGGAAGCATTCCCTCCCCCTTTATTGATATGCTTTAACTGCCTTTAATTTGTTTAATACCTTAATAAATCATTATGTGTTAATTGTACATCTGCTAGATTTAATTGTTAGCCCATTTTGGAAGAGATAAATGTGGTGCATTAACCCAATTAATACATAATTACATTAAGTAAATGCCAATGTGAAATGTTGTCCAACATATTGACATGACACCATGAGCCTATTTGCACGTGTCCAAGAAGAGGGGTTTGAAAGTCTTTACTTCTGCTTAATCATAGCTTGCTATATTACGCAAACTTGGAACTGTGGCTAGTGGCGCTAAATTTTGCTTAGTTTCAAGAAGCTGACTTTTCAAACCATGGTTTGAATTTGGCTTCTTTGAAACTAATCCCAGATTCATGAATTATAGTGTCAGTTTCAGATATTATAGCAAGTCATGCTAAAGCAGGTAAGCCACCTCTTCACAAGGCCTTTTCAGGCCCTGCCATTGCGCCACTAAATAGAAGGTGCATGGGGTGACTCATGGCACTCCACACGCCCTTCCTCCTTCCCTCATCACATAGTGGGGATGGGAGAGGATGCTTTCACACTCTTGCCTTCCTCCCATCAGATGGTAGAAAAGGCAGCAACGCGTGGAAACATGCATTGCCCTGCCGTCTTTTCTGCCATTGATGGCAAAAAGAGGAGTGTGAGTAGCTCAATTGGAGCTACCCAAGCAACACTTCCCTTCATGTAGTGGTGGAGGAAGTGCCTTTTGGTGCTTTCACCCCACTTTGATAGGAATGTGGGCAGGGCCTGCTGTGTATCGTGTGATGGCACACGGGAGGCCCCATCCAAGCCTTGCATAAAAGCAGCAAAACAGGGCAAAAGTGCCTTTTGTGAAGAGGTCCCTTGATACTTCCAGATTAGTTATTACAGTCGTGCCATGGGTGGAGATGCGAGAATTGAGTATAGGCTCAGATAGATTTTTATTTATTCACAAGATGATGAGTGGTATTAGTCAGCAAAACAAAGGGTTTTGTCAGCAGAATGGGGATGGAGGAAATTACCCCTTCTATTTTGTTACTTCAGGCAAATCTTTAAAATCTACCCTGGAGGGTTGAGAGATCTTACAGAGCAGGTATCTGAGAGAAAAGTAGCACTGCAAGGCAAGGAAAAAGTAGAACACACTTCCACAATGTTACATTTGATGTGTATTAAGCATAGCATCTCAAATTGCTACATGTTTTGGTAGGGTCATTTTTATGGCTATCTGGAATGCTAAGGGTGAAAAATATGGCAAAACATGTTCCAGATGCTTGCCTTGCTTGAAAGGGAGATCATAGTAAAGTAGATAGGAATGCAGGCTCACAGATATTCACAGATAACAAGGCAATTTTAAAAACGTTTACAATCTATATATATAAATTTGCTCAGTCCGTTTAATGTCGTATATAGACAAAGAAACTATGGCTCGCAGAAACACCAAACTTTACAACCGACTGGACCATTACACTGGCTACAGACAACGCCAAAAAACGATTCCCAAAAAATCCCCAAAAAATTGCCAACGGAACTCCCACCCCAGCCTCTCCGCTGCCAGCGCAAACGTTTAGAACGTTCGCACATGGAAGCCAGAGCGCCTCCTCCGCCTCCTCCTTTGATCAGGAAGAGCAGCGGGGGGGCCTGGAAGGAGGAGGAGACACCCCTCCGCTCCTCCCCAGCCCCTCCCACCTCCTCCCGCGCCCCCCCCCGCCGCTGTCCCGGTAAGGAAGAGTGGCGGGGGGCGTGGCAGGAGGCGGGGACACCCCTCCGCTCCTCCCGCGCCCCTCCCACCTCCTCCCGCCCCCCCCGCCGCTGTCCCGGTAAGGAAGAGTGGCGGGGGGCGTGGCAGGAGGTGGGGACACCCCTCCGCTCCTCCCGTGCCCCTCCCACCTCCTCCCGCGCCCCCCCGCTGCTGTCCCAGTAAGGAAGAGTGGCGGGGGGCGTGGCAGGAGGCGGGGACACCCCTCCGCTCCTCCCGCACCCCTCCCACCTCCTCCCGCGCCCCCCCCCGCTGTCCCGGTAAGGAAGAGTGGCAGGGGGCGTGGCAGGAGGCGGGGCCACCCCTCCGCTCCTCCCGCCCCTCCCACCTCCTCCCGCCCCCGCCGCTGTCCCGGTAAGGAAGAATGGCGGGGGGGCGTGGCAGGAGGCGGGGACACCCCTCTGCTCCTCCCGCGCCCCCCCCGCCGCTGTCCCGGTAAGGAAGAGTGGCGGGGGGGCGTGGCAGGAGGCGGGGACACCCGTCCGCTCCTCCCCCACCCCTCCCACTCCCTCCCACGCGCCCTGCCGCTGTCCCGGTAAGGAAGAGTGGCGGGGGTCATGGCAGAAGGCGGGGACACCCTCCGCTCCTCCCGCGCCCCTCCCACCTCCTCCTCCCCCGCCACTGTCCCGGTAAGGAAGAGTGGCGGGGGCGTGGCAGGAGGCGGGGACACCCCTCCGCTCCTCCCTAGCCCCTCCCACCTCCTCCCGCGCCCTAAAAACACACATTCACCCTAAAAACACCCACACAACATTAAACCAAAAAGACGCACAGAAATGTACTCACAAACAACCCCAGTACCATGTATTCACACACAACACCAACACCCACAAACATTCCTTACCTTCTTTACAGCAAACATCCGTTGCAACGCTGAGTCGATGGCATGTTTCCTCGAACAAAACCAAACTACATTTCCCTGCATCCTTTGCAACAGGACATGCCCACCGCTGGGAGGGAAAGGAAGAGCCCGAGGGGAGGCCCAGCCTCTTCCTTTCCCTCCCAGCGGTGGGCATGTCCTGTTGCAAAGGATGCAGGGAAATGTAGTTTTGTTTTGTTCGAGGAAACATGCCATCGGCTCAGCGTTGCACGGATGTTCCCTGTAGAAGGTAAAGAAAGTTTCTGGGGATGGAAAGTATACAAGGAATGAAGGAATAGGAAAACAATATGAAGGGAAGGAAGGAAGGAACAGAAAAGAAAGGAACACATACACACAAAAGGGGTTAGCCACAGACACACATATATACATACACATGTATACATATATACACATCCACACACATATATACATACACACATATACATATATACACATCCACATACATATACATATACACACATACATATACACATCCACACATCCACACACATATATACATACACATCCACACATATATACATACACACTTATACATATATGCACATCCACACACATATATACATACACACATATACATATATACACATCCACACACATATATACATACACACATACATATATACACATCCACACACATATATACATACACACATATACATATATACACACACACATATACACATCCACACATATACATATATACACATCCACATATATACTGTATACACATATATACACATGCACACATACATATATATACACATCGACACACATATATACATACACACATATACATATATACACATTCACACACAAATATACATATATACACATCCACACACATATATATACACATATATACACATCCACACACATATATACATACACATATACACACATGCACACACATATATACATATACATCAATACACATCCACACACATATATAGCACAGCAACGCGTGCATGGGTCAGCTAGTACCACTGTAAAAGCTGAAGAGTAGTAAGACCTGAATGTTGTAAATTTTCAAGGAGTATATTTGCTATAAATGGTTTGACATGTAGTGTAAGAACCTCTCTTACAAAATTGATTTCATTGGTGCTTTTGTGCATGGACATGATATTGTAATGGCCATTTGGCTAAACAAGAAATGTGACACCACTAACAAATGGTGCTAATTATGCTGTATGGATGTCTTGTTTAATCTGTTATATGCTGGTACTTAATCCCTATGACATTTATGTACTTGTGTTTCTTTTTCTAAGTATATGTGTAATCAGAAAACAGCGTACGTAGCCCATGTAGATGCAGATGCTCTGTTTTATGTGTAGTTGCTTAGTTTTATGCTTTTTAGTATTGTTGTATTAAACTGAGATGTTGCTGTTTTTATGTGTTTTATGTAAACCGCCCCGAGCCTGCTGGAAGGAGCGGTATATAAGACTGAATAATAAATAAATAAAATGTGGCAAGATGATGAGACCAGGAAAAAGGGTAGCTTAAGCTTTCTAGCCTCTTTCTGAAATCTTGAATTGGCTAAATTTCTAAGAATGTGCATTTTTAAGAGGAATTCACAAAACGTATTCACACCTTTTCTTTTTATTAGGAAAAGAATGGTCTGGAATGCAATCTTGCCACCTGTTTGAAGAATAAGGTTACTCCTTGTTTTAAGGATGTAATGATGGGGTAGAAAGGAAGAAGGAGTGGTTTACTAATGAAAGGACATGAGATGAGGTATATGCCTGCACAATGAGAAAGTGTTCAGAAAATTAAATGAGGCCTTTCTATTATCCTCCCTTTTCTCAACTGAATCCGGTCATTCAGTACACCTGGCATTCCATCTTAGTAACAAATAGAGGAATATGAGCTGCCTTTTAGTTTTGTGATTAATTATGTCTTTTACAAATAGTGAGAGGCTGGTTAAAGTGGCCAAGCAGAAAATAGGAAAATAATAATAAGAAGGAAGCAGGGTACTTTACAACACTAAAATATATTTGAGATTCTGTATAATACAAAGGTATGAATTGAGCCTTTTATTCAATATTTTGAGCCTAATTTGTTTTCATTTTGTTGCTTTCTTCATCTCAGGAATATCCATTATTATTTATTGAAATGTTATATTCTATTTATTTCAACCTCTCTCTGTTTTTCTGTTTTTTTGGCTAGGATCCAATGATGCCCTTATGGTGGCAAAAACTTCACGAACATCTTCAGAAGAAAATAAATCAAGAGATCAAGGAAGATTTCCTTTCTCCTGCAGTGTCTACCTCTATCTTTCCACTAGAAACTGTTCGAGAAGGTTTTCTAGCTCCACAGATCCGATATTAAAGTTGCTAGGGGACTCCACTTATGTAGCCGGGGAACTGGCTCTTCCAGGATTGTCTTTAGTACCCTAGTATATCTTTCTTGAAGTCAACATTTCAAGTTGCTTTATAAATTTCCTTTCAAATTTTCCATTTCAAAATTTTTGCTGCAGATACAAAACTGCAAGATTGTAGAGAGAAAACCCAGAGTCCCTTGAAGAGCCTGTTCCTTTTATTTCTAGTGGAAAAAATTGGTAACCTGGTGGTCAAACTCTAATTGTGTTTTCCAAAATTGAGACCCTGAAAAGTTGGGATTCAGATAACTGACATCTTATTATCTTGCTCTTCTCCAGAAGCAGGAGAAACTTCCCATTGAGCCGCCCTTCCAACTTACCTTTTTTATCACCAAATAATGGGCTCAAAGTACCAGAATTTTCTTTTCAGCCAAGCCTAGACTCAGTGCTGAGCCCAGAATGCAGATTAACTCAGGAAGCATACCAATCTCTGCCAAAAAGCATCCGAAACCCATCCTCATGGCACTGCTGTCCATTGTCTCATCAAGGAAATCTTCTCATCCCAGGACTATTCCTCCCATCAGCATCCACTTCCTTGCACAAGAAGCCCCCCCTCCCCCCAGGCCTCAGGTACAGCAGACTTTATTAAGTTTTCCACCATGAACATTTCACCAATCACAGGCTATTAAAACATGATAACAGTGAATGTACTCCAAATCAATAAGACAGCTGATCTGACAATAATAGACATTACTCCAATTGGAGTAATGTCTATTATTATTAAATGTTTATAAAACGTCAATGAAGAGCATGTCAGATATCAGAATTTCCCCTGGCATCCTTTGATCAATGAAGCAATAAACCTCTGATCCCACCCTCATCTCTGCATGTCTTGTTTGGGAAACATTGAAGCTGGCATGCTGGGAACAAACCCCAGGATTCGGGACAACAGTTGTATCTGCTGTTTTCAATTATATTCCTGCAAAATAAAATTTAATTTAGGGTCAGTACTTTTAGAGACTGAATTGTTTTAGTAATTTAAAATGGCTTCACTCTTAAGGTGGAAAAAGTAAACACTCACTACCTTGTTTTGTCTACACATGAATACATATTTAAAAGAAGTCAGATTCAAGGAAATATGGCTATCAATGCATAGTTTTTTAAAAAAAATCCGATGTACTTTCCATTCCATTTTCTTCCTCTGTATTTCTTGTTTTTTATTTCTTTTTTCCTCTCCCTCATTTTTATTTCTTTTTTTTGTCTTCACACAAACTACACCCCTCCACAAAGTAAATACCAGTGTATGGTGATAAAAACATATTTGCAGTTGGATGCCTGAAGGAATTTTATTTAATTAGGGATGATATGTTTATCATAGAATCAGAGAGTTGGAAGAGACCTCATGGGCCATCCAGTCCAACCCCATTCTGCCAAGAAGCAGGAAAATTGCATTCAAAGCACCCCTGGCAATGGCCATCCAGTCTCTGTTTAAATGCCTCCAAAGAAGGAGTCTCCACCATACTCTGGGGCAGAGAATTCCACTGTTGAACAGCTCTCACAGTCAGGAAGTTCTTTCTAATGTTCAGAAGGAATCTCCTTTCTTGTAGTTTGAAGCCATTGTTCTGCATCCTAGTCTCCAGGGCAGCAGAAAACAAGCTTGCTCCCTCCTCCTTATGACTTCCCCTCACATATTTATACATGGCTATCATGTCTCCTCTCAGCCTTCTCTTCTTCAGACTAATCATGTCCAGCTCTTTAAGGGCTTCATATGGCTTGTTCTCCAGACCCTTGATCATTTTAGTCGCCCTCCTCTGGACACATTCCAGCTTGTCAATATCGCTCTTCAATTGTGGTGCCCAGAATTGGACACAATATTCCAGGTGTTGTCTAACCAAGCCAGAAAAGAGGGGTAGCATGACTTCTCTGGATCTAGACACTATACTTCTATTGATGCAGGCCAAAACCTCATTGGCTTTTTTGCCGCCACATCACATTGTTGGCTCATGTTTAACTTGTCCATAAGGACCTCAAGATCTTTTTCACGCATACTGCTCTCAAGCCAGGCATCCCCCATTCTGTATATTATGCATTTCATTTCTTTTCTGCCTAAGTGGAATATCTTACATGTGTAACTGTTGATTTATTTATTTTGCATTACAAGCTACACTCAGCATTCTTTATATCATGTTCTCAGGTGGCAGTGTTCAAAACTAAAGAAATAATGTGTACATTGCTGTGGGTAACTTCTTACTGTAATGCATTATTTTCCAAAGAAGACATTTTCCACAGTTCTAGCACACATTAGACAATCATACTCAGCTTTGCATAGATCTGTTTAATAATTAAAAGAGTTCAAATGGTTTGCTTAGATACCGATGAGTATATTATGACAACAGTATGCCTCGCTGACATGGCTCTTCTTTTGCCATAGTGGCACACAACATTCTTGATTGTCTATATAGCTGGTGTAAGATGCTCAGGTATACTAAGAGGAAATGCTTGAGGGGAGAAATACTTTGAAGAAAGATGCTATGAAAGATTAAGATGGTTACAAAAATAATGTAAAAGATGGTGTTGGCTTAACAAGGTTTGTGGAGGAGTAATAGCTAGCAGCAAACATCTGACGTTTTAATGCTGTTTTGTGAACTTGTTCAGAACATTTACCTCTAAAGGGTAAACTTGTCTAGTCTAAAGCAACCTGCTTATCACATACCAATGTACCTTGACTGACATGAGTGACCTTCTAGAACAGTAGTTTTCAACCTGTGTGTCCCCAGATGTTTTGGCCTTCATCTCCCAGAAATCCTAACAGCTGGTAAACTGGTTGGGATTTCTGGGAGTTGTAAGCCAAAATGCCTGGAGACCCACAGGTTGAGAAACACTGTTCTAGCAGGTATTGAAAAAAATTATATACTGTTGTGTTTCCAACCTATTGGAGAATGTGCTAATGAGAACAGGAGACCTGGTACTGAAGGCAAGATGGTCAATTGAAGGGGGCAACAGGAAGCTCACGTTCATGGAACAAGAGAATTCTCAACCTGCTCAAAGTGGAAATGCTTTATGTGATACATGAAATCTATAAAAGTGAGCATTAGGTTGCATCTAGAGGTGGTGGCACTCTGAACTTTAAATAAGTTATGTGAGATGTACATATTACTTTGAGAATAGGGTTCAGTACCGTAGACAGCTCCATTAAAGTTAAGACTAAAATATGGAATAATTCCACCATCCAACTTTACAATGGAGCTACCAGGTGCCATGGGCTACAGATAGATTCTTTCCATTTGGTAGTAAGATTTAACGAAGGAACTTGACATTAACATTTGAGATAGTATTTTCCTCCAAAAAGAAAGAAAAAAGGAAAAAAGGAAAAAAAGGAAGGAAGATCCTATATCCATTAATCCTTGCCTCCATCTCTCCATTAAAAACTGTCCTGCTCAGCCTGTGAATCCCTAAAAGAGCAATTATTGTGCAATTTATCATCATTCTTGTGTTATTTCCCTTGTGAAAGATAAAACGGGCAGGCAGGGCTATAAAACACAAGTCTCTTATTGTAAAAAACAATATGACATTTACACACTAAGAGAACAGTGGAGTCCACCTAAGGAAAAATTATGCTCAGCTCTTTGCCATTTTAAGCCCTTCATTGAGCCATGCATAGAAAAGTATTGGAATTAATCCTCCAATTCCCAAGCAGAAAGAGGAAAGAACAAATTATCCTATGTCTTGGGGAAAACCGTGCAGCATTTTACACAATAGTATTCAATTTCCCATGCTCTCATAACTCTGCTGCCTGTCACAAACCCCCCGCATGCAGAATTTCTGCTGAAATCCAGTGGGCAATCTACATTCATGAGTTCTGCCCTTTCTATCACCAGGCAGGAGTTTCTTGCAATCAAGCTAACAGAAGAAAATAAAGTATAAAAGGCCTCTTCCAAAACTGTTGCTTCTTTTCAGCACACCAAGAAAACAAGCTTTACCTGACAAACCTATTTAAAATGGGTTTGTTCCCCATAATCTCAGGATGTCCTCCTGGTGTGCTGGACTTCCATTCCCATCAACCCAGTCATTGGTATTTGGGTGTTGGGATTTGTAGCCCACCATATTGGAAAAGACAGCTTCAGAGGTGGAAGTCCACACTTGTTTAATTGATTGCTTTATACAGGTGTAAGTCCAGCTTACACACAAATCATTTTGTTTTCATTGTTCTGCAGATCAGAATGTTTGACCATACAGTGATCAATCTCTCTAACACAGTGGTTCTCAACCTTCCTAATGCCGCAATCCCTTAATACAGTTCCTCATGTTGTGGTGACCCCCAATCATAATATTATTTTTGTTGCTACTTCATAACTGTAATTTTGCTACTGTTATGAATTGTTATGTAAATATCTGATATGTAGGATGTATTTTCATTCACTGGACCAAATTTGGCACAAATACTCAATATGCCCAAATTTGAATACTGGTAGGGTTGGGGGAAGATTGGTTTTGCATTTGGGAGTTGTAGTTGCTGGGATTTATAGTTAACTTACAATCAAAGAGCATTCTGAACTCCACCAATGATGGAATTGAACCAAATTTGGCACACAGAACTCCCATGACGAACAGAAAGTACTGGAAGGGTTTGGTGGGCATTGACCTTGAGTTCTGGAGTTGTAGTTCACCTACATCCAGGGAGCACTGTGGACTCAAACAATGATGGCTCTGGACTAAACTTGGCACAAATACTCAATATGCCCAAATATGAACATGGGTGGAGTTTGGGGAAAATAGACCTTGACATTTGGGTGTTGTAGTTACTGGGATTTATAGTTCACCTACAATCAAAGAGCATTCTGAACCCCACCAACAATAAAATTGGGTCAAACTTCCTACATGGAACTCCCATGAGCAACAGAAAATGTTGTGTTTTCTGATGGTCTTTTGGTAGCCTCGCTGACACCCTCTTGCATCCCCCCCCCCCCCCAGGGTTCCTTGCCCCCAGCTATAACAAATCTTGAATTTTCTGCTGCGTCTCCTTGGCCGTTTACTGAGCAGTGTAGATGGAAGGCAGCAGAGATATTTCCAGCTATATTCCTATAGCTAGACTTTCCCCCAAGAGACCTTCTGGGTGGATGATGACAACACTGCTGTGCACCCAGAATTAGGAACATGCCTGAATTTTTCACAACTGCAGCCTCACTCTCCACCAGTCAGAAAAAGGCTGTGTTGGGTGGAGTGGAGCTGCAGCAGATGAAAGGTGGATCTGAGAGGAGGTGAAAGAGGAGACATGGCATCATTTTCCAGAGTGGAATTTATGTTTCATCTCCCTTGATCCAGATTCTTGGCCATAGTCCTCGTAAAGTTGCTGTTGATCTCTCGCCATTTTTTTTTTAAAAAAGATAGTGTTACTTTTCTTGGCACAAATACAGATCCATCTCTGTTACTAAGCCAGCAAAAGTGGTCTTAACTTCTCTTTATGCCCAGAGAACCAAACTTTAACTAGATCTGAGACAGACTGTTTGCTTTTATAATGCTTGGAATATATATATATATATATATATATATATATATATATATATATATATATCTCTCTCTCTCTCTCTCTCTCTCTCTCTCTCTCTCTCTCTCTCATGGAGTGTGTCTGAAGTGGATTTAGAAGATTAATGAGAATAGAATTTTAATAAATGAAGCTATATTTGAAACACCCTGAAAGGAGAAAACTGATGTTTCTAAAATTGATTAGAGCGCATCTTCGGCTGTTAGAAAGACTATGTAACTAGTGAATGGAGCTGTACATAAATCTTATATTTCCCCTTGCCAGGGATTTTTATACATTGGCTGATTTATTCTTCAGGGTGGATAGTGAGGCATTAGCAACATAAATCATCTAAATGGAATTGCAGAATATGTGATGGTAACTAATTTTCTGTCTGAACAACAGATTAATATAGGCAACAATCACCATTTCAGTCACATTTAGTAACAAAGTGGCTTATATCACCGTTCTGGAAGATTTAAGAAGTGTCAGACAAAGACTGACATTCCACAATACCTTGGTCTCAATGCTACAAAATGTAGAAGCAGTCGACCAAATAAGTGAAGCCACACACATTTTACAACATATTACACTAGAAATATTTTCATTTTCACTGGCCTATTCTTTGCCAGTACAGTTCTGTCGGACATTTGTAGAGTACATGTGGCATGGAGAGACAACAAAATCCCTGTAACAGTTAAAGCCAAAGTACAGATTATGTTAAATATGCAACAAGCAGCTCCATAGCATGTAAAATTATTCAAAAATTAATTTTATAACTTTGTTCCAGTCTTTGTGGAATTATTTGATATACATTTCATAACTGATTATATCACCTCCTACTTTTTTAAACTTTAGCTTTGGTAATAGAATGCCATAAAATGTCAAAAATTCCCCCAGAAAAGTAGTAGAAGAAAATGTGGTTTATTATACACACAAGTAATACCATTATCATTCACTGTTTTGCCTTTGAAAGGTAACCACCCTATGTCCTTGTTTCACTCAAAAGTAATTCTTCAGGCAACTATGTTATTTTTTGTTTTCAAGATCTATTATAGATGTAAGTATGAAGAATGATCCAGTCCAGATTGAGTCTGAAACTGTAGTTTAATTCTTGCTTTCTTTATTGTTGAACTCCTTAAATTGTGAAATAGTGACAGTAAAAAGAATCCTTTGTGTAGTACCACCCTGAACCATTTGGATGAAGGCCTTTTTAGTGTTAGTTTTCCTGTTATGAACAGCACCAGTAATGTATACTCCCCTTTTCTTTAGAAGACCAGAAAACAGTTGCTATTTTCATATATTAGACCTTAGAAAGGATAATCTCATCATCACATTGCTTTTGTTTTTATATTACATTTTATTGTGTATTTTGCAGGAGCGGTGGTGGTACAATGGGTTAAACCCTTGTGCTGGCTGAACTGCTGACCTGAAGGTTGGCAGTTTGAATGAATGAGATGGGATGAGCTCCCATTTGCCAGCTCCAGCTTCCCATGTGGCGATATGAGAAAAGCCACCCACAGGGTGTTAAAACATCCAGGTGTTCCCTGGGCAATGTCCTCACAGACTGACAATTCTCTCACACCAGAAGCAACTTGCAGTTTCTCAAGTCACTACTGACATGAAAAAAGGTATTTAGAAAATGAATCTGAATAATTAATGTATACCCTGTTTTCCTGAAAATAAGATCTAACAGGAAAATAAGCCCTAGAATGATTTTTCAGGATGTTTGTAATATAAGCCTATCCCCAAAATAAGCCTGTTAATATCATCAGCTAGGCAGATGCACTTACAGGTAGTACATCAATTGAAACAAACAACAGACAAATTGAATTACAAAATAATAATAATATAATTAATATGTAATATTATGATGATAATCCAGAAGACGATGACATTACTGAATCTGAACAAAAGTAGATATTTCTACATGAATACATGAATAAATGTACACGAAAAAACAAAACATCTCCTGAACATAAGCCCTAATGCGCCTTTTCAAGCAAAAATTAATATGAGGCCTGTTCTTATTTCTGGGGGGAAAGTGCTCTGAGCGACTTACATAACATAAAATAAGCAGTGCATCAGTAAATCAGAACTTATACAGAATAAAGACCTTGATTTAGTTACAAGTTGAATGCTCTGCCAAAGCATTCAACTTGTTAGTTGAATGCTACTAAAAATGTTAGTATAATATAATGTTCGTTTGAGTTTCATAGTATAATATTCTCTTTGCTTGCAGTTCTATTGAAATAAGTTTATATATGCAACATCAAATCCAACCAATCCCAGATTTGCTTATGTATTTCATAGAATATGTAACATGCAGCTTGACCTTGAAGTGCTGGTGGCCAAGAGGCTTTGAAACCATGAGGACTCATGGCTGACCATTACCATATTGTCTGTGAAATTTTGCTTATTGCCTTTAAACTCCACAGGGTGTTGATAATTAAAGAGCATTGTTAATAAGGCAATAGAGATTGCCTTAGAAAGTTATAACTGAATGACTGGAAGAGAGCGTGTCCCAGCCCAGAGGAAAGAAATGAGAAAAGATTAAGGACTCCGGGTTGTACTTAATGAAACAGTTGGTCGTTAATTCACTCTACCTGAATTAATGTGAGTACGGGTTACACAGAGCACATGCCACTTAATTTCTTGCCATTCCCATCTTTTTAGAACTGGTACAGATCCGTAAGGCAGTGGTAGATTCACTGGGTCTACTGTATAAGCTTGTGGGTTAAGAAGTTCTAGTGTGCATCTGATCTTTGACAGAATTTGAAACTGATGCCAATTTTCTTAAATAAGATTTTTAAAAAATCAAATCAGAATGTAAAGTATTTCCCCCCAGCAAAGATTAATGTAATGTTTCCTGGAAACGATCTGTCCATCTGACAGTCTCTTTATCTATCTTCCTTCTGCACACAACACAGACAAGATATGACTTGTACAGGATAAAGTTTAGGTATTGAAGGAGACTCATTGAGTTGCAGAAGAAACGTCAGGAGAGAATGCTACCCAGGCATAGGCATAGAGAAGAAGGCAGAGTTAGCAATAATCTGCCCAGAGACAGCAGAACAGAGAAGGAGCCATACAAAGGGAATCAAACTGAGCCTGTGCAGGAATGCAAGAGATAAGAAACACTGTATCTTCAATAATGAAGCGTGGACAGTCCGTGTTACATTATGATAGGCTGCAATTTTAGCTGCGACATAACTTTTAACCAATAATAAGATTTTGGGCAACCATAAGTTGAACCCTGATGCTTGTATAAATATGTGCCTCACAAGGGGGAGGGGCCGCCCCTTGAAGCACCATGTTGTGCAGGGACGGACTCACAGCTGTGGAAACAAAGTAAACTGAGCTTTCTGAGAAATCCTGTTGTCTGTCTTTTCCTTCTACTGCGTCTGCACGAGCAGCCTGCCTTGTGGGAGTATGGTAATCTGCTACAGTATTAGAATTTATTTCAGAAAGTATGGTCCTATTAATACAGCATAAAACTTCAATTCAAAAGGTCAACCAGGACAACAATATATACAGCAGTCTCTCTGAATTCACACAGAGAATACAGGGAATAAACAGTCCTTTTAAAACCGTATTAAATATGCCTCATGCCTTAGAAATGATCAAGCTTCAGAGAGCTGGCAGCCATTTCCTTCCTGTCTGTTTCCAGTCAGCGCTCTCTTCACCCTCCAAGATGAAAGTGGCAGTTAAAACCGTTAGTCCCAGCAGCAAGCCAGAGACAGTAGCCAATCAGAATTCTGGCTCCTAGCATGTTCAGCCAATCAGCTGCCGACACATCTACAGTCAACCTACCACATCATGGTGCCTTTTTATAAATCTCCACACCTTTTACCTCTGCCTTTGATTGACTTATTGGTTAATTGAATAACATGTCATTTCATTTCCGCGCAGTTTCCCATTCTATCATGATAATCTTGTAGTTAGGAGCCCCCAGTGGTGCAATGGGTTAAACCCTTGTGCTGTCAGGACTGCTGATGGACAGGTCAGCAGATCAAATTTGGGGACAGCGGGTTGAGCTCCTTCTATCAGCTCCAGCTCCCCATGCAGGAACATGAGAGAATCCATCCACAAGAATGGTAAAACATCAAAACATCCGGGCATCCCCTGGGCAATGCCCTTATCGACGGCCAATTCTCTCATGCCAGAAGTAACTTGCAGTTTCTCAAGTTGCTCCTGACATGAAAAAAAATTCTTGTAGTTTATTCTTGTAGCTATCTCTTCCAACATCTTATCATCAGCGGATTTGGTAAGAAATCCTTCCATTCCTTTTACATATTTTAAAACTGTTGATGTGTACTGAACCTCTCGGAGTCCTACTTGAAATCTTCCTCATTTGGATAAAGAAACAAAGAGTTGTAGTGCCTTGCCAAAATACAACTTCAGGATTTCATAGGACAGAGACATAACTCTTAATACAGAACCATAATGTTATATTTGCGCAGTGTGCCCTTCAGCTATGAACTCTCCTGGCTATAATCTAGCTTCCATTTAATCAATTTGGCAATTTACATTTTTATATTGGTCTTGTCTAATACGTCTTGGTCTTGTCTTGTACATGCATAGCAGAGCCACATTCCAGAGAGTTAACATCCTGATAAAGGATAAGATTAATTTAGCAGGATTTCATCTCATCATTTGTGTTTGCATGGTGGCAATTTTAGTATGAACTAAGACTTGAAATCTCCATGCAAATGCTTCAGTAAAAAGAGATCCAACTAATCAAGTTTTAGACTTTCCACATGATAGGAAGAAGATTAACTCATGTCAAATGAGGTGCTGAAGGACAGCACCTCATTTGACAAATAAATGGTTCTGAAAGCAAATAAAGCCTGAACTTTAATTAGAAGCCAAGATGACTAAACTGAGACTATTGTAGTTTGGACACATCATGAGAAAATATGACTCATTAGAAAAGTTAATAATTCTTGATAACGTGAGAAGTAGTAATAAAACAGGAAGACCACACTACAGACTCAACCAAAGAAGCCACAATTCCGATTTTCCAAGAACTGAATGGGGCTATTGATAACAGGGAGACATTCACAGGGTTACCATAAGTTAAAGTTGACTTGATGGAATTTAACAATAACTACATAAATGGTCATTTGTGTGGTGGCGTGAGATTGCACAGAGAATCTCAGAGAATCCCTATGTTACTTTATGACAGAGGGAAGGCTAGTACAGGGAACAGTAATATAAGTGCATGTTTGATATATGTAATATCTATATAGGCATGTGTGATGAATTCCCTACCTGGTAGGCTAGGTAAAGCCTGAAAAAGTAGGCCCAAGACATTGGCAGCCATTTTAGATAGGTGGCATGGGGGCATCCATCTTAGGATCTTATTTCCAAAAGGGGGCATGCCTAAAGAGTAGCCTGGAGGGAAATGAGGGGAGTTAGGATTGGCTGGTAGAGAAGGGGGCAGAGCCTAACTTAGAAAAAGAAAAAAAATGCCCTGAAGAAGAGTCGTTTTAACACCTGACAGCAGTTGGTGTTTGGGTGTCAGAGGAGAAGCAGGATGAGTGTTAGAGTGGGGGGTAGTGTTAGAGAGAAGTGGCCTGAAATTGGTCAGGAAGCTAGCAGTGTAAGCTAGTGAGGAGATTCTACAGCTATCAGGGAAGATAGTGTGTAGAGGAGTAGATAGATTTATTTATTTTATTTATAGTTCAAACTTGCTATACCCCCACTCCCCGAGGGCTCGGAGCGGTTTACAGTTTGACATAAAAAATACAGAGCATACAACAAGACAAACAACATCGACAGGGAATGACAAAACTAACAAGAAGGGGAAGCCAAGCTCGGGCCCATGTGGGTCGGAGCTTTCTAAGGTCAGCTATCAGGCTCGACCGTTGCATGGGGGAAGCCTAGGAGGGTCCCACAGATCGAACAACGTCCTCAGGGACTCGAGATCCATACGGTAGCGATCGTCGCAAGCCTGTGGCTCCGGGTTCGCCAGCGTCGGATTATCAAGCCTCCTGGGGTGGGGGTTCATCAATGGGGGAACCCGGCGCCTGAGGTTGGTGTTCCTGAAGGTTCTGGGACGGAATAGATGGATCCAGAGTAGGACTATCTGTGTTGGAGTTAAGATTTGCTAGGCAGAGAGGAATTCCTGTTAGTAAATTCAAGAAAAGGAAAGGAGTGGTATTTTGTAACTAAGATTTGAACTGTTTAAAGCAGTGTTTCTCAACCACTGTGCCGTGGCACACTAGTGTGCCGTGAACGATCACCTGGTGTGCCGCGGGAAAACCTCTCTTCCCCCCCCCTTTCTTCCCCCTCCTGCCAAACTCCTGCTGCTGCTGCTTGCGGGGGGTGGAGGAGGATGAATGGCCGGGCGGCAGTGAAGAAGAAGGGGCTAGGGCGCTGCCTCCTTCGGCCGTTTTTGTGTTTATGTGTACCAACTATTACTACATTTGGCATTGGCTGGACGTGATAGCCTTTCTAGTGACTGTGTAACAACTCTCCTGTTCACCAGTTATACACGAGGGACTAATGCCCACCTGGAATGATACAGGATCATATATATTGAAGATGGAAGCCTCATTATTGTTCCATGAGGTGTATTGATGCATAAGAACAGTACTAGTGGACTGCTTTGAAGCTATATGGACACATTTTTTCTAAACACAGAGAGAGACTGACAGCTGTTGAGCAAGACCTTCGTGTGTGTCTTTCTGCCATTCCTGCCAGGATATCTATGTTGTGTTCATCGAAACAGGCCCAGGTTTCACACTGAGTGTATAAATACATTTAAATACATATTAACTATATGTATTACTGTGCTAGAGTGTCATTTTGTGTCATTTTGGTTGGTGGTGTGCCCCAGGATTTTGTAAATGTAAAAAGTGTGCCGCGGCTCAAAAAAGGTTGGGAAACACTGGTTTAAAGGAACCATACGCTTTCATGCCAAAATCTCTGAACCATTAAGCTTAATACCTATTTTGTAAGTTCTCTTAAATAAACTTCATTGTTTTGTTGTTCAAAACATCTGCCTCACGTGTGCCTCTGTCAAAGAAGTCTCAAATCAGTTCCCTGCAGCAATCAAATGTCTAATGGTGGCAGCGTACAGTTTGAAGAAGTAATCTCCTCAGTATTACCTCAGTGCACAGGTCTGAATGCAAGCCCAGAGCATTCTTGCTGGAAATACCTCAATTAAGCCAAAGAACTTAATATTGCTAATAGTTGTGGTGGTGGCCAGTGGTTTTTCAAAACGTGTTCTGGCCAGAGCAGCTTTGGGTTTCTATTTAAACAATCATCACATTCCATTGTCTTTGGAGTACACAGGGCCGTAGGCAGGATTTTGATTCGGGGCTGAGTTTGGTTGGGGGGAGGGCTGAGACTGGGTGGAAGAGGGTCTACCCTAGCAAACCTTTTGTATTGTTATCCCAATAACCCCATGAATGTGGGATATAATGAGCATGGTGATCAGATCATGATATGAATAAACATAACAGTTTAAATGTTATGGACCTAGCCACGGTGATCCAAGCCACGGTCATCTCGAGGCTAGATTACTGTAACGCGCTTTACGTTGGCCTGCCTATGTCGTCGATCCGGAAGCTCAAGCTGGTGCAGAACACTGCCGCCCGGCTCCTGTCTGGGGCTCCAGCAGGTTGCCGTATAACTCAATCTTGCAGGATCTGCACTGGCTGCCTATTGAGCACCGGGTCGCCTTCAAAGTGCTGGTTCTTACCTTCAAGGCCATCTACGGCCTGGGGCCAGCGTACCTGAGGGACCGTCTCACTCCATATTGCCCATCGAGATCACTCCGGTCCGAGGAGGCCAACCTCTTGGTAATACCATCTGTAAAGTTGGCTCATTTAACATCTACCCGCCGGAGGGCGTTCTCCGTGATAGCCCCTACGCTATGGAACGCCCTCCGGCCGGCCAGAGCCCTGAGGGACCTACTCCCGTTTAGACGGGCCTGCAAAACTCACTTGTTTAGGCAGGCCTTCGGTGAGTAGGCTCGTCTGTACATTCACTGGGCTATTACATTTGCTGCTGCTCTTTGTTTTTATTGTTGTTGCATGTTTTAATGGTGTTTTTAAGTGTTCTGTTTTTAACCCTCTGGCGCTGTGCCACTGGTTCTTGTGAGCCTCCGCGAGCCCTCGGGAGTCAGCGGTGTAGAAGCCCCAAGAAATAAATAAATAAATAAATAATGTACCAGTAAGGCCTTCTCACAGACCACCCTGAGAATTTCGGGGGGGGGGGGCTGAAGCCCCCTAAGCCCCCCCCCCCCGGCTACATGCCTGGGAGTACACAAGCCCTTAACCTATTATAGCATGCATACGCATACATACACAAACATATTTTCTAAGATCATGTTTGAAAAACTAGTCTTTGCTATTCAATCCCTACACACAAATTGAACACCTTCACAAGTTGCATCTTTGCTACAATTTTGCATTAATCACCATACAGTAATTGGTGCAGAATCACATTTTAAAAGTGCTATGTATATATCTTACAAAAACGCATGTAATGGGTGTTAACCAGCAAATGCAATTTCACACTTGGGAATGCGCTAACCGAGCAATCCGATCACATGAAATATGGCTCCATGAGTTATGTAGCTCTAATCTGGAATTTCCTCCTTGAAAGCAAACATGCTTGTGGTGGCTGCCCCTGCTGTGCTTTGTTTAAATGTTATACTGATGAAGCATGGCCCAAAACTATTTTTCATGCTTCAAAATTATTATTTTAAACCATTGTAAGGCCATTATTTACATTGAGCTTCTGACTCCAGAATGGCTGAAATTAGCCAAGATTACCAGCGGAGTCTTTCAGTTATAAATCAAGGTGAAGAATGTTAGAACTTGCTTGGTGAAATGTTTAATGTGAAGAAAGTTCTGACTTTACAAGTAATGAGCAAGCTGATTCTCTAACAAATAGTGTTGCCTGTACACGGTCCACCTACGACCCTAACAGAAATGAATTGGCTGGTACAGATGGTGGTGGGTGGCATTGTACAGGATTGCCTAGCTAGCTTGAACTTCTTGAAAGCCACAGTGCAGCACATTAGTTCATCTGCATGCCCCATGTTTACTTATTATTTCTCAACTATCTGCCCAAAGAGCTTGCATCCTTCTCTTAGTATCCATTTAACAGAGAGACAATTTTAGGTTGATTGGGCCATTTTTGCTAGCTGTAAAATTAATTACAGGAAAGATCTTGTGGTCTTCCCTGAAACATTAATCCCACTCAATCAAAGGTTTGTACAATTAAGCAAAACATATTAGAGTGTTCCATCACTTATTTCTAGGGTTAGGTTCCAGGATCTCCTGCAATAAGTGAAAAACTGCGATGTAGGGATATTATTTATTTTAATATTTATATATTATTTTAGTAATTATACACTATTTTAAGTCTTTATAAACTTAACATAAAGTGAAGGAAAGGCCCTTCAAGGCTGGAGGGAGGGAGGACTGAGGAAGGAAAGCGCCTTGGAGAGCAGGGGTGGCAAAAGCCCACAACACAGCAAAAATGCTATGATATAAATTTAAAATTAATATTTTTGAAATCTGCGAAACAGCGAGTCCACAATAAGCGAACCACGAAGTAGCAAGGGGACACTAATTGCTAGGACAGTAGAGTCTCGCTTATCCAACTTTTGTTCATCCATTCTGTTTTATCCAACGCAGTCAGCCTACCACCCAGACCCACTCCTGTTTCAATACATTGCAATGTTTTGGTGCTAAATTTGTAAATGCTGTAATTACTACATTACTGTGTTTTCAACTGCTTTTTCTGTCGATATGTTGTAAAACATGATGTCTTGGCACTGAATTTGTAAAATCATAATGTAATTTGACATTTAATAGGCTTTTCCTTAATACCTCCATATTATCCAACATTTTCGCTTATACAAACTTCTGCCGGCCCATTTATGTTGGATAAGCGAGACTCTGCTGTACCATTACAAATAAAAGTTACTTATACATTCTTCCAATAGCAAAATAAAGCCAAGTTACCTATGGGAGCTTCAATGCTTTTGAGATGAAACATGATGTTTTACAGCAGTGATTCTCAACCTGTGGGTCTCCAGATGTTTTGGCCTTCAACTCCAAGAAATCCAAACAGCTGGTAAACAGGTTTACAGAGTGGTTGAACCCCTGGCTTCTGCAAGTCCCTTTGATGCTGCATTCAGATTTGTTTAAATGACTAAAAATATCTAGTATAGAGCCTTATTGCACAAGACCCCTATCCTGCTATAATGGTCTTGTCAGTAAAAACACTATGCATTCGGGAATGATGTTTTTCATTGTGCATATTTGGAATCCTTCTAAGATTACAGCAGCTGTTAATGCCAAAACGTTATTGCACATGGCCTACCCATCCACTGCTGCCTTTGATATTGTTCCCACCCTTTTTCATTGTCTCTTTTATGAGAAGTGTCAGAGCTAGTCACTAATTCAGTTATATTTGAGAAGAAAGGTAAGTAAAGAGGTATTTTGCAATTATAATTACAATAGTAATTATTGTTAGGGGAAGTATGCCACACAATTGCAATTTTTAAAAGTAGCTTTCCAGGCACTGGTATCCCCTGAACTCTTTGTGATTCCTTCTAGAAGCTTCTCTTGTTTGGTTCCTGATAAGGGAGTGGCCCTCAGAGATTCTATCCAAATAAACTTTTAAAAACCAATACAGTTTTTAAACTAATGATGAAAGATCAGTTTCAAGAATTCTGTCTCGATTGGCTCTTTAAGAAGAAAGAGATCAGGTAGCATATACAATTATTCATGTCCACTGCTCCAGTACAATCTCGAATTAATTTTAGTATGAACTTCCCTAGGTGTACAAAATAAATGCAAGAAGTGAGGAGGAGAATAATATTCATGATGTTGTGGAGGCTTCTAGGGATTGTATATCATCTAAAGATATTTCTTACGTTCCTAATTCCACTTTTGAAATACCAAAACTTAAAGTCACTTGCTATTCTCAGAAAAAGTGGCCCCACTGATTTAACTATAATTATTTATATGTATATATGCCCCCAACAGTATATATGCCCCAACTATGCAAGCTGACCCTGTGGAGAAAGACAAATTCTACTCAGACCTACGCCACCTCATACAAAAGGTCCCTGCAGAAGATAAAATCATTATCCTTGGTGATTTCAATGCCAGAGTAGGAAAAAACTTTGAAGCCTGGAAAGGTGTATTAGGCAAGCACGGTGTTGGAAACTGTAATGATAATGGGCGCCTTCTGCTAGAGTTTTGTGCAGAACAGCAGCTGACTATTACAAACACCATCTTTCAGCAGAAAGATAGCTTGAAGACCACCTGGATGCATCCCCGATCCAAGCAGTGGCACCTCATTGACTATGTTTTAGTGCGCCAGAGAAACATTCGTGATGTCCGTCATACTCGAGTGATGCCCAGTGCAGAATGTCAAACAGACCATCGCCTTGTAAGATGTAAACTAAATCTACACCTTAAGCTCAAACCTAAGAGGGGTGGCATCTTAAAGAGGAGACTCCAAGTCAACAGTCTTCAACAGGCTGTTGTGAGAGACAACTTCCAGGTAAATCTGCAAGCAAAACTTGAAGTCCACCCTACAGATTCTTCTCCTACAGCGCTCTGGCAACACATCAAAAACAGTATCCTGCAGTCTGCTGAAGAATCCCTAGGATTCTCCCTTAAGAAAAACCAAGACTGGTTTGATGAAAACAACCAAGAGATCCAGGAGCTGTTGGCAAAGAAGAGAACCACTCACCAGGCATTCCTCGCCCAGCCATCTTGCCATGTAAGAAAAGCAGCCTTTCGTCTCGCATGTAGTAAACTCCAACAAACACTCAGAGACATCCAGAACAAGTGGTGGATTGATTTATCAGAAAAGACACAACGCTGTGCAGATCTCGGTGATCACAGAGGTTTTTATGAAGCTCTCAAAGCAGTGTTTGGACCTACTTATCAGGTCCAAAGCCCCTTATACAGTACAGATGGTCAAACACTAATTACTGATAAAACCTCCATCCTGAACCGATGGGCTGAACATTTTCAGGGTCTCTTTAATGCCAGCCGAGTAGTCCAAGGTTCAGCTATCCAACACATGATACAACAACCAATGAAAATGAACTGGACACAGCTCCCACTCTGGAAGAGACCATTGAGGCCATACAGCAGTTGAAACAGGGCAAGGCAGCCGGGATCGATGGAATCCCACCTGAAGCTGGGAAACAGGGAGGTCATGTACTGCATGCTAAATTCCACGAGCTCCTTGTGAGTTGCTGGGAAAAAAAGGTGAACTGCCATCAGATCTCCGAGATGCAGTTATCATCACCCTGTATAAGAAAAAGGGAACAAAATCCGATTGCTCAAACTATCGAGGTATAACACTGCTCTCCATTGCTGGAAAAATCCTTGCAAGGATACTCCTGAACAGATTAGTACCGGCTATTGCAGAAGAACTTCTCCCTGAAAGCCAATGCGGCTTCAGAGCAAATAGGAGCACCACAGATATGGTTTTTGCCCTTAGACAACTGCAAGAGAAATGTAGAGAGCAGAACAAAGGACTCTATGTAACATTTGTCGACCTCACCAAAGCCTTCGACACTGTGAGCAGGAAAGGTCTGTGGCAGATCCTGGAACGTCTAGGATGTCCCCCAAGTTCCTCAAAATGATTGTCCTGTTACATGAGGGCCAGCACGGTCAAGTCAGATATGGCGATGCTCTCTCGGAGCCCTTTCTCATAACTAATGGAGTGAAACAAGGTTGTGTTCTTGCACCAACCCTATTTACAATCTTCTTCAGCATGATGCTCCAAAGGGCTATGGCAGACCTACAAGAAGAAGACGGCATATATATACGCTTTCGTACTGATGGTAGCTTGTTCAACTTAAGCCGTCTGAGGGCTCGCACTAAGACTCTAAACTATCTAGTCCGTGAGCTACTTTTTGCTGACGATGCTGCCCTTGTCGCCCATTCAGAAGCAGCCCTGCAGCGCCTCACATCCTGCTTTGCAACAGCTGCAGAGCTGTTTGGGCTGGAAGTCAGCCTGAAGAAAACAGAAGTCCTCTACCAGCCCGCACCACAGGAAGAACACCACCATCCTCACGTCAGCATAGGCACATCTGTGCTTAAGTCCGTTCAGCAGTTCACCTACCTGGGAAACATCATCTCTTCAGACGCCAAGATTGACAAAGAGATAGATCACAGATTATCAAAGGCATATAGTGCATTCGGAAGGCTTCACAAAAGAGTCTGGAGCAACAAGCACCTGAGACAAAGCACCAAAATCAGTGTGTACAGAGCTATCATACTGTCCATTCTCCTCTATGGGTCTGAAACATGGGTCACCTATCGCCAACACCTACGACTCCTCGAGCGCTTTCATCAGCGCTGTCTTCGCACAATCCTAAATATACACTGGTCCGACTATGTGACTAATGTTGCTGTCCTTGAGCAAGCAGGGATCACCAGCATTGAGGCCATGCTATTGAGAACACAGCTGCGCTGGGCAGGACACGTCTCTAGGATGGAGGACCACCGCCTCCCAAAGATACTACTCTACGGTGAACTCGCCACGGGTCAGCGCAAGAGAGGCGCCCCCCAAAAGAGATATAAGGACTCCCTGAAACAACATCTCAGGCTTGGCCAGATTGATCACCAACAATGGTCCACCCTGGCCTCACATCGGGAGGCATGGAGAAGCACTATCCACAATGCTGCGGCCTCTTTCGAGAAGACACGCCGAATGGGTCTCGAAGAGAAACGACAACGCAGAAAGAACCGCAACTTGGAAAAACATCACCCAAGGAGACTTTCTGCTGCGCTTTCTGCAACCGAACTTGCCTATCTCAGATTGGCCTTTTTAGTCATCAACGCGCTTGTAAAAAGCGTGGGATGAGTCCTTCCTGAATCTTCGTTCGCGAAGTAATGCCGAGAGAGATTTATATGTAAATTTACCATTCAGTAATAAATTGAATAGATTCATTGTAACTGAGACTAGTAATTTAGGCTAATATATATGACTTTCCCAATTTGGTGCACTTGTGAGGAAGGAGTTGCAATTCAACATAACTGGAAGAAAACAGATTGGGAAGCTAATGTACCCATATTACTTTCTGTGTGTATTTGAACCTTCAAATTTCCTTTTGGCTTATGGCCTATAGATTTCATAAGGTTTTCTAAAACAAGAAATCCTCAGAGATGGTTTTCCCAGTTCCCTCCTCTGAAATACAGCCTATAACCCCTGGTATTCACTGGCAGTCTCCAATCCAAGTGATTACAAGGGCTGACCATGCTTCGTTTCCAAGATCACACTGGATTTCATGTTTTTTGTGTATTTAGGCCAAATGGATGCATGAGATTTGTATACATGTTGAGATTTGCATGAGATTTGTATACATGTTGTTTATTTGTATTGAGTAGAATAAAGCAAGATTACCAGCAGAGTCTTTCAGTTATAAATCAGGGTGAAGAATGTTCGAACTTGCTCAGTGGAATGTTTAATGTGCAGAAGGTCCTGACAAGTAATGAGCAAGCTGTTTCTCTAACAGATGGTATTGGCCACATGGCCCACCTATCACACAATTCAGCAGTTCACAATTTAACAGTTCACCAATGTGTTTACTTTGTTGAGATCGAGTTTTAGGAACCAATGGTCCCATTAAAAGCACAAACTACACATGTCCTCAGTAAATTTGGTGGGATTTTCTCTGATGTTTAACATGTGTGCAATAATTAGAGATTTAGGATTACGAGAAGGCCAATAGACTTTAGCCTCACAGCAGCACACATAGGTTGGTCCATAGGAGTTTGTTTAAATAGCTCTTTTAACTTTTTAAAAGTTTGATCAAAATAATCTTTGGCTTTTAAAATGTAGGCTTCCCTGAGAGCACTTTGTTTGAAATTTTAAGGACATGTGACCTTGACATCTTAATAAGTAGTAGATTATTGTTGTGTATTGTTTTTATTTTGAAAACAGTTGTATTATTCCTTGCTTTCAAGGGCATCAATTGTCCCAGTCTACTGCTGTCAAGACACATTTTATATGCTCTGAAGCACTAATAAAAATTCAAGAATATCCAGCAGAATGAAAACAAGTCTATTAAATTCTTGCTGTCTCTGTGTGCTGAAATGATTATCAAAAGGAGAAAAGTGTGTTGTGTTAAATTAAAAGTGCAAGCAGCATAAGACAGTATACGCAAAAGAAATGGCAAATACTTTCATGCTTGATTATGTTAATATAAACAACAAATTTCATGAACTGGAGGTGAGTAAATATCTCTGTAAGAGGCAGAGCATTATCATGCATGCTAGTGATACATTATGCTTAAAATGGTCTCATTGCCAAGCTAGACATTTATTCTGGGGTGGGAAGAGTATGGTTTTGAGTTTAATTTCCTATGTGCTCTACATAGAGCTTTCTTTGAAGGGTACTTGGCATCTATTGTTAGTATATAATACAGTAGGCAGATTGTGAAAAGGGATCTCGCAAAAGGAGCATATGAATGTTAATGCTCTTACTGGTTACCAATCTATTTTTAGGCTCATTTCAAAACAATTGTAATGACATGTATATTCCTAAATGGCATCGGATTAGGGTCTCTACCTTCTCCTATAACAGCCTCCACCCAACAGTGATCATTTTTGGACTGCTGCCTATGTGTCCCAATACATCCAAAATATGCTTTGGTGTGACCAGGGAGAAGTCATTTTGTGTGATTGCTCAACAGAGTTGCTGGACATAGGCTTTAGATCACAAGAAAGTGAATTGCTTTCTTTTTAATGATTTTTGGAAGTTAGTAAAAACACTCCTTTCCAGGAAAGCATTGGGTTTAATCTTTGGTTAACTTTTATGCAATTTTCCCACTTCTTGGCAGGGGGTTGGACTGGATGGCCCATGAGGTGTCTTCCAACTCTATGATTCTATACAGCTGTTGGTACATTGTTGCTTTAGTTTCTTGAGGCAAATGTTGTAAAGTATTTAACATATAGTTCAAATTTTGTTTTTAGCATCTTCGATGTTTTTAAAGGGAAGTTGAAATATAAATGAGTTAAATAAATTTTATTTAAAAACGTATTCCCTGTTTCTTCTGAACCTGCTCTTTCTGCCCCAAAACATGTGGAAAAAGAACTGGGCGGAGAGTTGGGGGACCAGGTGGGCATTTATTAAAAAGCAATGTCCTAACTCCCCCCCAAAGCTAAATCCCATTCTGAGTGCAATAGGACAGTTTTAGTGTGAGAAGAATCATAAACATGGTCTTATCTTAACATGCTTTAAATGAGATCTTATTCCATCCACTGATTGATATGAGATATGTCAGGAGACAGATGTGGCTTAATTTCCAAGCAGTGTAGCCAACTTTCTATTTTCAGTAATGAAACATATGGTTTTGGTGACAAGGAGGATTGGTCTCTCACTTATATTTTGAATACCGATAGTGTTATATCAATGTCGTTGTGTTCATGCTGTAGTTCTTTCCAAAGAATACAACCCTGCGCTCTTTGGGGGGGAAAGATTCCACATTCCATGGGATCTTCTGAACTGCAGGCAACCCTTTCTCTTCCAGGTCAAGAGTTCAACATTTTATCTTTGCAAAATTTGGGGAAATCTCATTAGTCCAAACATTAAGATTTGTTTGGAGTGACACAAATTCCTGTCTTAGAATCATCCATTGTTCATCCAAGTCAGGAATCTGGGAATGTATCATTTTGGACAGCATATTTGGTAGCAGACAAAGATCAGCTTTCGGGAGTGTGTTTCTCTCTATAAAATAGGAAATATGTGGCATTATGAAATAGATTCTGGACTACTAGACTGAGCTCTGCTCTCTTTTAATGCTGCATCTTTCTGTACAAAATTATTAAAGACAAGTATAAGAAGCTAATTATAATGCAATGAGTTCTATGCGTTCATGATTGTAAAAAGTAACAGCAGCAGACTTCCTTTTAAGTAACTTGTAACAGACCAGATTTCTTTAGAAAGGTTTCTTTCCAAATTCAAATCTATCTTCTGTAGCGAGAGGGATAAAGATTTCATGTGTAATTTGGGAGCATTGTTGTCAGGGATGCCTGAGTTCCTACAGCCTGGCTGTAAAAGCTTATGTTTGTGAAAACAGAAAATGTTAATTTCTCTATCTTTTCTTTTCTGCAGAGAATTTACCATGTTGTACTCTTATGGGGCATGGTTCATTAACTTGTCTTTTGCTATTTTGATAGAAATGAAAGCATGCTCTGGAAGTGCAGAACTTGGATATATATATATATCCATTCTTCCACAGTCTTGGTGGGGAAAACCCATGTGAGATTCCTATTTATTTCAGTGGGCTTTGTATTTGAGAGGTTCAGAGTGAATCATGCCCATAAATTCTCCAGTCAGTTGATCTTAAAATTCGTGTCCCTTTGATCTCTGTTGAAAAGCTAATAACATTTCATTAGGCATTTCAGTAATCCCATTCATTCTGCAAATATTGCTAAACGAATGTTAACAATCAGACACATTATATTGCTATGCTTTAAAGTTGAAGAGCAGATTTAGGGCTTTGTATATTTCCCCTTTTCTATCTGTTCATTGTAGTCTTGACTGGCTTGCAGCTAACCCTCTCAAAGCTCGGCTAGTATATTTTATATAAGCAAACATGAACAGGAATGTTAAATGTAAAGTATCTGGAAAAGTACCCCCCAAGATATTAAACTTTAGGATAAGATTATTATTTCTGCTGCAGGACTGTAATCTTTCATCTACTTAAAATCATGCAGCAGGTCTAAAATCCAATCTTTTCTTAAAATCATTTTTATTGATTGGAATCTTTATAGAGTAACATTCAATAAAACATACAGAAAAAGAAAATGCCACACAAAACTACCATAAAGATACACAATAAAAATAAAAATGACCTAAAATGACCAAGTTATGCATTACAGTAGTGGTTCTCAGGTGTTTTGTCCGACAACTTCCAGAAATCCCAGACGGTTTTCCAGCTGTTAGGATTTCTGGGAGTTGAAGGCCAAAACATCTGGGGACCCACAGATTAAGAAACACTGCACTACAAACTAAAGTACCTAAATAAAAAATAGAAAGAGAACAACAGAAAAAACCCAAAATCCAAGAAAACCAAAAATGGGGAGGTGGGTGGAGAGATGAGATGAATTAGGACCCCATCACATGGTGGTTCTTGATGTGGGGAACAGTGGGAGATCCGTGGGGCTGTGGGGTGAATCCATCGCCCAGCCCCCTACATTGCCTGCTTGCCCATCACACACACAGTGTACCTTTCTGGTGTGCTCCTTTGCTGTCCCCATGATTTTAGATCTGAACACGGGTAGTCTCCCATGTTCGGAATGCCTCATCGTAGAACACTTCACAAATGCAGACAACATGGAGCCCCACCAGAAGTAGCTGTGCGTCATGTGATGAGATTTGGCAGGCTCTGTGTTGGCTGCATCGACTAAGTGTTCTATGACAGGAACATTTCCAAATGTGTTGAGGTCCACATAATTGCGTTTTCTATGGTTATATCTTGAACTCTACAGTCCCGCCTTTATTTACTTAATTTGAAAATTGGACTTCATTTAGTTGTTTGAATGGTACTAATCAAAGCCAGATTATCTAATGACTATCATTCTCAACCAAAGAGGTTTCCAATTTTTCAAAAACATTACTAGTGATTTTTTTTGCTAAATCATTTCACTTTAATAGCCATTCTTCTTTAGGAGGCATAAATCACTCAGGTCCTACATTCAATCAAAAGTGATTCATAGAGTCAGAGAGTTGGAAGGGGCCTCATGGACCAATGGGTTTAATATCTTGCTCATTGCAGGATCTGCAACTAAAGCACAGCCCAGCCTTATTTGAAGCTGTCGAGAGAAAGAGATCCTACTATCTCTTGCCAAACCCTTCCACACTGACCTATATCCCAGGATCTGATCCCAGATCATCTGTTTATCCCACATTATCTGGCAATGTAGACTCATATAATCCAGATCAAACCAGATAATCTGGGTTGGATCCTGGGATATAGGGCAGTGTAGATCCAGCCTTGGTCTCAAGACATTTCTTGGTCTCAAGACTTAAAACCATTAGATTTGGAGTGCATCTAGCCTGCGGAATAAAAGCAGTTTGTCACCACTTGCCATGGCTCAGTATTATGGAATCTTGGAATTTGTAGTTTGGTGAGGACCAGCACTCTTTGGCAGAGAAGACTAAAGGTGTTGTACAACTGCAACTCCCATGATTTCATAGCACTGAGCCAGGGCAGTTAAAGTGTTGCCAAACTGCATTAACTGGAAAGGAAAACATCACATTCATCCTCTCATTACCTATAGGCAATTGCATACTATTGTCTTGCAGTGATTTCAGTATCTTTATGTGGGATTTTCTGGACAGATTTTTTAGCGCGCACACACAACTATTTTAGGCATTAAAGACAGTGAGTGAAAACAAATCCTGATTCCAAATTGTTAGAAGCGAATGGAATATTTGCACACCCACACACAAATATATAGTTGGGCCTATGTATAGAGAGTTCACTTTGGCTGAACTTGCTGGTGGGGCCTGCCGGTCAGCCAGGGAGCTATTGAGAGTTGCAAGAGACAGCAAATTATGGGCCACTTAGCCAGGCCTTAGTAGTAGGCAAGCTCCTTGAGCATTAATGAGAGATGAGATCACAAAACATCTGCAGAAATATGAGCTGACAGAATCAAAATCATCCTGGATTTGCAAAGTGTAAATCTTGTCTGAGAAAGCAGAATTTTGTAAAAGGAGCTAATGTATAAAGGAAGGAGAATATTGAAAGCAGTGTGCTTAAAGCATCTACTCAGAAGTAAGTCCTGCTGAGTCCAGTATGACTTGCTAGAGCTAGGTCTGCAGCTTCGAGAGTGTAAGTCTGGGGAAAAATTTCATACTTGTCAATGAAAAATTATGATTGAAAAAAATAGTCATATTGGAACGTGTACATAGTTTATTAATGTACTCACTAATTATATGAAGGTTGGCCTCAATAAAGTATAATGATCCAATCTGACAGTCATTTTCTAAGAAACTCAGGCATAATGAAATACATAATGAGACTCAGAACAACAATGGTTTGTATTTAACTGAGATAAATTCCCCTAAATGCAGTTTTTAACTTTGGGAGCATTGACATTTTAATTATGGGAGCTCTGTCTGCATATATTGGGGATTGGAACCAGTGTGCCCAAGATTGGAAAGTTAGCACCACTGCTGTTGAGCCATCTTTTAGTTCCCAGAGACGTTGTGACAGTTGTGTCCTGCTACCAGCATTGAGGACACTTGTAATCTTGTGACTACCAGATCAGATTTTGTGACATTGTGGACATAAACCATGTTATGGATGTACCTAATTTACTTGACATACTCAGGGCCCTTCCACACAGCCATATAACACAAAATATCAAGGTAGATAAACCACAATATCTGCTTTGAACTGGGTTATCTGAATCCACACTGCCATATAATCCAGTTCAATGTGAATTTTATACACCTTTGTAAAAGGGGCCATAGAGGAACATTTTAACATCCCTAAGAGAAGTCAAACTTGGATTCCACCATTGAAGTACGGTGTTCTTTCAGAAATGAACTTGAACAGATGAGGGTGGAGTGGAGATTCAAAGACAGAAAAGAGCGTCTGTTTTTCCATACTCTACAGACAATGCACTCTCTTATTGTCTGTACTCAGAACATACTGTTACAACCAGCCCGTCCTTGGTTTGCCACTCCCATGTGGTGAGAATAGATTTACGTGGTAAACTGATGTATGTAATATCTCACAATGTAGTTAATTGGGCATTTACAGAAGACCATTTATGCTAATTGGAACTTGACAAGGATTCATTATCAGGGATGGATAAACACTAGGCATAAGAAAAAAGTTATGAAAATTAAAAGAAATCGTAAGTGATTCGTATGTAATGGGACTTTCTAGTTTATACGCATCACGGCAGCTAACCAGGAAGTAGACTTTCTTTTACGGTCCTTGAGGCCAACAACTTGCGTAATGATCGTAATTAATTCTTAATTATTGTACTACTCACTTCTCCCTGTCTTCTCCCCCTCATTTCCTTCCCGCCTTCATTCATCTTCTTCTTTTTCCCGCATTTCTATGGGGAACTGGAAGTGACGCTGCTGCTAGGCATTCTGGAAAGTGTAGTCCTCCACACTTCTCCTCCCTCTCCCCCCCTCTGCTCTCTCTTCCTCCTGCACTCTCTCACATGCTTCTCTGCCCCCTCCTCTTTCCTGGTGGCTTCTCCCCCCTCCCTTCTCTTCCCCGTTGCTCTGTCTTGCCCCACCACACGGGCCAACTTCACACACACACACACACACTTCTCCTCCTTTCTCTCCCTGCACTCTCTCACATGCTTCTCTGCCCCTCCTCTTTCCTGGTGGCTTCTCCCCCTCCCTTCTCTTCCCCTTGCTCTGTCTTGCCCCATCGCACGGGCCAACTTCAGCCCTCCAGGTGTTTTGGACTTCAACTCACACCATTCCTCACAGCCTCAGGCCTCTTCCTTTTCCTCTCAGCCTGGGCAAACTTGGGCCCTCGCTCCCTCAGGATCGGGGTGAGAGAGAGGCAGCGAGGAGCATGGGGGGGCTCCTCCTCCTTTTTTTGCTGCTTCCAAGAATAGAATACCCCCTCCCTCCCTCCCTCCTTCCCTCCCTCCTTCCTATTTGGAGAGTCCCATCTAGAATTCAGTGTGATTTATTCAAGTTTTGGCCTACAACTCCCAGAAATCCCAGCCAATTTACCAGCTGTTAGGATTTCTGGGAGTTGTAGGCCAAAACCATCTGGAATGCGCATGCGCTGGCATACGAACTACTAACGAATGTCGTTAGTAATGACGCTACATTTTAGAAATTTTTGGAAATTTTTTTGTAAGTCTTTCTATTACTAATCTAAAAATCCCCCCCATTAGATTTTCAATTTCCTATTTTTGGGTTCTAAACCATGCCTTTTTTTTGTATAATTTTTATTCATTCCAACACAAACAAAAAAAACAACACATCACAGACTTGCCGACCTAGACCATCGGCATGCACGTAAACATAGACATACACAAAACCATAACAATAACATAACCTAAAATCATTCCCCCCTCCCTTCCTACCCCCCGCTCCCACCACCGATCACCTACACAAATACATTCCCCCTATTGCCCTCCTAATCCGTTTTGCAGAGGCTCATACTTCATTCGACCGTAGCACAGAAGGGTGGTCTTACTTCCCCTTTCTGTGATCTAGAACTTAGTTGTCCGATTATTCCATATTTTCACTTCTGTGTTGCTGTTTGTCATATTAACTTGTATTTCTTCGCCTTAAGATAATTGGTATATTTACTCCAGTCCGTTCTATTTTCAAATGCCCTGTTTTGCGCTACTTTCTGTGTTAGCAAATCCATATTCATTATGTCGTAGACTTTTTTTAACCAATCTTGGTATGTTGGGACTTCTTTAAGTTTCCAAAATCTGGCCAGACTTATTCTTGCTGCAGCAGCCAAATAAAAAAGGATTTTATCATCATTTTTATCTAATTCAAAATCAAATATCCCCAACAGAAAATATTCTGGCTTAAAATCAAATTTTATTCCCAGAATGTCTTTTGACCTCTTAAATATCTCCCACCAAAATTTCTTTACCAATTTACATTCCCACCACACGTGGGAGTAAGTCCCAACATTTGCTCCACATTTCCAACATTTCGCATTTAATTTTCCTCTGCTAAACTTCGAAAGCTTTTCTGGTGTTAAATACCACATGTAAAATACCTTATACCAATTTTCTTTTATCTCAACCGCATAGGTAAATTTTAATTTTTTACACCACACTTCTTCCCATTTGTACAAATCTATAGTATGACCCACTAGTCTGGCCCACTTTACCTTTACCTCCTTAATAACATTTTCCTCAGTGGCCCAGCCTAGTAATAGTTGATAGGATTTCCGTATGATTTTAGTGTCACTTTTTACAATTTTAGACCAATTAGAGTCTTTTATTTCAAACCCCTTTTTCCGATCTTGTTTATAATTCTCCTTTATTTGCCAGTAGTGGAACCACGTTGTACCAGGTTCCACTCTCTGCATCTCCTCCAACGTCATCAGGTCCACTTCCTGCCCTTTGATCTTTAATACATTTTTGTACGTCAACCACCTCTCCCTCGGGATTTCCCTCTTATGGTCTGCCTCTATCGGAGAAAACCACAGGGGGGTTTTGTTACATAATCTTTCTTTATGCTTATCCCACACATTGATAAGAGCCGCCCTTATAAAATGATTCCTGAAACCTTTTTCTACCATAACCTTGTCTCTCCAGAGATAGCTATGCCATCCCCGGAAAAGATCTTCTCCTTCCAGAGCCAAAAGTTTCTTTTTTGTCAGTGTTACCCATTCTTTCACCCATACCAGTACCGCAGATTCGTAATAGATTTGGAGATCCGGCAATGCCATGCCTCCTCTTGTAATGTTATCTTTCAACTGTTGGAAGCCTATCCTGGCCCTCTTGTTTAGCCACACAAATTTTAATATATCCTTTCTCCACTCTTCCAAAATTGCTTTTGTCCTTAGGACTGGTATTGTTTGAAACAAAAATAATATTTCGGGTAACACAGACATTTTAACCAGGGCTATCCTGCCCATCAGTGAGAGTTGCAGCTTACTCCATTTTTTTAACTTTAACCTTATTTCCCTCCATTTTCTTTCATAGTTATTTTGAAGTAGGTGGGCATTACTTCCTGTCAAAAAGACTCCCAAATACCGGACCATTTTCTCTATCTTGATTCCTGTTGTTCTTTGCAGAGTCTCTTTTTTCTTTTCCGTCATATTCTTTACAATAAATTTAGTTTTATCTTTATTTATTTTTAACCCGGCGACTTTCCCATAAGTCATTAGTTCCTTCCACCACACATTCCATTGTTGCAGAGGGTCTTCTATTACGCAGACCATATCGTCTGCATATGCCGAGACCTTATACGTGTTGTTAGGAATTCTCAGCCCTTTGATTTCTTTATTTTGTCTTATACTTTCTAAAAGGACTTCTAATGTCAGTACAAAAATCAAGGGTGACAGCGGGCAGCCTTGTCTTGTACCTTTCATTAATTTAATTTCTTTTGTCAGCTGGCCATTTATAATAATTTTAGCCGTTTGTTTGTCATAGATTGATCTAATCGCATTCTCAAAATAAAACCCCATATCCATTTCTCTTATCAACTCAAATATAAAATTCCAATTAACCTTATCAAAGGCTTTTTCGGCATCCAAAAAGAGGATGCCGACTTCTTTTTGGGTATGCTTGTTATAATACTCGATTATGTTCAGGATCAACCTAGTGTTGTCTTTAATTTGACGGCCTGGAAGAAAACCCGTTTGGTCCTTGTGCACTCTTTCATTCAGGACCACTTTCAATCTTGCTGCCAGTATGCCCGCGAAGATCTTATAGTCCGTGTTCAATAAGGCAATTGGACGAAAACTTTTAGGTGTCTTCATATCTGAGTCATCTTTTGGTATCAGCGTGATGTTTGAGTGAGTCCAGGAGGGTGGAAGTTTACCTTCATTCAGAACTTTATTCATCACTTTCAACATTGATGGTATCAGCACCTCTATGTGCACCTTGTAAAAGTGTGATGAGAAGCCGTCCGGGCCTGGGCTCTTGTTTAATGCCAGAGTTTTGACTATTGCCCTAATTTCTCCCTCGTTTATTTGTTTGTTCAAATTCTCTCGTTGACATTCTGTTATCTTCTTTATTTTTTTACTCCCCAGATACTCTGTGATCCTTTCTCTGGGGATATTATCGTCAGAGTAAAGCGTTTTGTAAAATTTTACAAATTGCTCTTCTATTTCCTTTTGATATATGTACTCTTTCCCATTTTCACTGATTTTGTTTATATATTGCTTTTGTTTCCTACTTTTGATCTTCCAGGCTAACCAACGACCCACTTTATTCGCATTTTCAAAATGCTTCTGTTTCATTAGGTTAAGTTTCTTTGTTATATCCTCCAATTGGAGGGTTTCCATTTGTTTTTTAAGTAGGTCCAGTTGCGTTCTGATTTTAATGTCTCTTGGGTTACTTTTTAATTTTTTTTCCCATATGGAAATTTCCATCTCTAATTTTTGACATTTGTTTCGTTTTTCCCTGTTCCTTCTCGCTGCTTGTTGAATATAATGTCCTCGCATAAAAGCTTTAGCCGTATCCCAAATTATTTCTATTGGGGAATCTTCTTCTTTATTAAATTTGAAAAATTCCTTTAGCATCTCTCTGCTTTTCTCAACATCCTTAGGGATTTTTAGTAAATGGTCATTTAATCTCCACCTAAAGGTTCCCTCCCTATTTCTTGTATTGTCAATTATCAACTCCAGCGGTGCGTGATCTGATGTTATTCTAGTCAGGATTTTGATTTTTTTAATCTTCATTACCAAGTCTTTGGAACCCCACGCCATGTCGATACGCGACCATGACTGATGGGGGTTCGAAAAAAAAGTATAATCCCTTTCACTTTTGTGATAGTGTCTCCAAAGGTCTATCAGATTGAACTCCTCCAGGAGTCTCTTAAAACATTTTGGCATTTCCCCCTTGTTTGTTTTGCCTTTCCTGTTCTCTTTCTCCTCTGGCTTCTCTCCTGATTTATCCAGTTTCGCATTCCACACCCCATTGAAGTCCCCCATTATTAGGAGATAATCAAACTCTTGTTCTATAATTCTTCTATTTAGAGATTCCACAAATTTCTCTTTGGCCCCATTGGGTGCATAGATATTGCATAGCAGTATCTTTTTCCCCTCGTTCTCCAAAATAATTCCCAATTGTCTACCTTCTTGGTCCTTAAATACTTGATATGACTGAATTCTCTCATTGACAAAGGTTACCACCCCTCTCTTCTTTTCCTCACTTGATGCAAAATAAACTTTTCCAAATTGTTTCTGGTTTAAATATTTCACATGTTTCTGAGAAATATGTGTTTCTTGTAAAGAAATTATATCAAATTTTCCTTTTTAAAATTGGTTCCAAACTTTATTACGTTTATTAGGGCTGTTTAAGCCATTCACATTTTGTGAGTAAAATTTAAGCCTCTGTGCCATCTTCTTCCTTATTTCCTCCCCCTGCACCGGCCTGCCCGAATTCCATCAAGTCTAAATCTACTAAAGGGGATTTCTCCCTTAATCTTTTCCGTTGCTTTTCCGACGTCTGGTCTTTTTTCTCACTCTTCCAAGACTCCTTATCCTTTGCTTCTCCCTCTTTTGCTAGAAATCTTTCGTAGAACATTCTGGCTTTGTGTTCAGATGTTAGCCAGTGCTTTTCCCCCTCCCATGTTGTCGACAAGCCTTCTTTTTCCCATTTAAACCTTACGTTTTTCTCTCTCAGTATATCTGTGACAAAGAAATATTTTCTCCTTCTTTCTAAAACAGCTACTGGAAATTCTTTTAATATCACCACTTTGTCACCTTTGTAGAAGGTTGGGGTTTTGGCATTGGCCCTTATTATCTCATCTCTGACAGTTTTTCTGCCAAAGCAGACTATCGTATCCCGTGGCGTGCTATGTCTTTTAGCGTAGTTTGATTGCACACGGAACACTCTGTCCACATCTCCTTCAATTTCCTCTGCCGTAGATTGTAAAACCTCTGCGATTATCATAGTTACTGTCTCTTTGATATTTTCCTGCTCCTGTTCCCGAACATTTCTGAACCTAAGTTGAAATTCCTTCTCCTTTGCCTCTAGTGTCTCCTGTTGCAATTTTAAAGTCGCAATTGTCTTTTCCATGGTTACCATTGTCTTTTCCAGTTCTTTTTGTTGGGATTGCATTGCCTTGTTTTCCCTAACACAGTCTTTCTTCCCTTGTTGTAACAGATCAATGTCCTTTTGCATATTTCTTAGTTCCTCTTTAATCACCGTTTTCATTTCCTCCTTTAAATTTTTCTTTAGATCTTCCATCTCTCCTCTGATGATGTTATATTGAGAGTCTTGCTTTTCTTGAATCTGTTTCACATCTGTCTGGATTTTCAATATTTCTCTCATTAAATCCTTTGAAGAAAATTCCTCCGTTAATGAGCCCTTTCTTCCTAGTTGTTTATTCTCTGTTTTGTCCATTTTGGCTTTTGGTGTATTCATTCTTAGATTTTACACTTGAAGCCAGATGTGAGAACTTAAGTATTTAAATTTAAAGGAGTCTAGTCGCCGTGGGGAGATGGACTTAGTCAATGGGGGCCTAACTGTTGTTCAGAACTGAAACTCTGTCTTGTACCTAGTTCCAGATAACTTCCCCTGCCAGTTCACCTCTGTGGCTAATTTATGAGTTCTCCCCTGAAGCAGATGCAAAAGGCACCAAGGCCCCTATATGGAGGGCAGTAGGGATACAGATCCTTCAGTATTCTTCGCATAAGGTATAGCAGGTTAGATGTGTGAGGGTCAAATAATCTAGACGGGGATATTAGGGTAAATTTACTGAGGTTGCAAGGAGGGACTTCTCCTTCCAATGCTATTTTTATGTAATTTATGTGTTATCCCCTAAAGCAAATATGAAAAACTCAAAATTATAGTCCACGGAGAGCAAGCAAAGCACACTCCTTTAGGTGTTTTTTAGGACAGGTGTTAAGGTGAGATGTATAAGGTAGGGCACTCTAGACAGGGGGTAGTGGGGCGAAGTTCCAGGAGTGAAAAAGATTCATAGCAGTTTTGTGTGAGACCAGGGGGCGCTCAGTCACTTGAATATTCTTGAGGCTTTCCAATAAGGGCCAACGGGGAGCCAAAGCTGTCACTGGGCAAAACGGAGAGGCCAGACTAGGACCAACCCAAGACGAGAGCGGTTAGCAGGTCAACCGAAGCACTCAATCTCTCGAGTATTCTATCCTTCCTTTGCTTCCTTTTAGTTTGCTTTGCTTTCTTTAATTAATTTGGGTTGTTTGGGTTGTTTGCCTCCTTTGCCGCCTGTCGCCTATTGTTCCTTCCCGCTGCTCCGTCCTCCTTGTTTGTTTGTTTGTCAAGTTACTTATCCAAATCCCCAATACGCTGTGGGGAGATGGACTTAGTCAATGGGGGCCTAACTGTTGTTCAGAACTGAAACTCTGTCTTGTACCTAGTTCCAGATAACTTCCCCTGCCAGTTCACCTCTGTGGCTAATTTATGAGTTCTCCCCTGAAGCAGATGCAAAAGGCACCAAGGCCCCTATATGGAGGGCAGTAGGGATACAGATCCTTCAGTATTCTTCGCATAAGGTATAGCAGGTTAGATGTGTGAGGGTCAAATAATCTAGACGGGGATATTAGGGTAAATTTACTGAGGTTGCAAGGAGGGACTTCTCCTTCCAATGCTATTTTTATGTAATTTATGTGTTATCCCCTAAAGCAAATATGAAAAACTCAAAATTATAGTCCACGGAGAGCAAGCAAAGCACACTCCTTTAGGTGTTTTTTAGGACAGGTGTTAAGGTGAGATGTATAAGGTAGGGCACTCTAGACAGGGGGTAGTGGGGCGAAGTTCCAGGAGTGAAGAAGCCTCATAGCAGTTTTGTGTGAGAACAGGGGGCGCTCAGTCACTTGAATATTCTTGAGGCTTTCCAATAAGGGCCAACGGGGAGCCAAAGCTGTCACTGGGCAAAACGGAGAGGCCAGACTAGGACCAACCCAAGACGAGAGCGGTTAGCAGGTCAACCGAAGCACTCAATCTCTCGAGTATTCTATCCTTCCTTTGCTTCCTTTTAGTTTGCTTTGCTTTCTTTAATTAATTTGGGTTGTTTGGGTTGTTTGCCTCCTTTGCCGCCTGTCGCCTATTGTTCCTTCCCGCTGCTCCGTCCTCCTTGTTTGTTTGTTTGTCAAGTTACTTATCCAAATCCCCAATACGCTGTTTTATGCGGCAGTAGTTTAATTGCGTCAAAAGCGTAAAGCGTAAATTGCGTAAATTGCGTAGGTTGCGTTGATTGCGTTGGTAACCTTGGTTACATCGCCTACTTATCTTCTTCTTGACGTACTGACGCTGACGCTGACGCTGATGATGATGCTGACGCTGACGTTCTCCCGTGTCTTCCCGCGAGAGGTCGCCTCGTTTGCTTTGCTCTTGTTTTACTTGCCCCCGCAGAGCTGCTTAAAGGGGCCGCTGCTTTTTCCCCCTTCAGCAATCTCACCAGCGCGACCAAAACCGACAAAGTTACGGCGAACCGGTGGCAAGGCAAGGCAAGGCGAGTCTAAATTTTGTGTCCTTAGCTATATGGGGGTTTCCTCCAACCTTCTTTTGTAGATCCTATCGCCCGTTTTTCTCCAGGGTCTCCCGCCGCTATTCTTCCGCCTCTGCTTCATTCCTCACGGAAGACAGACAGACTCGATCTCTCTACGGACCATCTATATTTTCTTCGAATCCCAAAGTCAGTATATCTTGCCTCACGGCCTTGTGGGCCTTCTGCAGTTCGGCTGTTCTTGATGCTTTCTTCCCACCTTTCTTAATTTAAAATAGGGGCTGGCGTTCTGGCCCGGAGCTGCGCTCCCGGCTCCCTCTTTCCTCCTGTGCACCCGAACCTCTTTCTGTCTGTTCGTCAGACCCCCCTCCGGGACCCCGACCACAGACAGCCGGCTCTAAGGTTGGCACTTCGTCGACCTCAATCCGTCGTCGAAGGGGGGCAACTGCCCCTCCAAAGGGTGGAAAAAGGTGAGTTTGGTGAGCTTTGCTAGCAGCCTCACCAAACCGTGGCGTCCGCCATGATGCCCCTACCGGAAGTCCTAAACCATGCCTAATAAACACATCTATGGACCCAAGATAATATGGGCCACAAACACATATACAGTGTGTTTCAAAATGATGGACCCAATTTCAAAGCAATATATTCCATGATGGCAACATGTTGCACTTGCACAGAAAATTACAGATAGTTTAATGAATGATCAATTCCTCAAGTTTTACTAACCAGACAATACTAAGGAAATGGCAGTCGGAACTCGCCTCCTTCGTATGGAAGGGGGAAAAAGCGAGAATTAAACTAAAATATCTCCAGTCACCTAGTCAGCAAGGAGGATGTGGATTCCCAGATCTTCTGAGCTATTATGAGGCAAATTGCCTCGAAAATATTAAGCCATGGATAGAAATAAATGACCCAGAACTCCTAAATCTAGAAGGGTGGGAGAATAAAAACGGTTGGCATGCATATGTATTTTATAATAAAGCCAACAAAGAGAAAATCTTCAAGAATCACATCATAAAAGCGCCACTACTAAAAATCTGGCAGAAATATAAAGAGATGATGCTTGCTAAAATCCCACTTTGGATCTCCCCGACCGAAGCCTTTTCCATCTGTAGATTCACCAAAGAAAACGCCTTAAGGTACAGAGACTTAATTAAAAAAGAAAATAATAGCCACAGACTAAAAACTCAGGAGGAATTGAGAGAGTACAACATGGGTTGGCTCCAGTATAACCAGCTTAAAGCGAGATTCACAATAGACAAAGAGATAGGATGGGAAGATAAGCCCACAATAGGTGAGAAAATTCTCCTCCAGACACAGAGCAAGAGAGTCAGTAAACTATACAAACTTATTATTAGAAATAAATATGAAAAAATTACATCTCTAGATTATAGGGAAAAGTGGAACAAAAACCTGGGATACAGAATAAACCAGGAAAGCTGGGAGAGAACATGGGTGAACAATACAAAATACACTTGTGCCTATGCATTAAGAGAAAATTTATTTAAAGTGGCCCACAGATGGTACTTGACCCTAGTAATTTTAGATAAGATCTATAAAACTGGCAACGACCGCTGCTGGAAATGCCAGACAAACAGAGGTACATACTACCACTTATGGTGGACCTGCGGGGAAGTAACAAGATTTTGGGAAAAAATCCACAAGTTAATTGAAGAGTTAAGCCACAAAAAATTGATTTCAAACCTGAACTATTCCTTTTGAATATTCTAGAACAAAAAAATCTGGAGAAAGAAATAGAAAGGCTGATAACCTTTATTGTGACCGCCGCCAGAATCTCCCTGGCCAGAGATTGGCGGGCAAGGCCACCTTCCCCCAATGCATATTGGGAGGAAGGAGCTTTGCCACCCCTCCCTCGGGGGAGTGAAATGGGGAGGAACTGGATGGAGCCTCCCTGCAGCTGGGGCGTGGCTTCATCCACAGGAAGCCAGCCCCAGAGGCTCACTTCGACGAAGACAGCGACGAAGAAGGATGCAGGATTCCCCCTCTCCAACCTTTGGATCTTCTAAGAAGAAGCGCAGGTCGGTCTCGGGGGCCTACGGGAGAGGAAGGGACCCGCTGTGCTCAGCAGCGGGCCCCTCTTCTCCTCCTGCGGGTTCGGGGGGGGGGTTCAGCTGGGTGCCACAATTTTCTGCTGGCTCCCCGGGAGGGGGAGGGTTGGGGGCCCCGTTTTTCTGTCCTTTCTCCTTGCCCTCTTCTTCTTGTTGTTGTTCTCCTTGTTGTTTTTCTTCTTGTTCTTCTTTTTCTGTCCTTTCTCCTTGCCTCTTCTTGTTGTGTGCCCCCTTCTCCTTGTTCTTCTTCTTGTTCTTGTTGTTGTTTTTGGAAGGGTTCTTCTTGGTGGGTGGGAAGGACGCTGCCTTAACGTTGCGGGCCTGGCGGGCGGGTAGGCCTCGCCAGGCCCGAGCTCTCCCGGGCGGCCACGTGGCCGCCGGGACGCTGCCGGGGGGGGAGAGGGCCCCGGTTCCCCCTCCGCCCCCCCTTCCTTGATGTTGCGGGCTTGGCGGGCGGGTAGGCGCTGCGGGGGGGGGGGAGAGGGCCCCCCTTGCTTCAGGTTGCGGGCCTGGCGGGCCTTCTTCCCCAAAGTTCTTGGAGGACATTCATTTGCACTTCCTTTTCACGACAATGTGCAGTGCCATTAGACAATATTTAAAAGCTGGGGGGAAACAATGACTTAGCCTGGTACTGAAAAGCCAGTAGTATGGGTACCAAATGAATTGTTGTGGGGACCGCACCATTTTCATACAGATTTGGCTCAGTATGATGGTCAGGGTCACGAGTTCGAGGCCATGGGATGGATGCATATCTCCGTGCGGCAAGTGGCTGGTATGGTATTGCGTGGGAGGCCCAACGGTTGTTCGGCAGCAAGGTGCTCACATGGAGATTGTTTCTCTTTACAGGATGGCACCGCGGAAGAACTTTGGCGTCCCTAGGGGCAAGGGGCCGGCCAAGACGTCGGGGACAAAGCGCCCACCACCCCCTCCCGGATCGTCCTCGGAGGAGGAAGACGAGACCATGGCTATGGTTTTTGCTAGGATCGAGGGGTTCGAAAAAGGGGCCGGGATCGCAGTTGGCGGCACCAGCAGGAAAGTTATGCTTAAACACATTCTGTCTCGGGTGTCTTCCCTAGAGGCAGTGCAGCAGCAGCAGCGCATGACCCACACCGTCACCCGCCCAGAGGAGCAACAGCAGCAGGCAGAGGGGGCAGCCCAGCCGCAACAGGAGGCGGGGCCGGTGTCGGTAATCACAGCGGGGCCGACCCCAGCTCCAAGGCCAGTCCCGGTGATCACAGCCCTGCCAGCATGGACTGCTGCGCCAGTTCCAGTGATCGCAGCACCAGCACCAGCTCCGCCAGCACCAGCTCCGCCAGCCCCAGTCACGACACCGGTAATTACAGCCGGGCCAGCAGCAGGTAATAGCGCCGCACCAGCGTGGCCGTGGGACGGCGCCCCGGCACACAGCATGCTAACTAACCCTCTTACTCACCTCCCAGCATCTGTTATCACAGCACTGAGGGACGCAGGCCATGGTAATTTGCCAGTGCCAGTCAATTCAGTGGTTAATATTTCGCCTACACCCATAACCCTAGAGGCGGCAAGGACGGGGGATGCTAACCAGTTTTGGGGTACCAGCCAATGGACATTACCAGTAGCCCCATCAGTAACCACTTCGTCACTAGGCACGCACCTTTCCCAAAAGACACTAGAGAAAATATTGCGGAACGAGTACATTGACCTGTTTTCGTTGTGCTACAGGGAATTGGACAAAAAAGAAAGGGACGACCTAGATGACGAAGCCAAGGAGAAATTTAAAAAGCGGAAAATTGAGCACAATTGGGAAAATTGGTTTGCGGGTTTGACCATTTACGCTGACATTATCAGCAGCACATATCCTAGTCGGTCCAAGGCCTTATTTAAGTACCAAAAAATTATAAACGAGGCCCGCCTTAAATTCGCTGGTCCGGCCTGGCTCGGGTATGACAAGCGCTTCAGGTCGGAAGCGGCCGAGGAGCCCAATAAGCGCTGGGATTTAATAGACAGCCAGCTTTGGATGGCAATCATGAACGCGGCCAAGGCGATACCAGGCGAACTAACTGACAGTGGCCATATGATTCAAAATTTTAAAGGTGGGCAGCCCTTTCGCCAGGCGGCCCCGCGGCACCAGGGCCAAAGACCGCAGTCAATGTGCTGGGAATTTGCCGCCCAGGGTTCGTGCTCTCGAAAACCCTGCAGGTTCCAGCATGCTTGCACAATCTGCTGGGGCTCGCACTCTCAAAGGGTAGGCCTGGGCGGGGCACCACAAGGGAGTTCAGCAGAAGGAGCGCAGCCCAACCCAACCTTCCCAAGGGGCCCCAGCCCAATTAAGATGGGCCCCTTGGAACAGTGGCTGAAGAGGTACCCTGACAGAACTGCGGCAAATTATTTGCTAAGCGGCTTTACGCAGGGTTTCCGCATCCCAGCCCTAGGTCAGAGGACTCAAAGACTAGCCCCCAACCTTAGATCACTAGTGGGCATGGAGGCCATTGTTAAAAAGAAAATTGGCAAGGAGTTAGCGGAAGGCAGGATTCTAGGCCCCTTCGCTGCCCCGCCTACACAGTACTTCAGGGTCTCCCCGTTGGGAATAGTACCAAAGAAAGCGCTGGGCGAGTACCGCCTCATTCACCACCTGTCTTACCCCCGAGGGAGCTCAGTGAATGATGCGATACCGGACGACTTATGCATGGTGCGCTACACGTCCTTCGACGCAGCAGTTCGGCTAGTCAGGCGTCACGGGCCTGCAGCTGAGCTTGCTAAGTGTGACATAAAGTTGGCATTTAGGCTACTCCCGGTACATCCAGAGGATTTTGAATTGCTCGGCTTTTGCTTTGAGGGGCTGTTCTACATGGACCGAGCTCTCCCGATGGGCTGCTCGGTGTCGTGTGTGGCATTTGCAACATTTAGCACATTCTTAGAATGGGCCCTGAAGGCCAAGGCGGGGCTAAAAGGAGCAGCGCACTACCTTGATGACTTTCTCTTCGTGGGGCGCCATGGGTCAGGGCAATGCTATACCTTGTTACACACTTTTCAGCATTTAGCAGAGGAACTCGGAGTGCCGCTAGCGCAGGAAAAAACTGAGGGCCCGAAGACAGTGCTAACATTCTTGGGGGTTGAGCTAGACACGGTCAACCAGTTTTCCAGGCTGCCACCAGATAAGATCGCAGACCTGAGGCATAGGTTGGAACAATTCGTCCTCAGGAAGAAGGCCACTTTAAGGGAATTCCAAGAATTAATTGGTCACCTAAATTTTGCCTGCAAGGTGGTGGCACCAGGCAGGGCATTCCTGCGCAGATTGTGTGATGCCATCTCGGGCGTATCATCGCCGCATCACCACATTAGAATTACTCAACAAATTAAATCGGATCTGGCAGTTTGGTCACAATTTCTCCAAAATTACAACGGTTATTCATTTTGGCGGCAGGAACTGCTGGTAAAAGACGCCCTTAAGGTGTCATCCGACGCATCGGGCGCCATAGGGTTCGGGGTATACTTCGATGGCAAATGGTGCGCGGAGCGGTGGCCTGAGGAGTGGCATGTGACAGGCATCACATCCGACCTAACCTTCTTGGAATTCTTCCCCATACTAGTGGCTGTCCATCTCTGGGCGGACACATTCGCTAATTCCTCCGTCCACTTTTTGTGTGACAACATGGCCACCGTTCAGGTCATTAATACCCTAACATCCAGGTCACCCCGGGTGATGGGCGCGGTGCGTTTATTCACGTTGCACTGCCTGAGGTTTAACATTTTGTTTCGGGCATCCCATATCGCTGGACTGGACAACTCCTTAGCTGACGCTCTGTCTCGCATGCAGATGGGGCGCTTCAGACAGCTAGCGCCCGGCGCGGAAAGGGGCCCAGAAAACATGCCAAGCCATCTCTGGTTGGCTGGAGCGACGAGGTAACAGCGGGTATGTCCAGGGCCCTGGCCCCTAGTTCCAGGCGAGCATATTCAAGGGCAGTAAGAGACTTCACTGAATTCAGGGAATATTACGGTTTGCCCGAAAGATTCCCCGTACCTTACGAACACGTGGCCCAGTTTTGTGTATATGAGAGGAGGAGTGGTCGGGCCCCGCAGACTATTAAAGGCAAACTAGCAGCACTGGCCTACTGGTTCAAGGCCCAGGGCATGCCTGACTCGACCAATGACTTCCGAATACATAAAATCCTAGCGGGGTGGACAAGGGACCATGGGAAACCCGCGGATGACAGGCAACCTTTAACTCCCACGATCCTGAGGGGACTTAAGCAATTGTGGCCTACTGTGTGTGAGTCACAATATGAACAGGAGTTGTTCCACGCAGCAGCTTTGACAGCCTTCTTTGGGGCACTGCGGGTAAGCGAGTTGGTCGCGGGCTCCAAATCCGACTCCTCTCATCGGGCCTTGCTGTACTCCGACACCAAATTGGGACAGGGCAGGCTGGAGATCAAGCTGAGGACATCCAAGACTGACCAGCAAGGGAAGGGGTGCCTAATCGCACTATCAGGCGCCTCGGATGGCGATTTGTGCCCAGTCACGGCCATGGCCCGTTTCCTAGCACTCAGGGGTACTACACCGGGTTACCTCTTCTGTCACCAGGATAATACACCCCTTACAAAGTATCAATTCTGGACGGTTACGGCCAAATGTTTGGAATTGCTGGGCCTGGGCCAATACAAATTTGGGACACATTCCTTTCGGATCGGCGCAGCATCAACGGCGGCTGCAATGGGCTACGAGGCCCAGGCAGTTAAGGCCCTGGGGAGATGGAAATCTGGGGCTTATAAGGGTTACATACGGAGTGTGCTGTTGTAACATGTTATTGTTTCAGGTTCGGCCGGGCTGGAGCATAGGCGGAGGGTCTTGGTGTGCGGACACAGTTACATCTACTGGGCTGAGAAGGAAGCACGCAAGACCCCCTATGGACAGCACCTGGGCCTTGCCTCCATTGCCACTGTGGAATGGAGAGGTAGACGCGGTTTACGCTGGGACGGCCTGCTCCCCCTGTTGTTCGATTCCAGGAGTGGAGTTCCTCCTGATGTGTTGGTGATCCACCTCGGTGGTAACGACCTTGGCCTTCTGTCAGGCAAGGCGCTGTTCATGCAGGCCCGAGCGGACTTACAAAGGATTTGGCAGGCATGGCCCTGGGTTCACATCGTTTGGTCCGCCATCACACCACGATGCAAGTGGTCGGGTGGAGGGGACGTGAGGATGCTGGAGAGAGCACGGAAGCGAGTGAACTGGGCCATGCGGAACGTGGCGACAGGAGCCAACGGATCATGTATCGACCATCCGAATCTCAACCTTTATAACCCTTCCATTTTCAGGAGAGACGGAGTCCACTTTTCGGACCTTGGAAACCTTCAATTCTTAGCAGACTTGCAGAGGGCTTAGCAGGGGTGTTAGAAGACTTGGTGGGGGTTGGGAGGCAAGATGGACATCTACCCCCAATCTGTGGTGGAAAATAGATAGGGAAACTCCCTGATTTCAGTGGGCATTCAAGACATCCCCCCGTTGGGGGTGGAAGCCATACAGTTAATACTCAATCAAAGTTCAAGTTGATCGGGGAAGTTTGGTTATGGCTGGGAATGGGAAGAGTTTGGGATCTACACTTGGGGGACCAGAACTCGCTCCCATTCCCCTTTCACAGGCTGCCTTGGCCAGTTGTCAAGGAGCATAGTTTTCTGCCAGCAATCTAACATCAAACAGGTAGGGTGGCTACCTGAATTGGATTCAGCAAATTCCTGACACCCCTTGAGTTAAGGTTAAGGTCAATTAAATAGGTAACAATTCGAATAAATGTTGCCCAATTGGAAACCCAACCACTATTGTCGTGTGTCTTCTTTCGGGGGTGGGCGGGCAAGGCCACCTTCCCCCAATGCATATTGGGAGGAAGGAGCTTTGCCACCCCTCCCTCGGGGGAGTGAAATGGGGAGGAACCGGATGGAGCCTCCCTGCAGCTGGGGCGTGGCTTCATCCACAGGAAGCCAGCCCCAGAGGCTCACTTCGACAAAGACAGCGACCCACCACTCCCACCCATTAACAGTATCGGCCCGGTTGCCCGTAAAAAGGAGCTGGGGAGGAGTTTTTCCCCCACTGTTAGGGGGTTTTTTCGCCTACCCCCCTTTACTGTTTAGGGGCTAGAGGGAGGGGCGGTTATAAATAGGCCTAGCGGAAAATAGATAGGGAAACTCCCTGATTTCAGTGGGCATTCAAGACATCCCCCCGTTGGGGGTGGAAGCCATACAGTTAATACTCAATCAAAGTTCAAGTTGATCGGGGAAGTTTGGTTATGGCTGGGAATGGGAAGAGTTTGGGATCTACACTTGGGGGACCAGAACTCGCTCTCATTCCCTTTCACAGGCTGCCTTGGCCAGTTGTCAAGGAGCATAGTTTTCTGGCAGCAATCTAACATCAAACAGGTAGGGTGGCTACCTGAATTGGATTCAGCAAATTCCTGACACCCCTTGAGTTAAGGTTAAGGTCAATTAAATCCGTAACAATTCGAATAAATGTTGCCCAATTGGAAACCCAACCACTGTTGTCGTGTGTCTTCTTTCGGGGGTGGGCAGGCAAAGAAAGATCCCGGAAGTGGAGGAGGCGATATATAAGTTAATGGACATAGCGGAAATGGACAAACTGACGATGCTTCTGAGAAAGAGTTCATCTAAGCTATTTGAAGAGACGCGGAGACCGCTGACTGAATATGTAAAAAAAAATGAACACTGTATTAAAGGGATATTGGATATAAGGAGCAGGAATCCATTTAACTTGGCCTATACTTGGTAAGGCCTTGCTGTATTTGGGTGAAGTCAACCTGTTTTATTTTAGGTATGTAACGTGGGTCCAACTGTCATGATTTGTTACCTCCCTCTTCGATACCCCCATCCTTTCCCCCTACCCCCCACCCTCCCCCAACCCCTACCCATTCCCCCCTTGTTTATGTCATTGTGTGTGTATGTCTATTTTAACCAATAAAAACTTATTATAAAAAAAGTTTTACTAACCATTTTAAGTCAGAAACAAATCTAAAAATATCCCTGCAAATAGAGATTTTATCATTTGGCCTTATATTTTGAGGTTTCCATCTAGGAAATGGCTGAGGCTCAGGATTTTCTGTGTGGTGGAGAGGCATCCAGCAGTGTCACTTTGAAACTATGCTCCATGTTTTCAAGGGGTAAGTCTTTCAATCATGGCCAATTTGTGGCTGCAAAGATGTTTGTGGGGGGGGGGTATTGTACCCTAGGCTTAACTGGACCTTAGTAACCCACTCACAACACAGTCTCTGCGGTTTAATTTATTTAGAATAAATGATATAGAAAAGGCAAAGTAAGAATCAAAACTGGAAGCAGTTAAATGTCAAATCGGTCCTTGACCGACAGGCAAGTCGCTGGAAGTGGTAAAGAACAAAGTCTCTGGAAGTTGCAAAGGATAAAGTTTCTTGATGCCACAAGGGCTAATCCACAGGCCCGACAACCTGACTTGGTAGCAAGGTCCCCACGGCTAGGCAGACCTCCCTGGTCCCCTCAGTGGAGTTTGGCAAGGTATTTCAAAAGTTGGCACGAGATGAAGACTGAAGTCTTGCTTGGGCCTTTATAGGTTTGGCTTTACCAAGCTCCGCGATGTGCTGACTTCTCCTGGGCCTTCCCTCGGGAACAGAAAGGGAGTCTTTCACACCGCCTTTTCAAGGAAGAACAAAACAGAGCGGGATATCTTGATTCAATTTAATTCCACTAGAATAAGAGAGGAAATCCTAAGAAAACAAAATGATTCACCTTATAAAATAAATGAGAAAAAAATAATAATTCTTAGAGAAATACCTGGCTCAATTCTAGAAAATAGAAAAAAATATTATTTTATTACCGATATCCTGAAAGAAAAAAATATACGATTTAAGTGGGAAAAGGTGGAAGGACTACAGGTTTCATGGAAAAATGAAAAAATTTGGATAAACTCACAAGAGAAAGCTGAAGATTTCTACAAGAAATACTTGAGCAAAGGAAAAGATAGCTCCAAACAAAGATCACCAAAAGAACAAAGAAGGTTTGACCCAAAGGAAGGAAAACCCATCCCAACAAATAAAACACAGGGGAAAAACAGAGGAGAGGAAAAGGAGAAGGAGAAGGAACAAGGAAGTAAAGACAAAGAGGGACATCTTGCAGCATGTGCAGACCTAGAAGAGTCAGAATCGGACCAGGACGGGGGAAGAAGACGGTGAACTTAGCTCCATTGGGGGCCAGAGCGTGGACGAAGATGACGATATCTAAGCCTGTATGGAGGTAAAGTGTATTTCGATTAATATAAACGGGATGAATATCCCAGAGAAAAGAAAACAAACCTTTCATTACTTAAAAAAACAAAAGGCGGACATTTGCGCTCTGCAAGAGACACACATGAAAACTTCCAAAAATGACTTAATGCAGAATAAAGCAATGGGAATTCTATTCTCATCCACTATTGAGAAAAAGCAGAAGGGGTAGCACTTTATGTAAAGCCAGAACTGTGCCCTATTTTGGAGTTTAAAGACAATGAAGGAAGGTTTATTGGGGTCTCGGTTATGATTAAAGGGAGAAAGATTTTGATTATTAATTTGTATGCACCAAATGGAGCCAAAGTGAAGTTTTTTGAAAAATTAAGAGAAAAAATGCTTGACATCGAATGTGAAGGGCATATCTTATTAGGAGACTATAATGGGATAGTAAATGGAAAATTGGATAAGAACTATAACAACCCTGTAGCACCCATGGGTCCGCCCGGGCCACGGGGGAGGGGTAATGCACCGGGGGTCCCGTTGGCATTGGGACCCGCACAGGCTGAAAGGGATTCGGAGGATGAGTTGGAAGGCCCAGAGCAAGATTGGTCAGCTGTGCCTTTGCCCAGTCCACCGCCAGAGAGTTTAGCCTGGGATTTCGAATGGGAGCATTCTCCCGGGGAAGGAGCGGACCAGGTGGAGATGGGAGGCAGTGAAGCAGATAGCGGAGATAGTTATGAATTCCCAAATGGCCGAGGTTCCCAGGAGCTGGCCGAGCAGCAGATGGAGGCTAGCGGATGGGAAACTTCGGGGGAGGCTGCTTCTCAGGAAGATAGCGATACTAGGCTGGAAGAGCGGGGCCGTTCTCATAACAGGCGCAGGGACATAGAGGAGGGCAGGAGGAGCTGGCATCTGTCCCTAGACCGTCACCGTTCGGAAAGTAGAGACTGGAGGCGCCGGGCCCTAGATCGTCGGGGGTCCCGGCCGAGGGATTAAGTACGGCCCCGTGGGAACTGATCCTCAGTTCTCCGGCCACGTCTATACTGAATAGGCGCGAAGCGGAGTGGGACCACAAGTAACAGTGGTCATCAAGTCTTGCCTTGCCTTTGCCTTGTTTCCTGAGCCGCAGTGGTTTGCGGCACCTTGCCCTGGTTCCTGATTCGCATTGGATTGCGAAACCTTGTCCTGTTTCCTGATCCGCATTGGTTTGCGGAGCCTTGCCTCGCTTCAAGCTATTTGCCATTATACTTTGGACTATTGACTTTATACTTTGAACACTTGCATTTATTGGACTATATACCTTTTGGACTGTTTTTATACTCAATAAAGTAGTTAGCCTTTTGCTACGCCTCCGTGTGTGTGTTAAAGGGGCAGTTCTAAGTCGGCGACAGACAGTTGGCCGGAGAACTCCGCGAACCCCTTTCGCACCACGGGACGTACCAGGAACCGCAGGCAGCGCACCCAGGCTCCCATCGTCCCCACTGTTGCCATGGCTAATCTGACCGATGCCCAGGTGCAAGAGATGCAACGAGAATTGGGTGAGCTGCGGACCCGGGCCGGACGGCACCCGGGGGTGAGCCCACCCGGCCGTTTCAATGGCAATCCGCCCAGGTGGAGGTTTTTGTTTGCCAAGTGGAACTTTATTTGGAGCAACGCCCCAACGAGTTCGCCAACGATCGAGCCAAGGTGGTTTTTGTTTTCAATCTGCTGGACGGGTCTGCGGCAACGTGGGCCACCGCATTGATCCGGGCGCAGTCCCCCCATACCAACACGCTGCAGGCTTTCCTGGATGCGATCAGGGAAACATGGGGGCCCCGTGAATGAGGAACTGGCTGAGAGGGATCTGGCCCGGCTGACGTGTAAGGATATCTCCTGTCCCAGTACATCTCCCGCTCGAGTTCTGGCTTCCCAGACGCAGTGGGGTCTGCCGTCGTTGCGGTATCACTACATTGCGGGACTGCCGTCGGAACTGCAACAGGAGATGATAAAACATCCGCGGCCCGCGGATCTGGAGGCTGCCATCACCTTGAGCCTTCGGATGGAAGCGGGACTGCAGACCAGGAGGCGGTGGGACAAGGGCGTGATGGAGAAACCAGTGGCACGGAAGGAAGGGGCTGGACAGTTTCAACCCCGGCAATTGCCAGTGCCGGCAGGCCCGGATGACCCGGAGCCCATGCAGTTGGGTACAGTTCGCCCAAGGTAGACCAAGCGGAGAAGGCACGGCGTCAGCGCCTCAACTTGTGCTGGTACTGCGGGGGGGGCTGGACATTTTTCTAAGGAGTGCCCCCAGAAACCGCGTGGCAAGACCCCTCGAGCCTCTGCCGCCCTCGGAGGGGCCCCAGAGGCCGAAGAAGCCATTCAGGCGACGGGGGGAAGGGACCGGCCGGGTGTAAGAGGGTTCGCTCACTCGGCCGGACAATTGTTCCTTGTAATGGTCAGTTTGTGGTCGCCCGAGAAGGGGCCGATGATGGTCCACGCCATGATAGACTCCGGGGCCACCAACAACTTCATCGATGCGGACTATGCCAAGTCTGCCGGATTAAATTTTCTTGATCTCCAAGAGCCCAAGGGCGTCCAAACCATTGATGGGAGAGTCCTGAAAACAGGGGCTGTAACTCAGTATACGGCTCCTACCAGGATGTGGACTAGCTCCCATAAAGAGGACATTTCTTTCCTTGTGACCAAGCTCCCGGATTTCCCCATTGTCCTGGGCATTGTGTGGCTCGCGCTCCACGACCCCCAGATCTCCTGGGCTAAGAGGCAGCTAATTTTTCCTCGGACCATTGCCAGGGCCACTGCATGACGGCCCGGGCGTGCCTGGCCCAAGAAGTGGAGAATGTGGCCACCCTGCCCAAGAAGTATGCCGGATTTTGGGATGTCTTCAGTGAGAAGGAGGCGGAACGCTTGCCTCCCCACTGGCCCTATGACTGTGCCATTGAACTGCAACCGGGGGCCCCGATCCCGCGGGGACGACTCTACCCTCTCTCGGAACCAGAGCAACAGGCTCTCCGAGATTTCCTGGATGAGAACCTGCGGAAGGGGTTCATTCGGCCCTCCCAATCCCCGGCTGGGGCGCCGATTCTTTTCACGTCAAGAAGAAATCGGGGAGTTGCGGCTGTGCAATGACTACAGGGAACTCAACAAGATCACGATCCGAATCGCTATCCCCTGCCCTTGATCCCCGAGCTCTTGGAGCGGATGCGGGAGCTAAGGTGTTCACTAAACTGGACCTGAGGGGGCTTACAACCTTGTCCGGATTCGCCAGGGTGATGAATGGAAGACGGCCTTCCAGACCAAGTGGGGCAGTTTTGAATACCTGGTGATGGGATTCGGTTTGTGCAACGCCCTGCCTGTTTCCAACATTTCATGAATGACATTTTCCGAGACCTGTTGGACCGCTACCTGGCGGTCTACCTAGACGACCTGCTGATTTTTTCTCCGGATCAGGCGACCCATGATCGCCATGTCAAGGAGGTGCTCCAGAGGCTGCGGGCCCACGGGCTCTATGCTAAGCTGGAGAAATGTGCTTTCGACTTGCGTGAGGTGGACTTTCTGGGTTACCGTATCTCACCTACGGGCATTGCCATGGATGACACCAAGGTCCAAGCCGTGGTTGACTGGGCACCCCCTGCTAGCAAAAAAGACATTCAAAGATTCCTGGGCTTTGCCAACTACTACAGAAAGTTCATTCCTGACTTTGCCAAGTGGGCTGATCCGATCACCCAGTGTTTGCGGGAAAGGTGCCGTTCCGTGGACTCCGGAGGCCGATGTGGGGTTTCGCAAATTGAAGCAGCTGTTCACCACCCAGCCGCTTGCAGCACTCCAACCCCCGCACCCCTTTCATCGTCCAGGCCGATGCTTCGGATGTGGCGGTGGGGAGCGATCCTGCTACAGCCGCAGGGGACGGACTTGTTGCCCTGTGCCTACTATTCCCGGCAGCTGACGGCTCCGGAAAAGAACTACACCATTTGGGAGAAGGAACTGTTGGCCATCAAGGTGGCTTTCGAGGTCTGGAGACACCTGCTTGAAGGGGCCAAGTTCCCGGTGGAGGTTCACACCGACCACCGGAACTTGGAGCATCTGAAGTCCCAGCGCAAATTGAACCAGAGGCAACAGAGATGGTCCCTGTTCTTTGAGCGATTCAATTTCCGCATTCACTATGTGACCCCCAAGCAGACCAAGCAAGCTGATGCGCTGTCCCGAAAGCCGGAGTATGTTCGTGAGGGCGACGGGCCGTCCGAGGCCCGGTTGCTTAAAGCGGAGAACTTTGCGGCTGCTCGGGCGCGTCCTGTCAACCTCCGGTGGCTCCGCCAGCCCCTGGCGACAAGAGACCCTTGAGTGTGCGGGTCCAGGCTCGCCAGCGGACCGACCCGTGGGTGCAGGAGCAACTGACCAAGGGGCCTCCAGCTCCGTTCAGGTAAAGAATGGGGTACTTTACCACCGGGACTCTGTCTATGTCTCCCTGGGCCCGAGCGGGAGGACATTCTCAAGCTTTGCCACGATAGCCGGGCCGCAGGCCATTTTGGGCTTTTCAAGACTCTCCAACTGGTCCTACGGGACTTTTGGTGGCTTAAAGTGCGGAGGGATGTGGAGGACTATGTGGGATCCTGCCCTGTGTGTCATCGGGCTAAGAACCAGGGGGGCAAGCCGGCTGGTTTGCTCCAGCCGCTTCCGACCCCCTCTGCCCCTTGGAAGATGATTTCGGCTGATTTCATCACTGACCTCCCCAAGTCCAAGGGCTTCACCACGATACTAGTCGTGGTGGACTGTTTCACCAAGATGGGTCACTTCATCCCCTGTGTGGGGGTGCCTACCGCCAAAGAGACTGCTGATATGTTTGTGCAACATGTGTTTCGCTGCATGGACTTCCACAGAGCCTGGTGACTGACCGGGGCACCCAATTCACTTCCCAGTTCTGGAAGGCCGTCCAGAAGTTGCTGGGGATTGATGTGCGGATGTCCACGGCTCATCACCCGCAGACCGATGGCCAGACCGAAAGGGTCAATGCCACCTTGAGCAGTATCTGCGCTGCTATGTCAACTATCAGCAAAACAATTGGGCGTCCCTGTTGTCCTTGGCAGAGTTTGCTTACAACAATGCGACGCAGGAATCCATCAAAGAGACTCCTTTCTTTGCCAACTACGGACACCACCCTCGGTTCTACCCGCCGGTGGACCCGTCCGCGGCTGTGTCCGAGGCTAAGGATTGGCTTCGAGAGCTCACTGCACTCCAAGACTTGCTACGTACTCAATTGGACCAGGCGAAAGCTGACTACAAGCGGATGGCTGATCGGGCGGCGCCAGGAGGGCCCTGACATCCTTGTGGGGGATAAAGTTTGGCTGTCCACCAAGAATTTGCCCACGCAGCGACCCACCCGCAAGCTGGACGCGAGATTTTTGGGTCCCTACAAGGTTTTGGAGAAGGTGGGGCCTGTTTCCTTCAAACTACAACTCCCAGCGGACATGAAACTCCACCCGGTGTTTCATCGCTCGTTGTTCGCCCGCCGGCGAAGGGGGTGCGGCCTGACGTGACGCAGCCGCCTCCCTCCCCTGTGATGCGGGAGGGCGGGAGGAGGTCGAGGTGCAGGACATCTTGGATGCCCGCCTCCGCTACAGGAAGTTGGAGTACTTCATTGACTGGAAGGGGTTTGGCCCGAAGAACGTGCTTGGGTCAAGGCTCGAGATGTTCACGCCCGGAGTTGGTGGCTCGCTTCCACCGCAACTACCCTGACAAGCCCAAGCCCCGGGGGCGGCCCAGGGGGGGCCCTGAGGGGGGGATAGTGTAGCACCCATGGGTCCGCCCGGGCCACGGGGGAGGGGTAATGCACCGGGGGTCCCGTTGGCATTGGGACCCGCACAGGCTGAAAGGGATTCGGAGGATGAGTTGGAAGGCCCAGAGCAAGATTGGTCAGCTGTGCCTTTGCCCAGTCCACCGCCAGAGAGTTTAGCCTGGGATTTCGAATGGGAGCATTCTCCCGGGGAAGGAGCGGACCAGGTGGAGATGGGAGGCAGTGAAGCAGATAGCGGAGATAGTTATGAATTCCCAAATGGCCGAGGTTCCCAGGAGCTGGCCGAGCAGCAGATGGAGGCTAGCGGATGGGAAACTTCGGGGAGGCTGCTTCTCAGGAAGATAGCGATACTAGGCTGGAAGAGCGGGGCCGTTCTCATAACAGGCGCAGGGACATAGAGGAGGGCAGGAGGAGCTGGCATCTGTCCCTAGACCGTCACCGCTCGGAAAGTAGAGACTGGAGGCGCCGGGCCCTAGATCGTCGGGGTCCCGGCCGAGGGATTAAGTACGGCCCCGTGGGAACTGATCCTCAGTTCTCCGGCCACGTCTATACTGAATAGGCGCGAGCGGAGTGGGACCACAAGTAACAGTGGTCATCAAGTCTTGCCTTGCCTTTGCCTTGTTTCCTGAGCCGCAGTGGTTTGCGGCACCTTGCCCTGGTTCCTGATTCGCATTGGATTGCGAAACCTTGTCCTGTTTCCTGATCCGCATTGGTTTGCGGAGCCTTGCCTCGCTTCAAGCTATTTGCCATTATACTTTGGACTATTGACTTTATACTTTGAACACTTGCATTTATTGGACTATATACCTTTTGGACTGTTTTTATACTCAATAAAGTAGTTAGCCTTTGCTACGTCTCCGTGTGTGTGTTAAAGGGGCAGTTCTAAGTCGGCGATTGTGACAATTGAAAGATGTTTGGCGCTCGCAAAACGAAAATGTCAAAGATTTTACTTTCTTTTCAGGACGTAGAAAGACGTGGACCAGGATCGATATGATCTGGGCGTCAAAAATTTATTAAACTATAACTATAAGACAAAAATTCACCCTAGACAAATTGCTGATCATGCTCTGATAGAGACAACACTTAAGTTTGGACAAAAACAACTCTTCTGGAAACTGAACGATTGGCTACTGAATTCGGAAGCTAAAATTCAAGCAAATAAAAAAGCATTAAAAGAATATTTTGAGTTAAATGATCAAGCAGATACAGACATAAACAATCTATGGGATGCTGGAAAGGCTGTTATGCGGGGTATTTTTATAGCTCAGAGACATAAATTAAATAAAGAAAAAAATTCAGAACTAACAATATTAAACAAAGATTTGGAGAAACTTGAAAATTCGCTTAAAATATCCCCAAAAAGCGTAGAAATAGAAAAGAAAGTATGCTTAATAAAAAACAAATAAATTTATTATCGATGGAACAAATAGAAAGGAAGATGAAATACTTAAAACAGAAAAATTTTGAAAATGCAAATAAGCCTGGAAAATGGCTGGCGTATCAATTTAGGAAAAAGAGACAAAATAATATAATAAATAAAATCAGGAAGGGAGACAAGGTATTTACCAAGGATAAAGAAATAACTGAAGAATTTAAAAACTTTTATCGAGATTTATATAGAGCCCAAACACATAACAAAGAAGATATTCAGAGCTATATAAATACTCTAAAGCTAGGGAAAATAGAAGAAAAAGATAGAGAACTACTAAACAGTCAAATTACAGAGAAAGAAATCGAAGTGGCAATTAAACATCTAAAATCAGGAAAGGCACCAGGCCGGATGGCCTAACAGATCAATTTTATAAAAAATTAAAAGAAGAACTGACACCGTACCTGAAAAAAGTCATGAACAACGTATTAACAACTGGAATATTACCCAATTCTTGGAGAGGGGCAAACATAATTATATTTGCAAAAGAAGGAAAAGATCCGGAGCTGATGGAGAACTACAGGCCTATTTCTTTGCTGAATCAAGATTATAAATTGTTTACTAACATTTTGGCTTCTAGATTTAAGATATTTTTAAATAATTGGATTGATAAAAACCAAACTGGATTTCTGCCTAGAAGATACATGAAACACAATGTAAGAAACATTATTAATATAATAGAATATCTTGACAGAAATATAAACAAAAAAGCAGCCTTTGCTTTTCTAGATGCCGAAGGCTTTTGATCAAATCAATTGGGATATAATTGAAATTTTAACAAGAGAATTAGATCTGGGAGCTCTCTTTTCCACAGCAATAAAAGGAATATATAAACAACAATATGCGAATGTCATAGTAAATGGCTTGAGATCGGACTCTTTTGAAATTCAAAGGGGTACAAGACAGGGGTGCCCTTTATCCCCCTTAATTTTTAATTTTGTGTTAGAATTATTACTTAAAAACCTTATAAGAGACAAAGAACTAAGAGGACTCAAGGTCGGAAAAGACTGTTATAAAACTTTTGCGTTCGCAGATGACCTGGTCTGCGTTATTGAGGACCCAGTATTAAATATAGATCAATGGCTGAAAAAGATAGAAAAATTTGGAGAAATCTCAGGCTTTAAATTAAACAAAAAGAAATCGAAAATAATAACAAAAATATAGAACGGAAAGAACCAAAAATTATAGAAAACAATACAGGTATGGAAGTAGTTAAAAAATTTAAATATCTTGGAATTACAATAACAAATAATAATTGCCAATTGGTAAAAAATAACCATGAGAAACTCTGGAAAGAGATAAAAAAGGATTTGACTGGATGGAAGGCCCTAAATCTCTCCCTACTGGGTAGGATTTCCACCATAAAAATGAAGGTCTTTCCTAGAATCAACTTTCTTTTTCAGATGCTACCCATATTGAAAAATTCTCAGCTATTGAAGAAGTGGCAAACAGACCTGGCAGATTTTGTTTGGCTAGGTAAAAAACCTAGAATCAAACAAAAACATCTCCAGGAAAAGATAGAGCATGGAGGATTTGGGTTACCAACTTGACTAAATACTACGAGGCAAACTGCCTGGAAGGGATGAAAAACTGGGTGTTGCAAAAATAGAGACATGCTTAATCTGGAAGGATTTAAAAACAAATTTGGATGGCATGGTTATTTAATCTATAACAAAGCTGCCCAAGATTCAAATTTTAAAAACCATATTATTAGATCAACTTACTTAAATATCTGGAATAAATTTAGAAAATGTCTAAACCCAAAAATCCCCCTATGGACTTCCCCCCTGGAGGCCTTTCAAATAAAAGCATTGGACACTGATAAATGGCTAACTTATGGGGATCTACTAAAAAAGATGGGCTGACCTTCACATTAAAAACTCGGGAAGAGTTGATGCAATGGAACTTAAATTGGTTTCAATACAATCAGATCTTTAAAAGATTTAAGGAAGATAAAAAAATTGGCTGGAATGCACATCCCACTAAAGGGGAGATGCTTTGGCTAAACTTTGAAAACAAAACGGTCAGCAAGATATATAATTTCTTGCTGGAAATAGAAAATGAAAATTATCCAATTAAGGACTATATGAAGAAATGGTCAGCAAATCTGGGTTTTAACATCTCAATGAAGGACTGGGAGAATGTTTGGAAAGTTAAACAAAAGTATAACTATGCTTACTGCTTAAAGGAGAACATCTATAAGATGATTTATAGATGGTATATTACGCCCCATCAATTAGCTAAAATCTATAGGAACAATTGCGATCTTTGCTGGAAATGTCAAGAAGAAAGGGGAACTTTCTTTCACCAGTGGTGGACATGCAAAGCTGCCTCCACATTTTGGAACATGATCCATAATAATATAAAGAAAATTTTTCATAGTAAATGGGAAAAGAAACCCGAACTTTATTTGTTAAATATTACCGAACAAATGGAAAGTAAAGCATCAGATAAACTATTGACGTATCTCATTATTGCAGCCAGGATTACTTATGCCAGACTTTGGAAGTCAACGGAGATACCCCAAGAAGAGGACTGGATCATGAAAGCAATTGAAATTGCAGAAATGGACAAACTGACTCACCTGCTTAGGAACAATGCAAATAACCCTTATGAGGAAACATGGAAACCCTTTATAAATTTCATCAAAGAGAAAGATAATATAGATTTGAGAGGTTTTAGAATATAAGGAAGATATTTTCTTTTTCTACTAAAGAATATGAAATCGGAAGCTATGATTTAATATAGGAGACCAAATTTTTTTAGGAGATGTGAAGTCAACATTTCATGTTTTTAGTTTGTTTGCTCTAATCTATCTTTCCGGACCCCCTTGTGTATCTGGATAACTCTAATCTGGGCCCGCTGTTGGATGGGCTTCCTTTTCTTTCCTTTTTTTCTCTCTCTTATATTCCCCCCCGTTCTCTCTTCTCTCTTCTCTCCCGACACCTTGCCGGGCTCCGTCCTCACTACCTGCTTTTTTTTCTTTGAGGGTTTCTCTGATCTCATTCTACTTTCCACCCCGCTCTCTTTCAACTCCTTTTTAATCTTCCTAGTAGTCTTGATGTGTAAACCAAGGGGTCAAACCTCTATACCCCTGGTTATGTGTAATGTTTCAACTTATTGTATTTCTATACTGTGTTTAATAAAACTTTTCTTATAAAAAAAAAGGGAGTCTTTCGCTTCCCTCCTATCTGCAGACTTCTGGAATTTATTTATTTATTTATTTATTTCTGGATTTTACCCCGCTCTTCTCAACCCCCAAGGGGGGACTCAGAGCGGCTTACAGTACGGCACAATTCGATGCCCACATAATAACAATATAAACCCCAAAACACTTCAACAATTAAAATACATTAAAAATACATTAAAATACAACTACATTAGCACCATACACATTCACTCTGGATTAAAACAATGTTCAGTCCATAAAAACATTGGCCATAATCACCCACTTTCATTAAAAACTAATCTAAAATGCTGCCTTGTGCTGGTGTACGAATGCCTGGTCCCACAGCCAGGATTTTACTTTTTCCTGAAGGCCAGGAGGGATGTGGTGGATCGTACATCAATAGGAAGCGCATTCCACAGGCGGGGAGCCACCACCGAGAAGGCCCTATCCCTCGTCCCCACCAGCCTCATCTGAGATGTAGGCGGGAGCGAGAGCAGGGCCTCCCCGGATAATCTTAGATTACGAGGTGGGACATAGCGGCTGATGCGTTCGGACAAGTAAGCTGGGCCAGAACCGTATAGAGCTTTAAAGGTCAAAACCAGCACTTTGAATTGAGCCAGGCAGCCAGTGGAGCTGACACAACAGGGGGTGGTATGCTCCCTGTATGTAGCTCCCGTTAGCAATCTGGCTGCCGCCCACTGGACTAATTGCAATTTCCGAACTGTCTTCAAAGGCAGCCCCACGTAGAGTGCGTTGCAGTAATCTATTCGGGATGTGACCAGAGCGTGGACGACCGTAGCCAGATCAGACTTCCCAAGGTACGGGCGCAGCTGGCGCACGAGTCTTAACTGTGCAAAAGCTCCCCCGGCCACCGCCGAGACCTGGGGTTCCAGGCTCAGCGATGAATCCAGGATCACTCCCAGGCTGCAAACCTGCGTCTTCAGGGGAGTGTAACCCCGTCCAACACAGGCTGTAACCCTATGCCCTGTTCGGCCTTGCGACTGACCAGGAGGACCTCTGTCTTGTCTGGATTTAGTTTCACTTGCTAGCCCTCATCCAGTCCAACACAGCGGCCAGGCATCGGTTCAAGGTCTGGACAGCCTCCTTGGTGACAGGTGGGAAGGAGTGACAGATCTGGACGTCATCTGCGTACAGATAACACCTTACTCTGAAACTCCGAATGATCTCTCCCAGCGGTTTCATGTAGATGTTGAATAACATCGGGGACAGAACTGAACCCTGAGGGACTCCACACGACAACGGCTGTGGAGCCGAACAGGTGTCACCCAATGACACCTTCTGGGTACGACCTTCCAGGAAGGATTGGAGCCACTGCAGAGCAGTACCCCCCACCCCCAGGTCTGCAAGGTGACCCAGAAGGATACCGTGGTCAACGGTATCGAAAGCCGCTGAGAGGTCCAGCAGAACCAACAGGGACACACTCCCCCTGTCGAGTTCCCGGCGTAGATCATCTACCAAGGCGACCAAGGCTGTTTCAGTACCATGTCCCGGCCTAAAGCCAGACTGTGCCGGATCAAGATAATCAGTGTCTACCAAGAACCCCTGGAGTTGCGAAGCCACCACACGTTCCATGACTTTGCCCAAATAGGGGAGATTGGAAACTGGCCGATAGTTCACTAATTGAGTGGGGTCCAGTGATGGTTTTTTCAACAGCGGTTTTATAACAGCTTGCTTTAAGCTGGCTGGAATTTTGCCCTCCTGTAAGGAGGCATTAACCACCACCTTCACCCACTCTGCCAAACCCCCTCTGGCTTCCTTTATCAGCCAAGATGGGCAGGGGTCTAGGATGCATGTAGTGGGCCTCGCCTCTCCAAGGATCTTGTCCACATCCTCGAGGCTGAATTCCACCTTGTTAATTGGGACAGCTGTGGACAAGGGAGGCTGCGAGCCGACTCGGCTCCAGGTGTTGTTATCTCTATGGGAAAGGGCCACACTGCGCTTCTCTCTGACCTGCTGGGGCCCTGTTGAGAGAAACGGCTGAGCCTGGCTTTCTGGCCTCTCTGCCTTCTTGCTAGAGACATGGCGGCAGTTTGGTTCGCCAGAACCGGGCTGTGGTGTGACAGGGGGTGAGAGAGACCCACAGACTGTTGCTGGTTGGTGCTGGGGAAGAGAGACCCACAGTGCTGAGTAAAACACAGCTTTACTTCTTCCCCCCGAGGAGACACAATTCCTAAAGCAGAGCGTTCTGCTCCACACTTCACTGAGGAGACTTTTACTTTCTATGTCTCCCTCTATGCCTCAGCTTGCGGCATGCACAGAATGACCAGGACCTGACGGAGGAGCCGACCTTGTACACTGCATAGCCACACCTATCACTATGTCTTATTTTGGAGGTATGGCTTATATTGTGCAAATGCTTAGAAATCCTGCTACAGCTTATTTTATGGGTATGTCTTATTTTGCGGGTATGGCTTATATTGTGCCAATGTTTAGAAATCCTGCTACGGCTTATTTTATGGGTATGTCTTATTTTGGGGTATGGATTATATTGTGCAAATGCTTAGAAATGCTGCTATGGCTTATTTAATGGGCATGTCTTACTTTTGGGGAAACAGGGTAGTGATTTCAAATTGGGTCCATCTTTTTGAAACACCCTGTACTTTAATTTCAAGTGTATGCACTGTCTGTCTACAGGACCAAGTATTTCTTTTATGCTTTCATGCCTTCTTTTTATGTTTGCCATTGGACAGAGAATAGGCTGCAGGCTGCATGCAGTCTCAGGATTATGGTTTACCAATTCTTACTCCTGCCCTAAATTCATCAACATTAGTTTGAAAAATGACACAATTTTCTGGTATCCCCCCCCCAAAACCTTACAGAAATCACACAAAAATACTACCAACTCACCCATTCCATCTCCAGAATTCCCTATACACAAAAATATTTAATCATTAGCCCTTCTCAAAATGGTAGCAGGAAATGTTCCAGTTTCACCTGGTTACCATTTTGAGGAGTACCATGAAAAATTGAGGTATTTGGGCATGAAGTTGGGGTAGTAGAGGTGAGGTCCATGAAAGGGTCCAAGGAAGGGATGTCCATTGCCCCCCCCCCCCCAGTTATGACCCGTAAAGTAGATACCATTAAATACTTGCACTGAATAGCAAAAATCAATGTGAATTTGTATATAACAGAGGAATATCGTTCCTGCAGGAGGGCTGTGGAATAATGCCCAATGCTATGCCTAATGATGATACTTATAATTTTCTTCAGCCCTCTGCTACTTCGTTGGCAGCATGTTGTTGACATACATCCTACCTTAATCAGGGATTTGTTAGGAAAATGGCCAACATCAGTGATTTGAGAGCAAAATGATTTCAGGTTTTGTCTTGAAAATAGATGGTCCTATTTAACAGTAGTTCTTCTAGCAGAGAATCTAGATGGTATATTATAAAGCTTGCAGGGCTGAGCCTTTGCATATTAAAGCCGTGCATATAATGCTGTGATATAATGAATATACCACTGAGTAAAAAAGGGAGGATGACAAATGAAGAATACATTTGTCCTTTTTCTTGCCTAAAAAGTAGGTGTGCCTATATGTACTTTCATGTTGTTGGATACAAAATCATTTTTAAGAATTTGAGATTACGCAACAGTCTGAATCATAAGCACTTGCTGCTACACTAGGCATCCGCCTTTATGAGTTCCACACATTTATGAGGGTGGTTGAGGAAAAACAGTAGTTGCTTCAGGGTACTTAAAATGCTAGCTGCTCTCTCAAGGATATTTCAGAAACAGAAGAGAAGCATCTGGGATAATATGTGTCCCATCAAATATGCCCCCTCCCCCCAATTTGGCAAACACTTATTTGTTTCATCTTTTGCTTCAGGAGTAGAGTCTTATAAAGGAAAACGATCTGATTAGCCTCAGAATTTTCCAGATATACTCAAATATTTTCACAATATTGTTCCATGTTATATCCTACAATATTGAATGCTTTGATGGAGGGGGGAACTTGAGGATTACACCGTCACAATAACTCTCAGAACATTTAATTTCAGAATTGGTATCTGTAGTATTTATGTTTGTTTTTATCTATACTTATTTCTTTGTTGATACTTAGCAGTTTTAAAAGTATTTGGTTGTTTACATGGAATGGTATTCAGACAATAAATATCACCTAGTACAATTTAGTAGGGTTGTGCATTTGGGGTAAAGCTTGACCTGTTTTGTGTCTTGGCTTTTGGTGGGACTCCTGATCCGTTTTTTGGGGAAATGGGTGAAATGAATTCCTCGCACAAATCTACTAATTAGTATACACTTTAGGATAGTTCATATTTGAAATCTACTAACATCTAAGCAGTTAAGACATATAAACAAATCTAAAGCACTTGGAGTTCAAATACTGAGATAGATATTCATATTCAAAATAAATCCTTCATTTGACAATTGTATAGGTTGAGCATCCTTTCTCTGAAACTCTTGGAATCAGAAGTGTTGTGGATTTCCGGTTTTTCTTATTTATTATAAAAAAACCTTCTATATACATAATGAGATATCTTGGAGTTGGGAAATTATTTATATTTTAAATAATTTTGTGCATGAAAGAAAGTTTGTGTTAATTGAACCATCAAAAACAAAATGTATCACATGGACCATTTTGGAGTACCGTAAAGCCCATGAAAATCTTCTTTTTAACCCAAGAAAATCTTCTCAAAAGTCAGAGGTTGTGAATCAGTCTTTTCTATTTCAATAATTCTTTCTTATCTTTACTGTATTTCTCACTCTTTTCCCCTTTCTTTCTTTTCTTTCTTTTCTATACTCTACTGGGAAGGGTCCCAGTAATGTTCTTATACACTGTGATTTAGTGTATTGTGTATTTTAAAATTGTTTCTGTTTTATATTTGAAAACTTAATAAAAACTTTTTAAAAAAAGTCAGAGGTCGTCTTATACGCAAGAGTCATCTTATACGCGGAGGTTGACTTATACACCAGGAGTCATCTTATAAGTCGGGAGTAGTCTTATAGAGCGGGTGACGAAACTTCCAATCCGGATTGGAGAATCTGTGGTTGCCGCATATGGTCGGGGGGAGCTCAAAAATGTTAGTGGCTGCGTCCCTGCCGTATGCAGAGACTGTATGAAAGCATTAAGAGTGACACTGTACAAGCATGGTAGAAGAAAATCCATTCATCAGGATTCGTGGACTTAATGCAGTCCCGATAGTGAGGTGAAGGGGCGCCTCACCAGGAAGGTGTAAGTGAAGGGCGGAGCAAGCACCTGGGGTATGGAAAAAAGAGTGGCTCTGGGCCCAGAAAAACACACCTCTTTTACCTGTTTGGCCCGCCCTTGTATCCTATTACTGAACCTCCTCCTCTGCCTCTCAGATCTCACTCCTGAAGACTGCAGTGAAGCGATGCAGGTGCACATGTGCGAGATCTGTGAGGCAGAGAAGGAGGTACAGTAATAGGAAAATTACCATATTGAAATCAAATCTGATGCTTTCTAAATTTTTATTTGGTATGCGTTGGAAGGGGGGAGGTAGTCTTATACGGCGAGTATATCCCAAACTCTATTTTAACTGGAAAAGTTGAGGGTCGTCTTATACGTCCACTTGTCTTATACACCGGAAAATACGGTATTTCAAAAATCAAAATTCTGGATAAGGGATACTCAACCAGAAATACTTTAAAATGGTTATAACTTATATATGTTTGTTTCAGCTTATTCTTCTTTTAAAGTTGAGAAATCCTATCTTCCTTGTCCCATTAAAAAAGTAAAAGGAGTGAGTGAGTACCCTTTTAGCTAAGGTATGTTGTCTGACCTCTGTCTCTATCCCTGCAAAATTCAAAATTATTCTAAAAACACCTGGTGAGCAAATAGCTCAGGGGTAGGCAATTACCGGCCCTCCAGGTGTTTTGGACTTCAACTCCCAGAAATCCTAGCCAGTTTACCAGCTGTTAGGATTTCTGGGAGTTGAAGTCCAAAACACCTGGAGGGCCGGAAATTGCCCATCCCTGAAATAGCTTGAAATTTGGCATCAAGGATCCATATGATGAGCATTGTAAATGCATCAAATTTCAAACCAAGCCAATAAAAATTGCCACAGGTATTTTGAAGCAATATTTTAATAGGACTTAATTAGAGCTTTCAATACTGAGCCAAGAATCATAGAGGCAGAAGAAGCAGGTGGGATAGGTGGGGAGGAGAAACACCAGCCCTAGATAAGTAGCTACTGATTTATCATCATAGAATCACTCCCAGAAAGATGTGTGAACTGACTCCTTTGACATAAATTGTCAACAAGGAAGGGGCATGCAGGATACACGGCACTCCTTGCTTATCACATATCTAGGATCCAGAAATCAGTAGAACTGGGAATGCATTTCCACAGGACATTGAGGGCCCTTCCATACCGCCATATAACTCTGAATATCACTTCACTTCACTTTATTTCTTGATTAGTCACTCACCACCAGGTGCTCCAAGCGACTTACATTTAAAATAGCATTTCACAATATAAAACATTAAAAACATAGAATGTTAAAACAGCAGCAACTATTTGATAATTTGTCTGATTGCTTAAATGCACACCCAAAAAGCCAGGTCTTAAGCGCTTTTGCAAAAGGTCATAACTCCGACATTTCTCTAACATACGGTGGCAAAGAGTTCCATAGAGTTGGAGCATAGGTCGAAAAGGCTCTACGCCTTGTAACTTCCAGGCGTACCTCCCCAGAGCCTGGTGTGTATAGAAGATTTTCCTGGGCGGAACAAGGTAACCACTGATGGAAAAACGGAATGAGGCGGTCCCCAAGATACAAAGGTCCTTGGCTGTTTTGAGCTCTAAATGCCAGGATCAGAATCTTGTAAGAGATCTGCTGTTCTATTAGTAACCAATGCAGCTGTTTCATGATCGGTGTAATATGGGACCTCATATCAAGGCAGATAATCCATGATATCTGCTTTGAACTGGATTATCTGAATCCACACTGCCATATAATCCAGTTCAGTGTAAATTTTATGCAGCTGTGTGGAAGGAGCCTGAGAAAACACACTCTTGGTTGTTGTTTTTTCCCCCAAACTCTCCTCCATTGAATGTAATTTTATCTCTCATCTGGGAAAAATGCATATCATGATCTTGACGTCAGAATTTAATACAACAGTGTGTTAAGATTTTTTCATCTTGAAATTTGAGTATGAAGTCAAATCAATGAACATTGGAGCTACAAGGGCCATCCAGTCCAACCCCCTGCTATGCCGGAATACACAATCAAAACAGGCCTTTGTAGTACTTCCTGGACTACATTTCTAATGCATTTTCTATCAGCCCCTGTTGTGATCAAAGATTTTTTTAATACTGGCTCTCCAGGTTGGAGTGTGTGTGTGTGTGTGTATCTGAAACAAAATCTGGGATTTTTCAGTCATTCATGACACATCAAATAGTCAACCTTCCTTCCTTTCTTCCTTCCAACACCATTTTACAGGAATCATAAAGAAAAACAAGTAGTGTAGGAATGTGGGAAAGAAAAATCAAAACTCAACCAGACCTAGGTGGAAAGAATACATTTCAAATCTACAGTCAGATGGGGCAGTGAGATCGATTAAGTGGGAAATTACATCTAAGCCCCCTTCTACACACCTGTATAAAAGTCAGAGTATCTGCTTTGATCATTTGGATTATATGGCAGTGTAGAAGGGTCTCAGATTGATACCTGGGCACTTTCTATAACACGAGAAAAGCTACAATGGTTATTTTATTAGGGCAGAGGTGCTATATTTGTATTCATATTGCTTTACGTGATTTCAAAATATTTTAAATTACTGGCATTTTAATAGGATAGTTTATTTGAATGGGCTTTTAATTTTTTAAAATAAGTACTTTTGGGTTTTTATATGTTTTGCTTTCACTTGTGATAGGAGAAATAGAATATTAAGTCAATAAAGACAAGAATCCTGTATCACTTGTACTCTTGTGATTATTACATATTCATAGTCTCTATGTAGGCCCTAGTTGAAGGGTTTAATTGGGACTGTGAAAGCTTCCCACTCTCCATTTATGGGTCAGCAGCCACTGTGAGCAATGGGGGTCTGTTCCCCTGTTGATCAGGGCTGCCATTCCGACCCCACTTGCTTGTGAGCAATCTTGGTGTGGAAAGGGAATTACAACAGGGAACTTGCTTATGCCTGTCATAATGAGGATCACTCAAGTTAAAGGGAGGAAATGGCACAAATACCACATCTGAGTCCCTCCCCAAACACGGTTGGTTGAAGGACAATATTGATCCAAAACTTATCCTGGAAAGAATTGATCAAATACTATATTTTTACCCCAGAAAAACACTTAAAGAAATGGATAACTCCTGCATCTATATTTTGCTTAGAACACACAAACACACACCATGGATCTCCCATGTAGTGTATTTGTTGGCTGCTGCAAAGTCTCCCTGAAAGACTTGTCTGTTGAACATAATCTCCAGTTATTTCAGAAGCAATTTTGAAGGGCATGGCCTTTGCTGGAATAGGCAGTTCAGACAATATATTGAGATGAAACCCAACCCAAGGGGCCAATCCCTAAAGAGAATTGGAATTTGGATCTCAAGCCAAGTGTTGTAGGTCAGGCCTATTTATGGTTAAAACTATTGCTTATCTTGTTTGCTTTGGCTAAATTGTTACTTCATTTACTAAATGGTATAAATTCCTCATCATACTAGAGAATGAATCCACTTTAAATTCGGTTACTTCCTCCTGCAGAATTCTGGGGTTTGTAGTTTAGAGAGGAACCTTTAACAGCCTCAGTAAACTACAGACTCTGTAATTCTGCTGGAGGCCAAAACCGGATTTAAAGTGATTTTCTCTCTATTGTGAGGAAGTCATAAATCTTTTTCAGCATGATATATTCTCTTTTTACTTGTCCACTTTGAAAAGCATTAAAATGAATTCTAAATTAGAGCAGGGACAAAAAGCTTCTGTGAAATTCAGATTTTCAAAGCAGATAATCCACATTATCTGGTTTGAACTGGATTATATGAGTCTACACTGTCATATAATCCAGTTCAACACAGATAATCTGGGTTTTATATGGCAGTGTAGAGGGGGGCTCATATAATCAAATTCAAATCAGATAATACAGATTATCTACTTTGATCATCTGGATTATATGGCAGTATAGAAAGGGCTTCAGTGGACAGAACTCATGCTTTGTATGTAGAAGAGCTCCAACACCTTTGCTCTCAACTTCAGTTAAAATTCAAGAGCCTCAAGGCATTATCTCCTTCCCTACTACAGCACTGTTCGGTGGTTCCTAAAAGATTGAAAGCCTCTGTTCAAGCTCTGTTACTACAGTAAATGCTTTAAACTACATTACAGAGGTTTATTTTTGTTCCACTGGGCCTTTGCCATACTCCATCACTAGAATTCAATCCCTAGAGAACTTTAATTCCGTCCTGGAGCTAAAACAGGTTTCTCATCCTCGCAGTACTGGGTTATTATTTATATAACTAATCAGTGCATCTATGGGCTATATATAAACTACATGTGTACGCTAGGACTGATGGGTATTGCAGCAGTTCAACAGTATCAGAATGTGGACGATTTTCACTCTTAGGCCCCTCTACACTGCCCCTTTATTCCAGGATAATATCCCAGATTATCTTCTTATGACAAATTATCTGGCAGTGGAGAATCAGGTCCCTTCTACACTGTCAGATAAAATCCAGAGGCTCCTCAACCCCCCTCCCCCCAATTTCCTGGTGCATCATTTCCTCATATCAGGAGGGTGCAAAGAGGAAGATAATGGTGGCTGGGTAAGTTTTTAAAACTTTTAAAAGGTTATTTTGGGGTTTGGGGAGAGGGGTGGGTGCCCTCTTGTTTTTTCAAACTCTTGGGGCCTGAAAAGCTGAGATGGCTGTGTGGATTGGGATCGTGTCATGTGGAAACCCTGCTTTGTTCTGAATCAACTTAGTTTTTCTGGAGACGTCGTTTGGATGCCTCCGGTAAAACCACGACAAGTCTTGCTTTTAATGTCTGTCTGGATGTGTGTGTGAAATTGTGCAGTGGTTTAACATTGTTTGTTCCAGAAACATCGGCACACCAAACATTCCTCTCTTTTGAACTGTAAAACAAGGTACAAACAAATACATGGAGCAAAATGAGTGTATATACAGACACCCACATTATCTAATAAGAGAAACATCTATTCTGGAATTCTTTCTAACATTGGGATTTTGAAGGCTCAAATGCCAAAGGAAGACACAAATCATGCCCTGTATGGTGAACATGAAATTCTGGCAAACTTTCCAATGGTTTACTGGGAAGCAATGCATTTGCATAAATGCTTTTTAAAGGTATGATGGTTGCATCATGACTTCAGAATGCCTGTGTTCGAATGAGAATTGATTTTCCATTTATGATGTTTTATAGTGCAATAAACAAAATGCTGCCAGAATGTGTTTTGTTAACCTTGCTCTGGCTTGTGTATTAAAAACAATTTCTGAGTATTTTAAAATGAGCTCACTCAGGAAGAAATAGTATCTAATTTATAGTTTCCATACACATAGGTGCAGAAATTCTGTAAGGCTTGGGACTTCAACAACCCAATAAACATGATAAATGAGACTAGATCTAAGGAGCAATTGGGGATAAACCGGCATGATGAATAATTGCAGCCAACCACTGGAATCTGCTTCTTCTGCATACTCTTCTTATGCACAAATTGTAGACTTTAGGAATCTGAGTTCCAGACAGAACAAAACATTGCGGAGAGAAGGCAAACACTACAGTCCTCACTCTGAATCATTTGTAACTATTGCTAAAAAGAAAGAACTGGGCTGAGAGTTCAGTTTAATCATATTTAAAATGAGTCTAGGATGGATTATCTTAATTTACAGTGTGCTCTAGATTTCAATAAAATTAGTGAAAGTATAATTATGGCCAAAATGAATTGCATCCACTGTGTGGACCAAACGACAGTGGCTTGGGGCACTGTTATGGCACTGGGTTTAAGGATTTGTCCAAGAGACATAACCACAAACGTTTGTTTTTTCCAAGCCAGGGTTATACATGTTCTCAGTTCTCATATGATGATACTCTGGATGTTTACTCACTATTTGTCTCAAGTCAGCTCAAGTGCTATAGTAAGCCAGTAAACTTTGATTACAAAAGGATTCACTGTGATTGCAGAGCCTTTGTTGGTTTCTATGGCCTTTGAAGAGTAATTGAAAGTGGTGAATTTTTTGAACTATAATGCCCTAAATGTCCCGAGCTGTATATTTTTAAATGATAGATTGCTCACCTCTTCACCTATATTTGCATTGCAATCAGCAGAAGTCAATGAGTTGCCTGCTAGTTTCAAATCAGGAGAGTAGAGGAATACAAAGAGGCCTCTCATCCCTGGTAGCCATTCCTCAGCTTTAAACTTTTAGCTAAAGAGTACATTGTCCTCAGAATTTGAGCATCTACTGGGCTAGAAACAAGTTTTTTTTTAAAAAGTAAGCATGTTTAAATGTTATTGTTGATTGGATGAATTTTCCAGCTGAATTACATTGATATATTTTAGTTTTACTACCATTTGTATTTGTGCATATACAGGGAGTCCCCGAGTTACAAACATCCAACTTGCAAATGACTTATAGTTAAGAATAGGGGTGAGACAATAGAGAGTGAGGAAAATCTACTCCTCAGAAGGGAAATACACTCCTTACAGCAGTGGTTCTCAACTTTCCTAATGCCGCGACCCCTTAATACAGTTCCTCATGTTGTGATGAACCCCCCCCCCAACCATAAAATTATTTTTGTTGCTCCATCATAACAGTAATTTTGCTACTGTTAGGAATTGTAATGTAAATATCTGATATGCAGGATGTTTTTTTTTCATTCACTGGACCAAATTTGACACAAATACCCGATAACGCCCAAATTTGAATACTGTTGGGATTGGGGAAAGATTGATTTTGTCATTTGGGAGTTGTACTTGCTGGGATTTATAGTTAACTTGCAATCAAAGAGCATTCTGAACTCCACCAGTGATGGAACTGAACAAAACTTGGCACACATAACTCCTATAACCAACAGAAAATACTAGAAGGGTTTGGTTGGCATTGACCTTGAGTTTTGGAATTTTAGTTTATTTATTTATTAATTATTTGAACTTGTATGCCGCCACTCCCCGAGGGCTCGGAGCGGCTTACAGTTACATAAAAACATACTACAATCAAACAGCATTTAAATTGACCAAAAATAGTTACACAATTTAGCAGTCAAATGCTAACCGAAAGAGCTAAGTCTTGCAGGGCCCAGACTTCATTTGGGAGGGTGTTCCAAATTGCTGGTTCCACCACCGAAAAGGCTCTACGCCGAGTGGACACCAGGTGGACAGATTTAACACTAGGTACCTCGAGGAGCCAAACTTCCCACACAGAACTACAGGACCAACAGAAAATACTGTGTTTTCTGATGGTCTTTGGCAACCCCTCTGACACCCACTCGTGACCCTCCCCCAGGGGTCCCGACCCCCAGGTTGAGAAACGCTGCCTTAAAGAGATATCATGGGGAAAAGGGGTCTCCACTGAAGCTTCCTCAACAATCCTTGTTTCCACAACAAGTCAAAATTTTCAAAATCCAATTATCACAGGGACAGGAAGTGAGGTGCAATCTTCTGAATAGGGGCACAGACAGCAAAACAAACACCACAGGGTTGTGTTGTTAACCATTTCATATGCTATCTAAAGCTAAAACATATGTTTTTGGCTGGAGTTACACTTTAAAAATGTACGTGTTCTGACTTACATACAAATTCAACTTAAGAACAAACCTACAGAACCTATATTGTTTATAACTTGGGGACTGCCTGTATATGTATGGATATGTGTGTATGAACACACACAGAGAGACATACACACATGGTATCCCCCCAAAATAAATCACTCTTGACAGCTTATGGTATAATGTCTCCTTGCCTAATATTCTGGACTAGAAGACTATACCCATTACAAGATTTATTACAGTCAATGACCAGCATCAAAGACTATACCCAGTACATTTTTGTTCAAATTTTCAGATGACCAAGATAGTCACACACACACACACCCCTGAAGATAAAGGACTTTTTCCTGTTAAATACATATTAAAGATGACATTTCTAGGGGCATTGTCTAGCAAGCAACATAGCAGGAAGCCACAACATTACTATTGCAAGGAATAAACTTTTAGAGTCCAGAGGCAGGAACAAATGAGTCACTTTGAACACTTTTAATAGGAGCAAACTGAAATCTACCAATACTATCGCTGTGGCTATTGCTTTTTAGCAATTTATTGGCAACGATGGGTTAGGCACTGAATAGAACTGGTCTCATTTCTGCAAAGCAATCTGGAAGATTTAGCACAGCTTTTGGAAGGTAACAACACTGGCATCCCCAGAGTTTACTAACCTACTCCAGTTTTAAGCATTTATTATTTATAACAGCATTCTGGAAACTACTTTACCCAGGCAATTAATTACAATGACCTAGCTCTGTGGAAGATGGTACAATGCCACATGCTGTGCCATGTAATTAGTCACTGGGCCAGCTCAGCACATAAAACCCACAGACTGTCTTTTTCAAGTGCTAGAGATCACTAGTATTAGAGGTAATAGCTTGGACGGGATTTTCATTCTGTAAAAGCAACAGATATTATGGTATGAAATGCAGTATCTTTAATAGTTTGTTCTTGAAGATTATTACCTCTGCAATGTCCAAAGGCAACATATAGCGATTTCATTAGTCTCCTGACTATCGTCTTGAACAGTCTTTGAAAATCTTTACAGACCCAAGCTCAACTGAGGCAGTAAACGTGGTTCCACAATGAGCCGCTCACTTTAAATTTCATCGAGCAGCAATACAATGAGTATAAGTGGGGAAAATGTCAGTGAGAGGACTGCTGCAGTAATAGTACCCCAAATGCACATCAGTTACAATTCCTCATCCCCAAATATCGGCTCAGCTCTACTCTTGTTGTGATTGTGTGGCTTCCAGTTGTTTCTGACTTATGCCAACCCCAAGACAATTGTATTATGGGGTTTTCCTCTGTAAGAGTTGTTCAGAGGGGGATTATATTTCACCAAGGGGGCAGGTGTTGAACTTGTTGGGATAAATCCAGTAGCAGAGGACTATTTCTACAATGGGGTTTCCCAATATGTCAGAATACCTTTTTGTTTTTGAAAAGAAAAATCCTGAGTACATATTTTCACTTTGTAATTTATTTCACATGGTTTTCAAAATGCCACTCTGACTTGCACCCTGTGATACACAAACCAAGAAGCTAGGCAAAGAAGCTTGAAACAATTTGGATTTGTTGTCTTCCTTATGTTAAAACTGATAAGCCTGAGTATCCGTTGCACTCCCTTTTGAGCATCATGTCTGACCCATCATGCTAATGCGCCCATTGTTACCTATAGCGGTTGCCAATGGGAGCAATTGGGAATCCTGTATGAACAACATGGCCCATACATGGCATTCCAGGATTCCTTCTATTCCCTGGCCTGCCATCTTATCCAGGCCAGCCTTTCTGTTTTATTTGTACTCCAAGTAATTTATGGGCTAAAGTAAAAAATAAAGGTTTCCCCTGACTTTCTTTAGTTGTGTCTGACCCAGGGGGTTGGTGCTCATATCCATTTCTAAGCCAAAGAACTGCCGTTGTCCATAGACACCTCCAAAGTCATGTGGCCGGCATGACTGCATGGAGGGCTGTTACCTTCCCGCAGAAGCAATACCTATTGATCTGCTCACATTTACATGTTTTCAAATTGCTAGGTTGGCAGAAGCTGGGGCTAACAGCAGAAGCTCACCCCACGCCCTAGATTCAAACCAATGTTTGGTTAGCAAGTTCAGCAGCTCAGCAGTTAACCTGCTGCGCTACCAGGGGGCACCAATTTATGGGTTATAGAGGAACTACGTGAACCTGCCCTGGGATATTGTTGTCATAATGTGTTCAGAGGGGGAATGTGAATCCTGGTATCCCACAGTTTTAGTCTTAGTCCAACACTATTACATTACGATGGCTCAAACCACTACATTAATTTGGCTCTGTATTATCCTAAAGTCAACACACCTGTGTTTTTTTCTCCTTTTGAGGAAAAGAACAATTCCAAAGAGTTTATAGGAAGGAAATAATAACCATTATAATTATACCTACCTACTGTTTCCAACAGAGAGTGCTTTTTTATTCTGCAGCACATCTTCTGAACTGTAAAAGACCAAAACCCTTTCCTTTGAAACTAAGTGTATTAGAAGATTTCATATTGAGAATGTGCTTGGCAGGGAATGGTTGCCATGCCTCTAAGGTGTTGAATCCATTCCAGGGTTTGGCAAACTTTAAAGGAGCTGAGATGCTGAATCTCTTTAGGGATAGGATTCTCTCCAAGGGCTCAGCACTTCCCCCCATACAATATTAATTAAAGATCTAGGTTTCCTCATTCTCTTTTAAAAATATTCATCTCATGTTCTTCTCCCTGGGATCATAGTGCACCTTACCTAAGAATCATTCAGTTCTATGATTATCTGATGGATGTTCACTGTAGACTAAAGAATTCACTTCCAGTCTGCTATTCAACATTATTCAACACCAAAGCTTGATTAAAGTGGATTTAAAAAGTGACCCGAACATGGCCAGTAGAGAACAACTATAAAATAATGATTAGAAAGGAAATGGAAGTTTCATCCATCTGAGGGCCCTTCCACACAGCCATATAAACCAGAATATCAAGGCAGAAGATCCCACAATATCTGCTTTGAACTGGGTTATCTAAGTCTACACTGCCATACATTCCAGTTCAAAGCAGATAATGTGGGATTTATTCATCTGTGTGCAAAGGGCCTGACAAGAAGTAATATGTATTCCCCACATTTTGATTCAAACCCTGTTGCTATCAACGTAAGGGAAGTTCCCATTGCACATTTGGAAGAGTCATGTTATTTTGGATTTAGCCCATAGTTATTTAATTATGCTTTATTTATTTTTAAAATAGTTTTATAAATAAAATGCATGGGTGTAGCTCAGATATTTAAGGTAGTAAATAAACCACTTCCATAAAAAAAAGAAAGCCAAGGGCAGCAAAATGTTGCCTGGCACACTTACATAGGTTACATCTCATATAGAGCTGTGTGAGACTATCAGTGAAACATGTTGACAAGGTGTGTGGTAAATACGTATACATTCGAAAGTTGCAGTTTCAGCCTGTAAATTTACCTTAGGCCACGTTTAGTCATATTTTTGGTTGTACTAAACCCACCCATGCCATGGGCAAAGAATAATAGACACAGAAGTCAAGAATGAACTTGCGCCTTTGAATGGGTAAACAAGCTCTATATTTACAAGAATGTTATTCTCTCTCTCCCTTTCTCAGCAAATATCAGAAAATTGGTGGAATGTTTTCCTTTCATTAAGCAGTAGCTTTATTCTGCTATTTAGTTAACAATGACCCTCCTCTACATTGCCCTTTATCCAGGATCCAATCCCAGATTATCTTCTTTAAATTGGATTATATGAGTTTGTGGGATTATATGTGTCCCACAGATAATCTGTGATAGGATAAGAAGATAATCTGGGATCAGAATGTGGGATACAGGAGGAGTGTGGAAGGGGCCTAAGTCTCATTCGTATTTTATGTATTTATTTCAAATATTTGTACCCTGCCCTTCTCAACCCCCCCCCCCCGGGGTGGTGGTGAGAAGGGCAGGGTACAAATATTTGGGCTCAGGGTGGTTTACATCTGGCACAATTCGATGCCATTGCATATAAATAATGCATACAGTAATAACATAAAAGACACAGTAAATTAATTTTAAAATCAGTTTTAAAAGAAAAGTACATTAATCAAAACTGCAATAATACTGGTTGTCTACCCTTATGTAGAAACAAATTCAGCAAGCACAACATAATTGGAAGCCTGTCCATAGTCCATTTTCCATAACATAATAATAATAAACTTTATTTATACGCCGCCACCATCTCCCCAATGGGGACTCAGGACGGCTAACATGAGGCCAAGCTCTTCTAAAATACATCATTATCATCATTACCATTGTCAGTTATCTGCCAACTACCCAAAGGCCTGGTCCCATAACCATGTTTTCAATTTCCTCCTGAAGGCGAGGAGGGATGCGGCTGACCTGATTTCACTGGGGAGCTACTGCCACAGGTGGGGGGCCACCACGAAGAATGCCCTGTCCCCGCCAAGCGTTTTGTGCCAATGGCGGGGCCGAGAGCAGGGCCTCCCCAGAAAATCTTAAGCTTCAAGGTAGGATGTCCATTTTTTCCGCACCTAGGAATTTTTGAGTTCAACCACCTTAGAAATCATCCAGTTCCCTCATCCTGTATCCCAACATACATCAACAAAATAGAGCATTTTGGTAAAATTTGCATGTGGGTCCCTTGGTATATAACGGTTGGGCATGATGTGATGAATGAATGAATAAATATAATCATTTCTGACTCAGAAGACAAGTCATTAATAGTGTTGTTTGATGGCTTCCATTGGGCTATTGTAGAATTAATGCAGTTTGTCACCACTTTAAGTGTCAATGCTATAGAGTCATGAGAATTAAAGTTTTTATAAAGTTTTTAGCTTTCTCTGCCAAAGAGTGCTGGTGCCTCACAACTCCAGGATTCCACTTCATTGAGCCATGGTAGTTAAAGTGGTGTCAAACTGAATTAATTCTATAGTGTAGATCTACACCATATCAATGAGAAACTAAATTCTCTCTGGGATTTAATCTGATGTTTAAAGGAGCTATCTGATTCTAATTCCTTAAATAAATTCAGAATTCTAATGCCCTTCAAGACAAGCCCTCTATCCCAGGATCTGATCCCATGTTTTCTTCTTTAAACTGGGTGATATGAGTCTGCACTGCCAGATAATCTGGGATAAGCAGAAAACCTGGGCTCAGAACCTGGGATAGAGGGCCTGTTTTGAAGGCCCTTAGATAGTTCCTTTAAACTTCAGAGTAAAACCCAGAGCAGATTCAACATCCCACTGACATGGCAGATGGCAGCTGCCCTTGATTAAGATTAACAACTCCATTTCCCTTGTGTGAAATTCAACTTTGACTTATAACAGACAGAATAGTAGACAGAAACAGCTGCGCTAAGTAGCATGAATCTCCAATCTAGCATAGTCCCCAAGTACGCATCAGACAATGGAATAAATTATCCTATGTTACCTTTGGCAACTAAGGCTGACTGTTATTCAGGCAAAGGCTGGACTTGGCACAGAGCTTTTTATAACCACAGTAAGACAAGGGAAACCAAAAAGCTCCCAGGATGATGTAATCAGTCTTGAATCCAAGAGATTTTTAAAAGCCTTGGAAGCTCTTGATGTGCAACCATTGTGTTGCTGACACCACCCCACAGCTTTGAGCTCCCTAACTTTTGACTAAGGGCCCTTCCACAGAGCCCTACATCCCAGAATATCAAGGCAGAAAATCCCACAATATCTGCTCTGATCTGGGTTATCTGAGTCCACACTGCCATATATTCCAGTTCAAAGCAGATAATGTGGGATTTATTCAGCTGTGTAGAAGGGGCCTAAGTTTGTCCAGAAGTACATAGACCTACTTCAGCAGTATACCAGCATCTAATGGCTCCATTGGTGTCATTTCTGTTTGGTACCTGCAGTGTTATTGTCTCAACTATCATGTTTTGCTTGATACTATATTTGCGTGAGCACACAGTGCAAACAATCAATAGCTTGCTAGAAAGGGTGGGGGCATTTTATTTTTTTCCCCTTATGGATGAATATAATAGCAGGCACTTGAACATTTGGAGCACTTGAAGGTTGAAGAAGAGTGCAGTAAGTTCACGGAAAAATATATTGTCCTAATCAGGCTGATTACTCATACGCTCAAGTGTGGTGGTAGTTAAGATAACAGCTAAGAGATAAACAAGAGTTGATCAGAAGTAGCTCTTAGTGCAATAGAGCTTCAGGTCTGTTTTGGACTTCCGTACAAAGATTTATTTACCTGATTTATACCCCACCTTTCAACAAGTTTCCTAGAGGCTTACAAAAAAGATGACAATACAATAAAACACATTAACACAAAAGGATTAACACAGAGCCAATAATGCAATATAGAAACAGACAGTAGAATTAAAAGCAAACTCCCTGCAGTGAAAAAACAACATGAAGTAGGTGGTAAAAGTAATTTTAAGTTAAAAGTATCAATGTTATTGAATACAGCTGAACGATATATTAAAAGATAACTTTTCAATTATACTATACCTCTCCCTATGATACCAATATAAATATCAACCAATGGTTGAGGCTGTTTTGGTATCAGCAAAGTTTTCTTGCACCACATTATATTAAAGAGGGCCGTGGTGGCTCAGTGGGTAAAACCCCTAAGCTGCAGAACTTGCTGGTCAGAAAGTTGATGGTTCAAATCCATGGACAGGGTAAACTCCTATTGTTATCCCCAGCTTCTGCCAACCTAGCAGTTCAAAAACATGCAAATGTGAGTAGATCAATAAGTACCGCTCTGGCAGGAAGGTAACAGCACTCCATGTAGTCATGCCGGCCACATGACCTTGAAGGTGTCCATGGAAAATGCTGGCTCTTCGGCTTAGAAATGGAAATAAGCACCCCCCCCCCCCCAAGAGTCGGACAAGACTAGACTTAATGTCAAGGGGAAACCTTTACCTTATTATATTAAAGTGCTAGGCCAATTGGACTCAAGATGTGTTTTTGGAGCAGTCCTTACCCCTGTAGAATATTAGGATTGGGGTGGCTGTGGTCTAGCCTTGTATACTCCAGATCTATTGGCAACCAGAAAAGGCTGCAGGCATAGCAGTCCCATTAGTGCTTTGTTTGTTGGGCGTCAGGATCATTTAAATATCTTCAATAGGAAATATTTGTTCCACCACACGTCGAACCTCCACGTTCCCTTGCATAGTCACAGATTGATTTCCTTAAGTAACCCTGTGTATAGCTCATGTATTTCTTTTCCCTTCTGCTAATTTTAGTGGGACCAAAACTAGCAAAAGAACATCCAGCCCTATCTCTTGCCCTGCAGCAAGCATAAAAAGTAAAATTTAGGAAACCGTGGAACATACAACCCTCATTCAATCTCCCAGAAACACCAAGGATTCTCACACACACTAATGTAGGCTTGTCACTTGGTCATGATTTCAAGAAATAATTCTTTATTCAATATTGCCAGTCAGTAGTACTAAACAAGGTACATTTCTTGAAATCCAAATGGTATGGTAAGCCCACAAGATTCTACCCATTAGCCTTTGCATAGTGAACTGGTGGATATTTGCTTCCATGTCAGGCATAGAGATTTTCAAGAAGTAAATCTTATCCTTGGATTTGCACTCTTTTGTTGTTATTCTTCTTGTTTTGCCCTCAAGGATGTTCATTCATTATGATTGGCATCACTGATTCCATTACTAAGGAAAGAAAATGTTTTGATGAGTAAGCAGGGATTGGAAACTTTAATAGCTTGAAGGCCAGTCAAAAGTGTTGTTCCTATGAACAAAATATGAAAAATGGCCAAATGGATCCATGACAAGTTTATTCTAGTAAAACCAGGTAGAGAGAAAGTGGTTGTCAAGAAAAAATGGGCACACATAAAAGTGAAAAATTAGCTTGGAGGTTCAGGAAGACAAGCCATACGAGGGACAAGTAGTATGAGACAGGCTGTGCAGAAGGGAAAACAACAACACTTGAAAGATTTTTACATGACACAATAAAGTTTCACAGAACATTCCTAAACTGAAGGAATTGCCATGTTCTGAAGCACACTTAGATAGAATTCTACTGTGTTTAACTCAACGGGAATTCATTTCAAGCATATGAGTATATGACATAGATGTCATGTCTTATTCGCACATCACCAGTACAGTAAAAGCACTAGGATACCTAGATCTGAACTTTATCTTCAACGACACCTGAGGGATACCAAGAATATTGGGTGCTTAGCTTTTTATGATACATAATAAAGGAGATGGTATACATCTTTAAACTGCTATGAACAACAAAACTAGAAGTAAATACAAACTCTGCACAAGTAATTCAGAATCTGCTGGGCTCACTATGTATTTATTTATTTTTATTTATTTACAGTATTTATATTCCATCCTTCTCACCCTGCAGGGGACTCAGAGCTGATTACAATGTACATATACATGGCAAACATTCAATGCCATAGACACACAACATATATAGACAAACACTCAGAGGCTATTTAAAATTCCAGCTTCTGGCCACTAGGGGAGCTGTTGCTTTCTCATTCTTTGCATACTTCCTGGAGATTTTTTATGCCTTGTAAATCAGTTAAACTAGCCTCCCCACAAAGTGGTACCTAAATTTCCTACTTGACAGATGCAACTGTCTTTTGGGATGCAAAGATCAACAACAAGCTACACAATTTTGGTCGGGAGCTTACTCCGACCCGGGCTGGCTTTGAACTCATGACCTTTTGGTCAGTAGTGATCTTAATGCAGCTGACTCCCAGCCAGCTGTGCCACAGAGACTGATATAATATAGTGATAAATAAGTTATAAATTAAATTAATTATAATGAACTAACCATGGGTGAAACCCAGCATTATAGTATAAGACTATTCCATTGGTGCAATGGAACTTTCCCTCCCATTGATGGCACCAATGTTTAAGTCTAAAAATGAGGAATACGTATTATTTCTTGTGAGGTGGAGACCCTTTCCATTTCCTTTCTGATCATTATTCTGTAGATGCTCCCTCCTGACCATGTTCAGTTTACTTTTCACCCAGTTTTACACAACTGCTGAGGAGGGTGATTAAAACGATCAAGGGTCTGGAGAACAAGCCTTATGAGGAGTGGCTTAAAGAGCTGGGCATGTTTAGCCTGAAGAAGAGAGGGCTGAGAGGAGACATGATAGCCACGTAAAAGTATGTGAGAGGAAGTCATAGGGAGGAGGGAGCAGGTTTGTTTTCTGCTGCCCTGGAGACTAGGATGTAGAACAATGGCTTTAAACTACAAGAAAGGAGATTCCATCTGAACATTAGGAAAAACCTCCTGACTGTGAGATCCATTCAGCAGTGGAACTCTCTGCCCCGAAGTGTGGTGGGGGCTACTTCTTTGGAGGTTTTTTAAACAGAGGCTGGATGGCCATCTGTCGGGGGTGCTGTGAATGCCATTTTCCTGCTTCCTGGCAGGGGTTTGTACTGGATGGCCCATGAGGTCTCTTCCCACTCTATGATTCTATGATTCTGTGAATGATGGGATGGAATTTGAGTCCTTAGTCTACAAAGAAGCTTTAACCATCAGGTAATCATAGATGGCAGTGCAACTAGATGATTCTTAGGTAAAGTATATTGTGAGCCCTGGGAGAAGCAAATGAGATAAAAAGAGAGTAATAACATATGGGGGGAGGGAGTTTCATTTAGACATTGTTGTTTTTCTATTGTATTTCTCAGTAATTTACGACTTATAGTGAGTCTTGTTTGACCCTGTCATGGTACTTTCTTGGCAGAATTTGTCCAGAGACTGCTTGCTTTTGCCTTCTTATGAGGCTGAGAGAGTGTGGCTTGCCTAAAGCCACCCGTTGGGTTTCAATGGATGCATGGGGATTTGAATCCTGGCCATCAGAGTTGTAGCTTACTGTTCTGACCACTACTGTATGATATAAACCAAAACAATTAATGATGAAAATGCTAACTGTGAACACTGTGGAAAATGTAAGCTTGCTCAGGATTCCTGTCAAGTTAATAAAGAACACTTGGTGGAGGAAGTACTTACAATTTCAATGAGCTTGTGAAACTACTATGGCTTTTACTCCACACATTTAAGGACATAACAAGCCAATTGGGGAAGAAGGTTCAGTACCTTGGACAGTTCAGACTAAAACTCAGAGCAGATTGATTGTGGGCAATTACAGACAGGGCTTAAATCCACTCCGAAGCAGGGTAAAGAACCCACAGATTTAAGTCCCCATGCTCTGTCCAAAACAACCGGGCTTTCTCGGTTGGTGTCCCATGCCAGCACAGTAACTTCTGTCCTCCTTTTGTAAGGACTTGAAGACATGGCTATTCAAACAAGCTTTTGAGAATGTTTAGTCCCTAGTTGTTCTGCGCAGCAGTCACACATCCTTGCACTTTATGCCATACCCTCTATCCATTGCTGCAGCTTGCACTTATCCCATTCCTATTGTTTACAGCTTGGCCATCTTTACAGCAGCTTCTGCCATTGGCTGATGACCACAGCTTTACTGAGTCTGAGTTGATATTTTTATGTGCTTATGTGTTTTATTTTATTGTATTTTATATTGTGCTTCATTTTTATGCTTTGCTTTTAGGCACTTTGTGCCATCTGTAAGCTGCCCGAGTTACTTTGGGAGATGGTGATGGGATACAAGAATAAAGTTGTTGTTGTTGTTGTTATTATAGAAATAATACTGGGTGCTTGTGTCTGCTGAGGCTTGGTTCCAGGATCCCCCATGGATACCACAATCTGTGGATACACAAGTCATATTATATACAATGTTGTAGTAAAATGGTGTCCCTTTACTAAAATGGCAAAATCAAGGTTTGCTTTTTTGAGATTTTGTTTTTGTTTTGGATTTTTTTCCAAGCAGTGGATGGTGGGACCTGTGCATGGAAAATATGAGGAAACAGAAGGCTGAATATACCTCTCCTACTTTTATTGATTATTATAACATGGAAAAGAGTACTCTGAAGTTCTTAATAGGAGGAAGAACTATTAAACCTGTTTAAACAATCTTGTTGCTATGTCCAATTATTCACTCAGCAATGCTGATACTAAAATGTTCATGCATGACATGTTAATTGGCCACATCATTCTCTTGGTTCTGCTTTAAGCAGGGGTAGACAACCCCAGTGGGTGAGAAAATGCAAAAAAGGGAAAAAAGAAAAGAAAAGAAAGAAAGAAACCCAGGTAAAAGTCCACTGTTCTTTTTGAAAAACAGATGTTAAACAGTGTAGGAGGAGAGATTAGAACCTATTCAAAAATTAAATCCTCCTGGAAGCTTCCAAGAAAGATAATCTGGCCTTTGTTGCGGACCAGAGCAGCAGGGGGTTGGGGGGTGGTCTGCAAAGTATGGAAGTGTTAAGGGCTGCAAAAACAGTCTGATTCTGGCTTCAAGGTTATAAGTTTCCACAACTTTTAGACGCATCTTACATGTCATATTTATGACTCTAAAACAAGCTATTTCAGCTTCCAGACTGCACCTTTCCTGTTATCCTCTCGGATACCATTCCAATAAGATAATATAGTTTAAAATTGTGTATGTAGTATTTCAAAATTTGTTGTTGTTTTTGGGTGCCTCAAAGTTGACCCCAACTTATGGTGATTTATACTGAAGAGGTTTGTCCAAGTCGTCCATAGTTTCTTAGGTCAAGCAGGAATGTGGACACTGGTCTTCTAGAGTCTTTGCTTAACGATAGAACCCGATTGACTGACTGTGGGAAAGTCACACTTTCTCAGCCACAGAAGAAGGAAAAGGCAACTCCTCTCTGGACAAATCTTGGCAAGACAACTTCATGATAGATTCACTAAAGAGTCATCATAAGTCAGAAATAACTCAGAGGCTTATATAACCATCTCCAGGATTTAAACCACTGCACCTCACAAGTTGTTATGTAAGAAGCTAAAGGTTACTCCTTGACATTAAGTCTAGTCTAGTCCAACTTAGGGGGGGGGCAAGGGCGGGGGGAGATGGTGCTCATCTCTATTTCTAAGCCGAAGAGCCAGCATTGGTTGTAGATGTCTTCTAGGTCATGCGGATGGCATCACTGCCAAAGTGGTATCTATTTATCTATTCATGTTTGCAAGTTTTCAAACTGCTAGGTTGACAGAAGCTGGATAGGAGCTCACCCCATCCTGCGGATTCGAACCACCAACCTTTCAGTCAGCAAGTTCTGCAGCTTAGCACTTTAACCTGCTGCGACACTGCAGGTTATATTGTTACATGCCTTTAAATTATTTCCAGTTTACAATTATCCTATTATTGGGTTATCTTGGCAATATTTGTTGGGTATTTTTTGAGAGGGGTGCCTTTGACTTCTGCCAAGGCTGATAGCATGGGGCTTGCCCAAGGTTATCCAATGGGTTTCCATAGTGGAGTGGGGATTTGAATCCTGGCCTCCAAAGTTTTATTCTAACACTCAAACTTCTACAGCAGGCAGAGCCACACCACACTAGCTCTGTGCTTAAAATATTTCTAGCTGTTTCTTTGAGTAAGTACTTCAATTGTTTTAAAGCATAGTGTATCAGTATAGACTTGTTTGCCTTCTCAATACAACTGAACTATGGTAAGCCTTCTATCCACAGTTCTGGAAGATTAGGAACCAAGAAAAAAGTGTCTAAGGGATTTTATGTCATCACCATTCTGAAAATGTCTGAACTTATCTGATTGTTCTTCTCTACCAGAAGCACCTGAGTTATCATTATTATCTTTCTCTTTTTTTACGTCTGATAATAGTCTTGCTAGTATCAACAAGTTACGACTTATGGAAGAAACAGTTTCAACAAAGTGCAAGCTTTCCAAAGATGACTGCAAAGCTAAATCAGGCATGTGACACTGAGAATTTGTTTAAAATGAGAGAAATTATTTTCGATGCTAAAACAGTTAAGGAATGAAAATGCTCCAAGTGTCAAAATTTTTAAATAAGGTTTTTATTGATTAAAAACAAAACAGACACAACATACTGGTTGACATAGTCACAATAACCATATGGGAAGGGGGTGGGGGTAAAGGGGGGTGGGGTGGGGAGAATAACATCAGGGAAAAAAGGGGGGAGTCACACTGACATATACAATACATTTAAAAAAAACTAACTTGATTGACTTCATCCAAAAGTAACAAATTATTAATAATTCTGGTCGGTATTATATCTTACTACCCTTCAAATCCAGTAGCCTTTCAGAGCAATGTTCTTCTTTCTTTTTACATAGTCTTTTAGGGGACTCCACGTGTCTTCAAAGGTTTTTGTTGGGTACTTTCTCAGTGACATAGTCAATTTGTCCATCTCGGCTATGTCTAATAACTTATATAGCACTTCCTCCAATTCCGGGGTCTTCTTATCCCTCCAATGTCTAGCGAGGGTAATTCTGGCGGCCGTCACCACAAAGAATATCAATCTTTCAAGGCCCGTCCCCAGCTCTTTTCCCTCTATAATATTCAAAAGAAATAGTTCAGTTTTGTACATAATTTTTTTTCGTGTCATGTCTTCCAAGAATTTATGGATTTCTTTCCAGTATTTAGTCACTTTTCCACAGGACCACCACTGGTGGTAGAAGGTTCCCCTACTTTCCGAGCACTTCCAACAGCGATCATTACCCATCTTGTAAATTTTATCTAGTTGGGCTGGTGTCATGTACCACCTGTACACTACCTTGTATAGATTCTCTCTCAGGGAGAGGGCACATGTATATTCCCAGTTCTTTTTCCACATTCCCTCCCATTTCTCCTGGCTTATCCTGTACCCTAAATTCTTGTGCCACTTTTCCTTGTAATCTAGCACTGGAGTTTTCTCATACTTGTGTCTAATAATCAGCTTGTAGATATTACTCACTCTTTTAGACTGTGCCTTAAGGAGGATTTTACCTCCGTCGGCGGGACTAGTCTCCCAGCCCACCTCTTTGTCTTTTACGAACCTTGCTTTTATTTGGTTGTACTGGAGCCATCCGAGATTTAATGTTCTTATTTCTTCCTGGGACTTTAATCTATAGCTGTTGTTCTCTTTATTAATTAAGTCTCTATACGTAATGATCTCCCTGTTATCCCTTCTATCCATCGCAAGGGCCTCTACCGGGGAGGCCCATAGCGGGATTTTGGCGCATATTATGTCTCTGTGTTTTTTCCCATATTTTCAGCAATGGTGCTTTTATAATGTGATTTCTAAAATTTTTATCGCCGCTGCATCCATTATAGAATAGATATGCATGCCAGCCTTTCTTATTTTCCCAGCCTTCCAGATCTAATAACTCTCTATCTTTGATCTCTAGCCATGGTTTTATGTTCTCCAAGCAGTTTGCCTCATAGTAGCTAACCAAGTCGGGGAATCCGCATCCTCCTTGCTGTGGTGATGGTTGGAGGTATTTTAGTTTAATTCTGGCTTTTCTCCCATTCCAAACAAATGAAGACAAATCCGATTGCCATTTCTTTATCAATAATTGGTTTTTTAGAATGGGTAGGGTCTGGAACAGAAAGTTTAATTTGGGAAATATCTTCATTTTAATTAATGAAATTCTTCCTATCCAGGAAATATTTAACTTTTTCCAGCCTGTAAGCTTCTCTCTGATCTCCCTCCAACATTTTTCATAATTATTTTTTACTAGCTGGCAGTTTTTAGCTGTTATTTCTATTCCTAAGTACCTAATTTTTTTTTCTATTGGGATGCCAAATTTCTTTTCCAATTCCCTACCCTCCTTACTGTCCATATTTTTGATTAGCATTTGTGATTTTTTTTATTTAGTTTAAATCCAGATATCTCCCCAAATGCTTCTATTTTTTTTATCCAATTTTCCATATTCTCAGTCGGGTTTGTTATCATACATGCCAGATCGTCCGCAAAGGCGAAAATTTTATATTTCTTTTTCTTAATATTCAGGCCTTTTATTTCCTCATCTTTTTGGATTCCCTTCAACAAAATCTCCAGTACAAAGTTAAAAATCAGCGGAGAAATCGGGCAGCCTTGTCTTGTCCCCTTTCCAATCATAATTTTTTTTGATGTTACACCATTCGCGGTCACCGTTGCTTGCTGGGTTTTATAAATTGCGTTTATTGCTGCGGAGAACTTATATCCCATGTCTAATTCTACTAAAAGACGTTCTATTAATCCCCAATTCAGCTGATCAAACGCCTTTTCCGCTTCTAGGAAAAGCATTGCTGCTTTTGTCCCGATGTTTTTATCTAGGTACTCTATTAGGTTCACCACCATTCTTATATTTCTTTTCATGAATCTTCTTGGGAGAAACCCAGTCTGGTTTTGTGAGATCCAACTATTTAAGAATACTTTCAATCTTGTTGCCCAGATGTTTGCGTATATTTTGTAGTCAAGGTTCAGGAGAGAGATGGGTCTGTAGTTTTCCACCTTCTCCGAATCTTTATTTTCTTTATGGATGACTACAATATCTGCCTCTTTCCATGTATCTGGGATCTCACCTGTCTTTATCACGTCATCTATTACCCTCTTCAGATAGGGGGCTACTTCTAACTTCATAGTTTTATAATATATGTCCGTCAAGCCATCAGGCCCAGGTGATTTCCCATGCTTTAAACTATCTATCGCTTTATAAATTTCCTCCAGTGTTATTTCGCCATTTAACTCCTCCCGTTGTTTCTCTGATATCTGGGGCAAATGTTGCATATTCAGATATTGTTGAATTTTTTCTCCCTCAATGATTTCTCCCTTGTACAGTTCCTGGTAGAAATTAGCAAATTCATTTACTATCTCTTCATCCTTAGTAGCTTCCCTCTCCTCTCTTTTTATTTTTATGATGGCTCTTTTATGTTGTTCCTTTTTGACCTGGTAAGCTAGCCACTTTCCTGCTTTATTTGCATTCTCAAAATGTCTTTGTTTGGTGAATTTTAACTTTTTTCCAGCTCCCTAGTATTAATCATTTTAATTTGGTTGCTTATGATAATCCTCTTCTCCTCCGTGGCTTTGTCCTTGGGGTGGGATTTCAATTTTTTTTCCATTTTGTCTAATTCTTTTAATAGATTTTCTATTTCTTGTCTATTTTGCTTTTTTTTATTACTCGCCAGGGCTATGAAATTCCCTCTCATCACTGCCTTGCTGGCCTCCCATAGAGTTTTTATACTCGTCTCAGGCCGTGTATTCATTTGGAAGTATTCTTCCAGAGCTTTTTTATTTTTTTGGATATTGGCTTCTGACTTAAGCAAATTATCGTCAAGTCGCCATTTATATGTCCTCTGTCCTACCTTAACCGTCACTCCCACCGGGGCATGGTCTGAGTGAATCCTTGGGAAAATCATAGATTGTTTTATGGCTGGTACTAGCCTCTTAGAGACTAAAATCATATCAATACGGGACCAACTGGTCCTTCTAGCTGAGTAAAAGGTAAAGTCTTTCTCCTTTTTATGTTGTTGCCTCCATATATCAACCAAAGAGTTCTGGCTCAGCATCCTAAAGAAATTATTTGGTAATCTGCTCTTATTTTCTTGGCCCTTTGTTCTTATCAGTTTTTTTAATCAACTTTGGGGTTACACACTCCATTGAAATCCCCACAAACTATACATTCATCCCATTCCACCTCAATTAACTTATCATTCAGTTTTTCAAAAAAACATGCTTTGGCGTTATTAGGCGCATATACACAAACTATCAAAATTCTTTTCTCTCTCAGTTTACCCAGTACTTCTATAATTCTACCCTCCTCGTCCTTGAATTGAAACTTCGGATCCAGCCTTGGGTTTACATATAGGGCAACCCCTCTTTGTTTTTTTTCTATTGAGGAGGTGAATAAAGTCCCCAATTTCTTTTTTTCTAATAACTCTACTCTGGATGTTTTCATATGGGTTTCCTGTAAAGCATAAATTGCAGCATTTTGTTTAATTAGGTAATGAAAAACCTGCTTTCTCTTCTCCGGAATGTTCAACCCATTTATGTTAACAGAGAAGCAGTTTACCTCCATTTCTTTTTGTCTTTTGCTCGCTTTTTATTGACTTTAGTCTTCTCTTTCTTCCTCTGCCGTTAGCCCCTCCTCCTCCGATTCAGAGTCCATTTCCGAGCCTTGCGACTTTGTCTGTTCGCCGGGTTCTTCTTCCTCTTCGTCAATGTCAAATTTCCTTTTCCTTTTTTCTTCGTCTTTATCTGTTTGTCCTCTCTCATTTTGATTTTGTTGGCCTTTTTTTCTCCCCTCTCTCTGTTCTTTGGGGGAGCATCTTTCCTCCTCCCCTTTTTTCCTTGCTTGTTTATCTGACCCTCTAGGGCTTTGATTGGATGGATCCAGGATGTGTCGCCACTTTCTGTAGAATTCTTTTGCTGCCTCTTTTGAGTCAATCCAATATCTTACCGACCTGTAGGTGAATTGGATCCCATCGAATTTATCCCATTTATACCTTATATCATTATCTTTTAATACATCCGTTAAAAAATAGTACTTCTTTCTATTTTCTAATATTCTTGAGGGGATCTCCCGCATAACCTTCACCGGTTTTTCGTTCACCTTGTATGGGTTTATCTGGTGGTTCTTAAGTACCCTCTCCTTCATCTTCAATGAGTTGTACTGGACTATTATATCCCTTGCCGACTTGGTCCTCCTAGAGAAGGCCGTACTAACTCTAAATGCTTTCTCAACATTCTCTTCTATTATTTCTTCTTCCTTTTGTAGGAGTGAGGCCGTCATTTTTACTGCTAGGTCCATTGTTCCTTCATATGACTCTTTGTCAAGCTCCGGGATTCCCCTTATTCTCAGAATATAGTCTTTTTGGTGGGCCTCTAGCTGTGCATTTTTCTTTTGCAGTTCTTGTTGCAGGGAGAACAGTTCTGTCGTCCTCTCCTGCTCTCTTTGTAATTTTGTCCTATCCTCCTCTCCTTGCCTTTGGATCTTCTCCACCTTTTCATAAAGCCCTATCATCTCTTTTCTTATCAAGGTCACATCCTTTTTCATGTCTTTCCTTAGCTCGTGGATTCCATCCTTAATTTGTCTCCTTTCCTCCGCTCCTTTCCCTACCAGGTCATTCAACCTCTTAAGTTCCATAAACATTTCTCTGAATTGAGCTCTCATCTCCCCCATCTGTTCTCTCAGACTGAACTCCTCTTGGTGGGAGTCCCTTCTTTCTGTATTAATCTTGAGCTCCTTCTCTGCCCTCTTTCGTGTGGCCATTCTGTTTATTAATTATTATTAATTAAGTCCCTTTATTGGTAAGTTAGATTGGGAGGTAGTGGATTAGTTCCTCTGGATTTCTTCTTTATTTCCCTTCCCATGCCACATTTGTTGGTACTTAGCTTCTTATTGTCGTTTTGTAAGCTTGTAGCCTTGTGACCTTGTAACCTTCTCCGTGTGGTCGCTCCCTCTTAGTCCAACCTGGGTCGCTGATCCTCCCCACTTGTCTCCTCCTTGCCTGTCCGCCGGAAGTACCCTCTTTTCCTGGAGCTTCGCCCCGGAAACCACTTCCGCGTTGTTTCTTTCCTCCTCTCCTCGTGTGTAGGGTGGGGATAGCTTTCCCCTCCGTTGTCCCGTCACTCTGGCTTACTTTCCCCAGCACTCTTGTGAGTATTCTCTTCTCTCCTTTCGTTGCACTCTTACCTCGTTGCACCTCGCTGGTCTGAAACAATCGTGGGTCCCGCCGTTTGTTTGCTTGCTGGGTGACTCACTTTTAAAGGGCCAGCGCTTTCACGACCTTCCTTCGCCTTTCGCCCTACTGGGCCTTTTTTTTGTTACTTTTGGTCCTGGGGATCAGCTAGCCTGCCCCTCGATCTTCAGTTGGGATGCCTGGGAGTATGGGGTGTTGGGGCGTCTCGCCTTTCGGCTGCGACGCCGCTCGCAACTGCTGGTCCTGGGCCTCGGGCTGCTGTGCCACGCGGGGTTCCCTCCCGCCTGTTAGGGGCCGGGGTGACCCCCCCGCCAACAACCAGCTCGGGCTTGGACACCCTCCCTTGCTCCAGAGGGTGTCGGGTTGGCGATATTTACCCCCGACCAGGCTTAGTTGCGTGAGCTTCTCCTGGAGCTCGCCTTTAGGCAGCCACCTCCATGCTCTCCCAGACCGGAAGTCCTAGACATAGTATAAACAATAAATTAATGACTGACAATATCATTTGGAAAATCCCTATTAGGCTTCCATCACTGTCTCTTTTTCTGCACTCTATATTAATGTTCACAGTTGTATAATTTTGAGTAAGAGACAGTTGTTTTATTAATTTATGCTTAGGTTGTGATTATATTTACCTCTCTACCTCTAAGGGAGAGGAGCTTTAATTACATCTTCAGTTAATTATGTCTTATTCATGCTCAGCCTCCAAATGCATATTGATGACATGATGCCTCTGCCTGATTATCATAATTGCAGCTTCACTGGAGTGGTTGGAGGCTAAATGTGCTGATGTCTGTAGAAGTCTTTGAGAATTTATATTTATATGATCTTCCTGAGAAGGATAGAAGAGTAGAGGTGGGAGATAGTATAACAACATTTTTTCGGAGACTTAATTAAGACACCCACCAGCTTTTCAACTCACTAGGGGTGCATCTACACTGCAGAATTAATGCACTTTGACACCACTTTGGCTTTCATGGTTCATTCATTTTACAAGTTATTTAGCTTTCTTTGCAAAAGAGTGCTGGTGCCTCACCAAACTATAGCTCCCAGGATTCCATATCATTGAGCCATAGCAGGTAAAGTCAAACTACATTAATGCTATAGAGGCAATGTATTCACCTCTTTGTGCCTTCTTTGTGGAGTGAAAAAGTGGTGTATAAACATAATAATAAACCTAATAATATACCACCACTGCCCTAGGTAATCTATATCTTGTCCCACTGATGCAGCAATCCATGTGGATCTGATATTGTTTCCCATATACTTCTTCATATGTTGTCTGATCTAGGGCCATTCCAGACAGGGTTTATATCCCAGGATCTAATCCCAGAATTTCTGTTTTAAATTGGGTTATATGTGTCCGCACTGCCAGATAATCTGGGATAAACAGAAAACCTGGGATTGGATCCTGGAATATAGGGCCTGTCTGGAAGGGACCCTTGTTTTGGGAATACAAGGAGATAAAGCCCCCATGATCCCATTTCTCTTTTTAAACAAAAGGCATCACAGGAAATGCAAGATGGTTGCTGTCTGAGTTCTACACACAGCACAATATTCTCCACTAAGCTCGGAGGATTTAGGTCACATTTGAGACTTCAGAGCAGCCTCTTTATCCCTTGACTGCCTCTTCTTACTCTCAGATGATCTGTCCAACTCTCGTGGCTCAGTCTACCATACGTTTGTTAAACAAAGCCAGAGAGACCCCAAGCCATGCTATTTGAAAACTTAAAAATATAAAGACATCACAGTGTTCATTCTTGGCCATGTGCAATTATCATCTGAAGAGCTATATAATAGCGGTGGATGGTGGTATAGTTTTCTAGACAGAAGTAAGTCCTTGTTTAGTGGTTAATGGCTGGAACCTAGTAATAGAATGTGGGCACTGTGCATTATTCTTTGTTTCATTTCCTTTGTAGAGCCCCTAGAAAATAAATGTTGCCTGCCTCTCCCTTGTGCTAGAATGGGAGGTTCGTCTTTGTATGAGTGTAATATTTTTGTGAAGGATAAGTGCATAACTTTGAAAGTTTTCCAGCTGACCTGTCTATTTTTTTGGACAGGTCTGTGATATATCATAGGAGTGATGATCCAGATTTCTTCCCCCTCTCTTCCTTATTCCTTTTAAAAATTGGGCTTTTTAAGTGAATCCAGTGTAATGTACTTTTACATTACTCAGTATTTGGGTGTTGGAAGGAAACGGTGGAGTTAAGCCAGGGTCATCTAACTTCATGGAATATTTTATTCATAAAGTTGGCTCCAAAATTGCCATTACTCTTGTGTAAGTTCACAGCATTATTAGGACATCCAAATCATGTGTTGCTCAGTATAAAACCAACTGGGAAGAGTATTGAATCTATCCAAATAAGAGAAATTAACAGCAATCATGCAAATGATTGTCATTTTGCCTTTAATTAATTTTGAAGGGAGCTACTTAAATATCCGTCCTGCACCATGAAATGCTTCACCAAAAAAGGGGAGACAAAGTGACACATATATTTGCATATGGTAAAACACACACACTCATTTTGTGTTAAATGACTATATATTTTAACAGAAATAAATGGTAATCCTCACTATAGTGAGGAAAATTGTGACCAGGTGACCTAACTGACTGCTAAGGTGGTATGATGGGCAATTTCAGGTCTCTGCTACTCGCCCTCCTCAGGTGCATTTACACTGTCGATTAATGCAGTTTGACATTAACTGCCATGGCTCAATACTATGGAATCCTGGTAGCTATCGATTACAAGATCTTTAACCTTCTCTGGTTAAAGATTACTGGTGCCTCATCAAACTAGAAATCTCAGAATTTCATAGCATTGAGCCATGGGAATAAAAGAGCTGACACAGTGTATTAATTCTACAGTGTAGAGTCAGCCCTCTGTGGACTTGGATTAGATTGCCCTTCATCAAGGAATCTGCTCTCTAAGGAAGGACATGTAGGCAGGCAATGGCTGTGGTTTGTATGTTTCTGTTTTATAAGTAAACATTTTGTGTTGCGGTTTTCCTGTTTGCCTTATAAATAGGAACTCTTTTTATTTGGTTTAATTACCTGTGGAACGAGTGCAATCAAGCCATTTATTTTCATTTTATCCTTTGCTGTCAAGGTTACATGAATGATAAAACTGTATTATGAAATATTTGAGTCTTGCATTTACATAGCAAGCCTAGATTACACATGTGAGTTGCATTTTTCTCAAGCACATAGCATTTCCACAGATGCGTTTTTGCCCTCCTTTCCAATCCTAAAAGAAGTTAATCAGTTATTCAAGAAATTGGGAATAATACTTTGTCAAAGTACATGACAATAACCTTTCTCACACATAGTCATGCTCTCTCTCTCTCTCTCCACACTTCCCTGGCCCCATCTACACTGCTATATAATGCAGTCTGGAACTGCAATTATATAGTCAGAGTAGACTCATATAATACCACTCAATGCAGTTAAACTGTATAATATTAGTCTACATTGTTGCCCGAGGAGACGCGAGCCCTTTCGATCTTGATGGCTTTTCGCAAGTCCGTAAAGACCTGGCTGTTCAGACAGGCATTTGGTCTCGACTGATGCCGCTGTAACCTGCCAGCCTGCCGCGTCTTGCCGCCTGCACTGTCGCCGATCTGCCAGGTTTTTATTGTTGGGAGGGGGGGGTTATTGGTTTTAGAACTCTGTTTTATGTGTTTTACCTGTGTTTTATTAGTTTTAATTGTTGTAAACCGCTCAGGGCTCCGGAGAGAGCGGTCTACTAAATCGAATAAATAAATAAATACATTGACCATATAATGGTCATTATATTGTAGTGTAGATGCTTCCCCCCAAGCACAAATACTCACACAAATATACACTTTAGGTCAGCAAAAGCAACTATCTAAGGGTTTCTGACAACCTAGCAGTTAAAAAAACTTGCAAATGTGAAAAGATCAATAGGTACCGCTTCTGTGGGAAGGTAACAGCACTCCATGCTGGCTACATAGCCTTGGAGGTGTCTATGGACAATGCCAGTTCTTTGGCTAAGAAATGGAGATGAACACCACCGTCCAGAGTTGGACGCGATAAGACTTAATGTCAGGAGAAACCTTTACCTTTACCTTTAAGGGTTTATGAAGAGAATAAATTGAACATATTGCTATTCTTCCATTCTTTCCTTTTGCACTTCAATTCTGCATGAACCTGTACCTTAGGCAGATTTCATTATCTGCTTTGTAAATGCAGTTCTTGTTTAAATAGCTCTCTCAGAAAAGCACAACATTGCATAAGTCAATATTTGCACAGCAGCCAATTACTGTGAAAAAATGTTAAAGTGATATGACACTCAGTAAAAATAACTCTCATTTTTGTTTTATAAGGAACAGTTATATTTACAGAATGATGAACTAAGAGATAAAATACAAATGATGCTTGGTTTCAGTTCAGCAGGGACAAACTCGGATTTCTGCACTTTATGAAAAAAACCTTGTAACCATACACACACAAGCTACTATCTTCCCAAACAAACAAATGGGCTTCTATTCACTGATTTCTACTGAAAACCTCTAACTGCAAATAGCCACCTCAGGGCTAAACACTAAATAGCAGAGTTTTTTCTTCTCATGTTCCCACTTAGAGGCAGGTAGTCCCACGCTTATAAACCTTCATCGCGGTTTCATACATGATATCTCAGCCTATCTGGAATTCCCTGTTGTATAAAGCAAGGCCTTTATATCATCAGCAGGATATACATACGTTTCTGGGGAGTGTTAGGCATAGGACTGTAGCTTCTGTTAACAAACTTCAAACTGATCAACCAATCACAACCCAGGAAATGCTTTTGCCTCCTGTTTGGTTATAGAAATTGTGTGTTCAGCTTGGAGAAGATAGTTGATATGATATCCTGAAGGGATTTCATATAGAAGACGAAGAAAGCTCACTTTCTGCTGTTTCAGACATCAGAACACATACCAATGGATTCCAATGACAAGAAAAAAAATTGTACCAAAACATTAAGAACTGCCTGGAAGTTTAGAGCTGTTTCACATTGGAATAGACTGCCTTGGAGGGTCATAGACTTCTTCTCTTTGGAGGTCTTTGCAAAGGAGTTGGATGGCCATATTTCAGAAGTGCTTCAGGTGTATATTCTTGCAGGGCTGGGGATGGTCTTTGTGGTACCTTGCAACTCTACAATTCTACAAGTCAGAACAACAGAAAATCCATGTTCTGGCTCATGTGGAGACCCTCCATGCATAGGTGAAGTTCTGTGGTTCAAAACTTTCACATGATGAAAGGGATGACAATGGATGGTGGGACTGGCACACTTCTTTCCCAGCCTGTTAATTTAAGATCCTTTTGCACACCTTTCCCTTTTTCTTGATATAAAATAAGTGGAGCAAAGGTAGATCTTGCAAAAATCCAGCACACTTCTAACTTTCTTACTGTTTGTTCTCCTCAAAGGATATAGCAATGCTTTCAAATACAGATTTCCTCTTTTCCTTCCATTTTGCCCCCTTTTTCTAGCTATTTTTTGTCCAGTGGTTTTATTGGAGAGCAAGTCAACACAACACACCAACCCTAGGCTGCATCAATAGGAATATAGTGTCTAGATTGAATAGTACTCTTCTGTGATGTGCTTTGGTCAGCTCTCATTTGGAATATGTTGTCCATTTCCAGGCACCACAACTCAAGAAGGTTATTGACAAGCTGGAACATGTCTAGAGAAGGCTGGCCAAAATGATCCAAGGTTTGTAGGCCAAGCCCTATGAGGAGTAGCTTAGGAAGCTGCGTATGTTAAGTTTAGAGAAGAGAAGGTTGAAAATGGACATGATTTGAAAGGTCACATTGAGGATGGAGCAGGCTTGTTTGCTGCTGCTCTGGAGACTAGGTGCCCTTCCACACAGCCCTATATCCCAGAACATCATGGCAGAAAATCCCACATTATTTGAGTGTGGATTCAGCTAACCCAGTTCAAAGCAGATATTGTCAGATTTTCTGCTTTGATATTCTGGAATATAAGGCTGTGTGGAAGGGCCCTAAGACACAGAGCAATGGATTCAAATTGCAGGAAAAGGGATACCATCTAAATATTATGAAGAACTTCCCAATTGTAAGAGCTGTTCTCCATATTTGGAGAGTTTTAAACAGAAGCTGGGTGTCCATCTCTCTGGAAATCTTTGATTCTGTGCTCCTGTATAGCAGGACTGGATGATCCTTGGAGTCTTTTCCCGCTTTATGATTCTAACTGCCCCCACTAAACCCAACCGAAACAAAAAGCAAACTGCTAACTGTTCTGATAAGAAGTATCTAATCCTCTCAACCTGCATGTCTCCATGGATGTTTTTGCTAATGGTGAATGTGTCAGTATAGATCACATTTGAGGAATCTGATGATGAAATAAGCATCTCTATCAGTAAGGTGATTGGAGTTACTGCATTCCTAACAGTTCCCACCAGAGGGCAGGGAATAACAAGAAGAACAAAGGAAGCCCTCAGTGACTGGCTGTTTAACAAGAATGGGAATTACTCCTAGGTTAAAGTCTTATACTAGCCCCTCCCTTGAGGTCTCACTTGATCATCAAATGAAGGGAGTGTGGTGTTCTAGTCTCCAGCTTTCTTAAACTTCAAATTTTCCTCCTTTCGGGATGGCTGTCTAATGCTTTCTCTACCACTGACCAATCCTCTGCTCCCTGTGAAGTAAACAGAGTGTTTTTACAGTGTTGTAGTCTAACATGCCACAAGTGCCTAAAATAGTGCCTACTGATCAATTTATTCCAATATGGTCTGAGCCTAGAACACTTTTTTAAAAAAGAAAAGCTGTTCCTTTGAGTGATGAGAAATCTCTCTTTAGGACATGACGGTTTTCAGTGTGTCTTATAAAGATACGTGTTTTGTTTGTGGTTGGTTATTGGAAGGGAACCCTGGGGTCTTGGCAATGCTGCTGTCTATGCTGGTTCAGAGAGGGATTATATTCTACATCAACTTGAAATCAGTTTAAAGGTATTGAGACAGCAATTGTGGATCACAACTACGGTAGTCCTCTGCTACGTGACATGTAACAATTGCCTCCATGTTCAATATGAACTGAGCCAATAAAAAGCCAGAACATGACAAAGCCCCTGACACAGTTACTGTTGATATGGTCAGTAGACTAATCAATAAACTTTACCTATCTAATCTAATCCCCTGACACAGTTACTTGCCTAAGTCTTTTTATTTTCCATGCTTGTTATGCTGTTTGCCCATGATGTTGCTCTAGAAACAAACAACTGAAAGGATGGATAAAATGAACAGGTGGATTGGGGAGGCTCAAACCTGCTGAGCCAACAAAAACAATGTTTCCATAGCTGCCCAGTAAGAGATGGAGGAGAAAATAAATTTCCCAAACATTCCAGAGTGAGGACATGATATGTCCTTTGCAAATCTTGAAAGTGCAACTTCAAAAGTGTGGTCAAAACTCCTTCTCAAAGAACAACATCTGTACCCCTAAGCTGGTAGGATGTGTAGCAGGACTTCTGCTGCAAGATATCTTGTATCAACATGCCAGCATACCACTATTTCTATTAGCTTTCTATATATTTCCCCCAAATGTTCTGTGAGGCCAATGACTATGATTCATAAAGGCACATGATTTGTGTTGCAGAAAATTAGTTTTCCATTCTCTGTGGAGTTACTGCCTGACCATAAATTAAATTATCCTTCTCTGTGGGGTTCCTCTTTTGCCATAAGTCCCCCTGCTTCTTCTCAGATACTGTATAACTCTTTTGCTCACTTCAACCAACAACACATCAGCAGCCTCAGGAAGGAAAGAAAGCAGTGGAGAATTGCCATTAGAAACGGTAGAAAGAGTCCTTGCTTGTTTATGTCCTTACTTTTGAAGGATTGATTATCTTTCCTGTGATATCTGCCATACACATGCACGCACGCATACTGTTTTAAGTTTCAAAAGTATTTCTTTCCCATTTTCTCTCCCCTTGAGGCTATTATGTAGCTTAATAACAAAACGTTTCAACATTTCCTGGTGTGTAGCAGCACCCAGAAAACTCTGATAGTTTACAGCTTTGCTGAGGCTTGTTGGAGGAGTAAATCTTGCAGAAGTTTCAGGAATCTATAATAATAAAAGGGAATGCGTATTTATCTGCCTTTCAGAGGCATCGCTGCAAGGCTATGAAACCAAGATGCCTCAAATTGGGGGGAAGGGGAGCTTAGATGTGTAAGTGTGGATAATTAATGGTTTGTTTTTCATTTTAATTAATTAAAATGAGTTTGTGTGCTTGATGCTTGAGCTATAATTTCCAGTCACAAGGTGACACACCTCCCTAACAAGTTCATAGAATTGGAGGAGATAAAGCTTGAATAACAAAGTGGGTAGTTTCAGGAACAGAGTTATAGTGTTGCCCTCCTACTATCTTGCAGCTTTGTTTGAGAGAATGGAGTAGACAGTCCCCTACCACAAGGGAGTATAATGGGTTGGTCGACTTAGACATCCCTTGGCTTAATTTAAAAATGGGCATGCACACCATGTCTGCTTCTGACAGCTGTGTAAATTTGTTTCAGAGCTACAAAGGGTATTATGTGGTTTAAAATGTATTTAATCGCTGCAAGCATTGGGTGTAACATTTAAGGGCTACAGATAACCCCCTAATGTGGGGACACCCCTACCTCAGAAGGCAGGGGATGTACCTAGGGCTCTCAGACATTGTAGTGTTACTCTAAAGCAGTGGTTCTCAACCTGTGGGTCCCCAGGTGTTTTGCACTACAACTCCCAGAAATCCCAGCCACTTTACCAGCTGTTAGGATTTCTGGGAGCTGAAGGCCAAAACATCTGGGGACCCACAGGTTGTAAACCACTGCTCTAAGGGGATGTGTAAATTTTCTTGATGTCTCTCATATATTAAAGGGTAGAGGGAAGATTATTTGGGGAAAAATTACCCTTGTTGTTGCTAGCTATATTTGTTGCTGCCCCTTGTGCTGGATGATACCTGGTTTCTTCAAGGACTGCTAGTTTTGGGTTTCATTAACAGAGATTGTAAGGACTTTATTTATGTATAGCTAAATAGGAGCTATCCTAACCCACATAAAGTTGGGTGTTTTTAATAAACTGGTATTTCCTTCCAAAGATATTTCACTCTGTTGTCCTTGCCTCGAGAAACTAGTAACCTTAGCCACCTACAATTTAATCTAGTTACAAAGGTGGATCCAAATGTACACAAGGCCAGAGGTTAAAAATCCTCCTGCAAGCATTGAGTCAACTTTTAACAACAGATTGTTCCTTCTACAGTGATAACTGTTTCTCTTTGTAGTTTCCTTTCTATGGTGGTTTGTGTAGGTGTAAACTCCTCCTTGCTTCCTTTTGAGTCAGAAATGGAAATTGTGGTTTCAAATTAATGATCATTGGCAACCTTGAACTGGACTTAAAATTGTAACTAAGACAAATTAGATGACGTATTGAAATAGAATGCTCAATACAAGATTGGTAAATAAATATTCAGTAGGAGTAAATAGCTACACAACAAATGGTGGGGGGCAGTAATGTGGCAAAGTGATCCTATACAATACATATAAGGAGTTTCAGTAAACAATAATTACAGAGTTGCATCAGAGGCTGCCAAATGCATCTGTCAACAATGTTTTATGAATGTAACTGTACTGTGTGGACATATCTGGCATGCAAGCTCTCTACTAAATTCTGTAGACTGAAGCTTATAGATTTTCAGCAGAAGAATGAACCTTAAAAGGTGTCGATCCTTATATTCTAAGGTGCCTAGTAATTCAGAGTTCTTGTGTCATATCACAAGGTTTTCTTGGGAATATCTGTTCAGAGGAGATTTGCCTTTGCCTTACTCTGAGATTTACAGAGCATGACTTGCCCAAAGTCACCCAGTGGGTTTCCATGGCTAAGTGAGGTTTCAGACCTTTGTCTCCAGAATTGGAATCCAACATTCAAACCACTGCACCATGCTTCTTCACAATAATTCTGAATTCTGATGCTTTAGCAAGATACTCCTAATCCAGAAGAAAGATGATTCTATCTCCTATAAGAAGAGAAAGGATAAAACAATCAAATATGTTGTTGTTGATATTATTGTTGCTGTTGTTATTGTTATTATTATTATTGCTGCTGCTGCCGTTGCTGTTGTTGTTATTCTGAAAAGGATTTGTCACCCGATTTAGTTTTAATTGAATGTACAGGAGCAAATAAACGTAGGACCTTATTCCATGACCCCTCCTTATTTTTAAACAGTTTTAATCAATTTGGGGAATGGATAAGGACGGAGGCCATCCCACGATGCAGGGAGACTTCCAAGTTTCATAATGTACATGTTTACAACAGTCTAAAAAAAGGTGAGGGGAGATGATCAGAAATTGTCTCAGGAGCCTAGGATGTATGATATTCCATTTCTAAAGTGCCAAACCCATGTGGGATGGGATCTGACAGTTAAATCATTTCAGTGATATGGAGGAATGGGTATTCCTCCACAACTTTGCTTCCACTGCATTTTCTCCTTAATAATAATCTAGGCTCGAAATTGTGTTTTTGCTAGCTTTTAAACATAACACTGGTCTAATGGAGGGAAGCAAAGCCTTGCAAGAGGGGATTGTTGGAAAATCGTTTGTAATTACACTCGTATAATGAAGGAAGACAAAGCCTTGCAAAAGGGGATTGTGGCAAAGTGAGTTATAATTACACTGGTATAATGAAAGGAGGGAAGGCATGGGAAAGCCTTATCATGGCAAAGGGGTTTAAAATTCCCCCACTTTCCCTCCCAAATAAGAGGGAGATCCACAGTAGTCCTGGGTTTTGATATTGAGATTTTCCCTAAATTTTAAAAATAATACAGAGAGGGTAGAGAAAAGGATTCTCTGTATGATGGTTCAGAACGTGGACAAGAACTGGGGAAAAACTGAAGAGAGAAAAAAACATGTGATGGGAAAACAGAACATGAAACAGGACGATTGGGAATCGAACAGAATGATTCCCTTTGATAAACATATAGTCCCCAATGCTTCTCAAGGCCTATGTGATAAGGTCCTTAGTCTAGATGGGATTATGGTCTGGTGGGTCAGTGGGAAATCCACCTTACTAAATGGTTTACATAACGATTTACATGTTTTGTAGTTTCAAGAATCCTTTGAGGAAAAAACACCTTAGAACAGGGTTTCTCAATCTGGGGGTTGGGACTCCTGGAGGGATCGTGAGGGGGGTTTCAGAAAACATATATGTCTCATGGTCTTAGGAACCCCTTGGCAGAGAAGGCTGAAGATCTCTCCACCTGTCGTTCTCTTCCTTTTTGGAAACAGACAGTGAATCCTCTCATCAGCAGCCCTCCTCCACTGCGACTGGCCGGCCTCTATGTGCCAAGTTTGGTTCAATTCCATCGTTGCTGGAGTTCCGAACACTCATTGAGTGTAGGTGAATTATAAATCCCAGCAACTACAACTCCTAAATGACAAAATTAACCCCCCCCCAACCCCTCCAGTATTCAGATTTTGTCATATCGGGTGTTTGTGCCAAATTTGATCCAGTGAATGAAAATACATCCTGCATATCAGATATTTACATTATGATTCCTAGCAGTAGCAAGAAAATAAATTTCTGGCTGGGGGTCACCACAACATGAGGAATTGTATAAAGGGGTCGCGGTATTAGGAAAGTTGAGAAACACTGCCTTAGAACAACCTATTAAACACTCTGTCTCGCAAGTGTTTTTATTACACATTGTTTCCAACTTATTATTAGGTTCACAAGTTTTTCTTTTGTTTTCATTGCCCTGGAAATGACATAATACAGTCACGTTTTAACAAGTGCAGTGTATAATATTTATGGCTAAATGCAATATTTATGAAAATGTTTGAATATTCATACTGAGGACAGAAATGAACTGCTAGCAAACAGGTTGCTGTGTCTTTTACTTCTATCTTCCTCTCATCCCCAAATCCTGACATTATTTTTGTGCCAGAGAAAGGACATAGGGCATAGTGAAGTGGAGAATAGCTGCTGTGGGTAATGCTTGGAGCAGGGTCTCCTTTCAAAGATGAACCATTTAACAAGCTTCCACTATCTCCATTATGTGAGTTGAAGTCTCTATATATTTACAATTGGTTCTGTAATGATTTTATAAGTTGTGAACATCATTGACAATGAAACCCTGTAACTTCTGAGTGAAGGTAGCCTTGAAATTATTTCATCAACCAAAACAGCAATTAAAGGCAGAAATTCCATAAATAGATGTATTTAAAAGCAGGCTAGATAATTGTGTTTAGATAACTTCAGGGAGGTTCAGGCTACAATTTATGCATACTAACTGGGAAGTAAGCTTTTTTGAGCACAAATGATATGAAATAAATATGCATAAATTCAATCTATGTGTAGCTGGGAAAGCTGAGATGATAAGAGGATCTCTTAAGATTGCTTCTAGCGATTCTTTACAAGAGGTCAACAGTTATTTGACAGCAGGTTACATATCTACAGTCATTACTAATCAAGTAATAACTTTAATATTTAAACCATATTTATACTGCCCTTCTTCACATCTGGAATACCAGGTAGTATAGCACCAACAAAGTGCAAATATCTGTAATAAACATCTTAAGCAGCTCCATGATTTCAGATGACAGGGAAAAAATCCCTTCCACGCAGCCATTTCATCTAGGTCAAGGATGTGTGTTTAAGAAGTCCAGTTCACTCTGGAATGCCTAGACATGCACTCCACATACCTCCTGGAAGATTAAATAGTCCACACTGACTGTGGATCAATGAAATGCAGGATAATTTTGTTTTCTTACCTCTACACAGAGACAGCTTGCTAGCATTTCTTTCACAGGTTAGCAAAGCAAAAATGTAAAATATAGCTTTCTCATGGATATACTGGCTTTCCTTGTCAGGGAGGAAGCATTAATTTACCTTCCGGCTGGGCTGTATAGAAGGCCTGGGTAATCATGGTTCTAAATGGTTCTAAAGTACTTACAAAACTAAAGTTCTGGTGGTGAAAACTAGGTGGTGTTGGTGCTTTGTTTCTACAGTATTGCTAAAGTTCTGGTGGTGAACATTTCAGAACTCTAACAAAACTTTCAAAACTTCATTATTATTTCATTATTGGTGATTTTAAAGACAGAACCAATTAGCTATACAGTGTATAGCTGCTTTTTTACTCACTGTAGTTTACATTTGAGCTCCATGTTAGGTATTTGGCTCCTTCCTGTGCTTTGTTTATTGGCATTTCTGGTGAGTTTTTTTTTATCATGCTGTTTCTGGCTGGATTCACTTTAGAGTTCACATTGGGGGAGTGGCATTTTCTGGATGTTACTCAAGATGGATTTTAGTGTCGTTGGGACATAAGAAAAAGCCACAATATGACAAGAGATTATATAGTGCTGTATTCCATGTCAGCTAACATGGCAACATCCTCTGGAATCATGGGATTTGTAATTTGGTGAGGGACTAGAATTCTCCAGATGAAAATTTTAAATACTCCTTGCAAAACTTTCAAGGGATGTTTCCATGATAGTTAAAGCAGAATATAATGTTATCATTGTGTAAAGCAGAGCTTTCCAAACCGTGTGTTGCTATATTTATTTATTTATTTATTTGGATTTTTGCACCGCCGACTCCCGAGGGCTCGCGGCGGCTCACAAGGCCAATGGCACAGTGCCAGAGGTTCAGCATAAAAACACAGGGAACATACATCACTTAAAACATGCAATACAATTAAAACAGTTAAAACGGTTAAAACAATTAAAGCAATAAACAATGAACAGTGGCCGAAAAATCGGTCCATTGCAGATGCAAGGGCCTACTCCCCAAAGGCCTGCCTAAACAAATAGGTTTTGCAGGCCCGTCTGAAGGGGAGTAGGTCCCTCAGGGCTCTGGCCTCGACCGGGAGGGCGTTCCATAGCGTGGGAGCTATCACAGAGAACGCCCTCCGGCGGGTGGATGTTAAACGAGCCAGCTTAGCAGATGGTACAACCAGTAAATTGGCCTCTTCAGACCGCAGTGATCTCGATGGGCAGTATGGGGCGAGACGGTCCCTCAGATACGCTGGCCCCAGGCCGTGAATAGCCTTGAAGGTAAGAACCAGCACTTTGAAGGCGACCCGGTGCTCAATAGGCAGCCAGTGCAGATCCCGCAAGACTGGGTTATTCGCATCCTGCTGGAGCCCCAGACAGGAGCCGGGCGGCGTGTTCTGCACCAGCTTGAGCTTCCGGATTGACGACATAGGCAGGCCAACGTAGAGCGCGTTACAGTAATCTAGCCTCGAGATGACCGTGGCTTGGATCACCGTGGCTAGGTCGTTCCGGGATAGATAGGGAGCCAGCCTCCTCGCCTGGCGGAGATGGAAAAACGCCGCCTTGCTGACCATGGAGACCTGGGCTTCCATGGTCAGCTGGGAGTCCAGGTGGACGCCTAGGCTTTTCACTGACGGCGCTGGATGCAGCGCCGCACCGTCCAGGGTCGGAAGCCGGGTGCCTACCCCACCCGGGCGGCCCAGCCACAAGATCTCCGTCTTCACCGGATTCACCCTCAACCTACTGGCTCGCAGCCAACCAGTGACGGCTTCAAGGCAATGTTGGAAATTATCGGGACGGACTCCGGCCTGCCCCCATCCTCAGAATGAGCTGAGTGTCATCAGCATATTGGTGACAGGTCAGCCCATAACTCCGCACCAGCTGTGCAAGCGGCTGCATGTAGATGTTAAATAACAGAGGGGAAAGGATGGCCCCCTGGGGAACCCCACAAATCAGTGGGGAACCCTCAGAGACCACCCCACCCCTCCTCACACGCTGAGACCGCTGGTGGAGGAAGGAGGCCAGCCATTTAAGGGCTGTCCCCCTCACTCCAGCCATGGCCAGGCGGTGGATCAAAAGATTGTGGTCGATCGTGTCAAACGCTGCCGTGAGGTCCAATAACACGAGCAGCGCAGACCCGCCTTGGTCAAGCTGGCAGCGGAGTTGGTCTGTGATGGAGACCAGGACCGTCTCCGTCCCATGCCCCGAACGGAAGCCGGACTGGAAGGGGTCAAGCCATGTTGTATCATCTAAGAAGGACTGCAGCTGCTCCATTACTGCCCTCTCAACTACCTTGCCCAGGTACGAAAGATTCGACACTGGGCGGTAGTTGGAGGAACCGCGTGGTCCAATGATGGTTTCTTCAGTAATGGAGCTACCACCGCCTCTTTCAAGCACTCTGGAAAGACTCCTTGCTCAAGGGATCTGTTAATGATTTTCAACAGATGCCCACGTAGCCCCTCCAGGCAAGATCTAACAAGCCAGGAGGGGCACGGGTCGAGGGAGCAGGTGTTAGGGCGGGCTGCAGTCACTATCTTATCAACAGCATCTGCGTCCAGTGGCCGAAACCGGTCGAGGGTGGGCCCGGCGGAGGGCCACGGAGTCTCTAGCTCTCTAACTGTCTCAACTGTGGCTGGGAGGTCCCGGCGGAGGCTCAGTATCTTGTCTGCAAAGAAGCTCTGGAAAGCCCCGGCAGTGAGGGCCTGATCACTATTTTTTGGGACGGTAGGGACCGTCGTCAGAGATCGAATCACCTTAAACAGTTGAGCCGGGCGTGAGCCTGCAGACGCTATCAAGGCAGAGAAATAATCGTTTTTGGCTGCCTTGACAGCATGCTCATAAGTCTCTCTAAAAGCTTATAAGCTGATATTGAGGCTCCGTCACGGAGCTTCCGCCACTCGCGCTCTAGCCGTCTCCTTTCCCGCTCATAGCCCTAAGGTCCCTTGTATACCACGGGGACCGATGATTGCGGGTCGGAGGTGAGGCGCCTAGGAGCAATCTCGTCGAGAGCTCTAGCCAGTGAGGTGTTCCAATCCTGGGCTAGCTCCTCAACTGAGTCGCTGGTAGTCTCCAGATCCCTCAGAGCATTCAGGAACCTATCAGGTTCCATAAGTCTCTTTGGGCGACCAAAAATCCATTCGCGCCCTTGCATGGGGGCGGTTGCTCAACCCGGATACTTAGAGCACAGTGGTCCGACCATGGTACCTCTATAACGGAGGCTAGGTCCACTTGAACCCCTGCGCTGAACACCAAATCGAGGGTGTGTCCGGCCGAGTGTGTGGGTCCCGAGTTACACCAGGAGAGGCCTAATGTCGCCATGGTCGAAATTAGGTCCGCGGCTGCAGATGGAGTGGAGGCTGTGTCGGCGTGGACATTGAAGTCGCCCAGGACAATCAGTCTGGGAAACCTCAATGCCCACTCCGACACAGTCTCCAGCAGCCGCACCAGGCTCTCCGCCGGTGCGCTAGGCGCACGGTACACCAGCAGGATCGCCAGGCTCTCCGGGGACTCCCACACTAGACCGACACTCTCCAATCCCGAGGTGACAAGCGCAGGGATCGCTCTAAGGTGTAATCCATCTCGGGAGAGTATTGCCACCCCCGTCCCTCGTTCCTATTCTGGTGCGTGGCAACGTAGTCAGGGGGGACCACTTCCTGGAGGCAGATGGAATCACTCTCCTGGAGCCAGGTTTCGGTGATGCAAAACAAGTCCGCTTTGAGATCTTTGCAGAATTCCCTGACGGTGGCGGTCTTATTACGAACAGAACGTGCGTTTACCAGCACCAGAGTGGAAGGGGGGAAAGCTGGATGTCTACCAACAGCGTGTCTGGGGATAGGACGCAGGTCAGAACCGGGTCGAGTCCGTCTACGACTCGGACCGGTTCTCGCCGTAACGTTAGCATTCAGCCTGCGCCTACCGTACTCTCCCTGCCCGGAGATCACTGGAATACTCAACGAGCCCAACTGGCAAAAGCTGGCTTGGGATCCAATTTTCGGCACACCCCGTAAAAAGGGGGGGCCTGCGAGGGGTCTTGGACATTCGTCGCCAGTTCAACTGGCGACTCCCTAGTCCCCAGCCCCTCGTTCCCAGTAAGGGGCGCCACTGCCCGGTCCTTGACCAGACCCCCGTGTCCTTGGGGGGGCCCTGCGGGCAGCCGGCCCGCTTGGTTGCTAAGGTGGCCCTTTTGGCCCTTTGATGTAATTATGGTCTGGCCGACCAGGGCCGGTTCAAGGGTCCCAGCTAGATGATTCTCCTTCCGGCTATAGCTAGCCCCCCAAAAGGTCCGCGCTCGAAAAGATCTCTTTCGGGACCCATCGACCCTCCCTCTTACATGGGGGCGTCGGCCTACATCTTGGGTGGCTAGTGAGTTCGAGGCCGGCTCAGCGTTAGCCTGGTCTGTAGCTGGAAGCAGGGAGGCAGACCGCTGCTGGGACCTCGGGTCAGAGTTGGGGCCCCCGGCACTGGTGGAATCTGCACGGTCCGAAATGTTGTCGGCGGCGGGAGTGCGGGGCCGGGCGGGCGTGGGCAAGGGGGGCTGGTGCGGGCGGCCGCCAGCGCGTCCACGTCTCCTCCTCAGCCGTCGCCGTCTTGTCTGGCCCAGCCGGTTTCTCGATGACTTCTTTTGGCCACTACCCAGCAGCGTAGGGCACTGGGAGACGATCAAGGCCGGCAGGTCGGCGGGAAGTCGGCCGGCGCGGCGTCCAGGTCGTCTCCCAGGGGCCTTTGCCAGGACCTGGGAGATGTTCAGGGTCCTGGTGTTGGGCCAGGGGGGCCAGGCCGTTCTGAAGCAGCAGGGGGCGAAGTAAAGGGTGAAGCCATGGGCAGCAATGTGGATGACTCCAGCTCAGCCGAAGGTGGGGCCAGGGCCGATGACATAGGCAGAAGGGGTGGGGCTAAAGACGCCGAGCCAGGGAAGCTCGGCGCCATGTTGGGATTTGCTACCAGCACCCCTTCTGCTGGAGATGGGGGGGGCTGGACACCCAGAGCCCTCCAAGGGCTCCACCATGGGAGAGACGTCGCTCCCATAGGCTCCAAATCGTCCTCGCCGGGTGGACCCCCACCGAGCGATCTCTCCCCGGCTGGGACTTCCTCCTGTAGTTCCTCCGCCAGGTCGACCAGCTGCAAGGTGGCAGAGTCGCCGAGGGAACACAGGCCCAGGTGGTCCAAGCGGCCTAGGGGGGGGGGGGTCCACTCCAGGGGGCCGCCACTGGCTCACTCACCCCCGCCTCCTCACTCACCCCCGCCTCTCCTTTTTGCTTATATGCTAGTGTGTCGGCTGCAGTGTGTATATTTGTCATGCAAACATAATGAGAAATGACAAAAGTATTGGAAATGTATGTTATTGTCTTACAAATCATATATTTAAAAATATAAATGAAAGTTTTTACAATGTATGTATGTGTGTGTATCTCATACAGGGGGTTGGTTTAACTTTTGGTTTGGTGTAGGGTGACACTGGGCCTCTTATCATGAATTCTCCTGCCTCTCTTATCACAGCTGACATGGAGGTTTCTGCTCCCAAGCTCTGAGCTGCAACTTATGGACAGGAAGAAAGAAGTCCACTGGGCAGTGTTGGTCAGAGAAGAGGAGTAAGATGACATTAATCAGCTGGGTCCAAAGTTCTTTCATCTCCCAGACAATGCCACTTACTTGAGCAAACATTTATTTATTTATTTTACTATATTTATACCCCACCTTCTCACCTCGAAGGGGATTCAGAGTGGCTTACAAACGGACAACAATTCAATGCCATATGAAGAAACATATAAAAACAATAAGCATATATATTAAAATATCAAAGTTAAGAAAAAAACATCTATGCATTTAAAACAATTATGATTTATGATATTGCTGCAATATAACATAGACCCCTTTCCCCCACCACCCCCCATCTCCAAAGAATTCAGCCCTTCTTTTTATACCTTCTTTGCTCCCCCGCTCCTCTCAAACCACAAAGTTCTGTTGGTACAGATTGGGGAGGGCAAAAAACAACCTGGGCCTTCTTGGGGGAATGGTAAATGCAACATGAGGTCCTTGGGGTGGGGGTGGGGAGTCTTATCTGATGAGAGCAGCAGGTTACTGATGAGTTTGGTAAAAGTCTGGAGGAACATAGATTTTAACAATCATGGTGTCATATGTGGATTGTGGAAGAGCCCACAAGCAAGTCTGTTGTGAGCTATCACTTTCCAGGTGTTGTTCCTGGCCTTGCATCGTAGAGTCAGGGACTTAGTTCTGCCAGGAGTGAGACCCCGGGAGCTGAGCCAGAAGCAGCAAGGAAAACAAACACTGCCCTTGGTGATAGTACCTCCACTTTTTGCTTATATCAGCTTTACTCTCAGTGGTAAGAATTTTCCAAACTTTTATTTTATAAGCACATGTTTTATTTTTTGGAGATTGAGGGGAAGTACTGTAGTAGGAGTCTACCAAAGGTATTAAGAACCCAAGAGGACTTTCACTAGATTACTAATTCCAGTATCAGAACATGCTGTCTTTTGGGATCCTTCTTCAGACTGCAGAAATATATCAAACATCACCATGTCTTCTTATGGCATTACATAACTTCAAGCACACACTTGTTAATGGAGGGAATTCATGGGTTCAGTTGAGACTTATTAACTCAAAATGTACTTGTGTAGAGCATCACATGATGACCATGTATACTGCCAATTTTGGAACATGTTCCAGATTTCACGCTATTTGTGTGAAATGGTTCACTGTGTAGTTCTAGTGATTTTTGTCCACCATGATTCTTGATATCAATATCTCATTCTATGAAGAAGCTTGCTCAGCAAGATGGCGCCGGTGCAGGAGCTGCCTGCAGGAGCGCTCCGCCGGCGTCCACCGAAATCCACACTTAAGACACCCAGGGTTACCCCCAACACAGGGAAAAACCCACCCCCAATCGGAGTTGATCCCCGGGCCCCAAAAGGACGAGGACGACGACGACTATGAAGGCTTCTACAGGTACTGCGTGGACTTGGAAGCCGAGTTGAAGGCGCAGAGGGCGCAGAGGGCCTTGGAAACACCCCCGCCCTTGCCATCACCCCGGCAGGAGACCGGTCAACTTCCCACCACCCCAGCAGCGGGACCGCTCCCGCTACTTCAGCTCTGGAGGGAGTTCGGCTTGCTGGAGGTGAAGTTTAAGGAGTTTGGGGAGCGCATACGTCTCACCATCACAAACTCCATAGATGGCCCCCCTGCAATGAGCTCAAGCTATGAAGGGGAGGAAGGAATGGAGGATGGAGAAGATGCTCCCGCGTGGCCCCCCAGCCCCAGGAACTCCCCAGATCTTCTCTGGGACCATTCCTGGGACGTCCAGGCAGAAGACCAGAGGGAAGATCGATCGGTCACACCAACAGGGGAATTACCTCAGACCGATGAGCTGGAGGACGAGCAATCGGAGGGGCTAGAGGGAACTGCGGAGGGGCGGTCCCCTCATCCATCGGGCTGTTTCTTCGGGGCGGATTGCCCGATTGCCTTGGCGGGCCTGGACCCCGGGTCATGCCCATGGTCGGCCTGTCGGAGGTCCACGGGATCCTGCCCCATCCAGCGGCCAGAGACAGGAGGAGAGACCCCCTTTGACATTGACCGGGTGCTGGAGCGCTGCCCGCATTTTTGCCCAAGACGCGCCTCCCTGTCGCTCTCTATCAAAAATGAACTGAGGGCAAGAGGTAAGATGGCGCGTGACCTTGGGGACGCGCAGGGAGACCATGCGGCACCCCCCCTCAGCAGATGGACGAGGAGGAGGTAACGCGCAAGCGCACGCGCAACCAACGCCGGTGCCGGAAAAGAAGAGCTCCACTGACCGCCCACTCGATGGACGCTGAGGAGGAGGTGTGGAGCGCCGCCACGGAAGTGACGCAGGGTGAGCATCTGGAAGGAGGCGGGACAAAGAGGAGACGCCGCCGGAAACGCCGCCGTCGTCACGCACGTCGTGGAGGCGGTCTACCATTGGCTCCTTCTAGCGTACGTCACAGCAAGACAGGGGCCCTCCCCCTCCTGACCATGTTGGAGGAGAAGGACGATTGCGAGGGAGTGGATCAACAGCGCCACCTAGTCGCTGGAGGACTCCTGCCACCCCCAACAATTTTGACAGCAAGTTCTGAGCTACACATGGCTCAGCGGAAGACACAATCTCTGTCCCTTGACCCTTTGGGGCCACAGACGGACACTGCTATGGCTGCCATGGAGCCTCTGGTCTATAAAACCCGGACGGAGGGGCTAAGAACCTCCCCCATATTGGAAATGTGCCCCACTGAGGTGAGGCCGGCCCCCAGGCAAAGACCATCACTGGGGCCACCACTAGACCAGATGAGAGGAACTGTAAATACCACTGACTCTTTCCAAATTGCCCCTAGGAAGCCAGAGGGTGGCAGATATAGATCTAGGATCTTCTGAGGGGCGGGATATAACAACGGGAGTCGCAGGGACTCCACTGACTCCACCTACTCGCTTCCTCAACTCCTAAATCAATCAGGCCAAGGACTGGATGAACAACACCGGCATCCCTTCCCTTTTCGGAGGGTGGGCAGGAAACCGGACACTTAGTCCAACCGTCTGAGAAGGATGTGCAGGGGCGGGTAATACGCGTGATCTCGGGTAGGGGTAACAGGGACGGTAGCCGTAGGCCTTATGAGAGATAGCGGAGGAGCCGACGAAAGGCTCGTCCTCCCTCTGACCTACGTGCTATCCCGAAGCACGCAGATGGGGAGTTCCCAGCTACCTCTCCCCCAACTCTGATACTGGCCAACGTTAGATCCATGTGAAATAAATCAGGGATCATCAGGGACCTCCTTTTAGAAAGGAGGGTCGACCTTGCCGGTCTCACTGAGACATGGCTCCAAGAAGGTGATGAAGTCATCCTGCACGAGTTAACATCTCCGGGGTTTGTGGCCAGTTATCAGACGAGGACAGAGAGGCGGGGGGGGGGTGGCTATTCTCAGTCGAGAATAATTTTAATTCCAGGACGATTCCAGCGGTGAACATTCCTGGGATGGAGTGTGTGGGCCTGGTATGGGACTTGGGTGAGAGTGTAGCCTTCCTGCTGGTGTACCGTGCACCCGACGCACCGGCAGGAAGCCTGCCTAAGCTGCTGGAGGTGGTTGCGGAGTGGGCATTGAGATTCCCTAGACTTATTGTTCTGGGGGACTTCAATGTCCACGCCGACACCACCTCCCCGTCAACTGCAGCCGTGGACCTGGTGTCTACCATGGAGGCACTAGGACTCTCACTCTGTAAGACCGGCCCCACACACCAAGCAGGACATACATTAGATCTGATCTTTGCTGCCGGAATTCAGGTGATCCTAACCTCCACTATGGAGGTTCCATGGTCGGATTACAGTGTCCTGGAAGTCCGACTGAAATTGGCCCCCCCTCCCGGTAAGGGTGCCGAACCTATTCTGGTTTGCCCAAAGAGACTTATGGAACCCACTAGGTTCCTGAATGCTCTAAGGGATTGGGAACCCCCCAGCGACTCGGTCGACGGGCAAGTGGAATACTGGAATACCAGTCTTTCCACTGCCTTAGACGAGATCGCCCCCAGGCGCTCTCTCCTTCCCCGTAGAAATCGCTCGCCGTGGTATACTGAGGAGTTGCGGACGATGAAACGGAGAAAGAGACAGCTAGAGGACATGTGGCAGAGCCTCCGTGACGAAGCATCGAAATCAGCTTATAAACAATTTAAAGAGGTTTATGAGCAAGCTATCAAGGAAGCGAAAAAGATTTACTACTCTTCCTTGATAGAGTCGGCTAGTTCACGCCCAGCTCAATTATTTAAGATAATTCGGTCCTTGACAACAATTCCAACTGTCCCAAATGATAGGGGTTTGGCTCCAACAGCTGAGGTTTTTCAGAACTATTTTGCCGACAAGATTTCGACTCTCCGCCGGGACATTCCTGCCACTCTTGATACAGTCAGTGAACTCGAGACTCCACCACCACTCGGCGGGCCCACCTTCACCCGTTTTCAATTGCTGGACGCAGCAGCTGTCGATAGGTTGCTGGCTGCAGCTAGACCAACTACCTGCTCCCTCAACCTGTGCCCCTCCTGGCTTGTTAGATCTTGCCGGGAAGGGCTACGAGGCCCCCTGGGAAAGATCATAAATAGCTCCCTTGAGCAAGGAGTCTTCCCAGGGGGATTAAAAGAGGCTATGGTGAAACCGCTGCTGAAGAAGCCGAATTTAGATCCTTCGGCTCCCTCCAATTACAGGTCTGTTTCCAACTTGCCTTTTCTAGGCAAAGTAAATGAGAGGGCAGCAGCGGATCAGCTGCAGCGGTTCCTAGACGACACAGCTGGACTTGATCCCTTCCAGTCCGGCTTCCATATTGGGCATGGGACGGAGACCGTGCTTGTCGCCATTACAGACCAACTTCGCCGTCAGCTGGACCAGGGTGGATCAGCCCTGCTTGTCTTGTTAGATCTGACAGCAGCGTTTGATACTGTAGATCACGCACTGTTGACCCACCATTTAGCCGGCTCTGGGGTCGAGGGGACTGCCCTTAAATGGGTGGCCTCCTTCCTCCAGGGCCGAGGACAATGTGTGGGGGGGGGGGCGGGAGGTCTCCGGGAGACTCCCAACTAATTGTGGGGTCCCCCAGGGGGCCATCCTCTCCCCCTTATTATTCAACGTTTACATGCGCCCCTGGTCCAGCTGGCCCGCGACTTTGGTCTGGAGTGTTATCAGTACGCTGACGACACCCAGCTTCTGCTGAGAATGGACAGCAAGCCGGACTCTGTACCCGATTGTTTCCATCTATGCCTTGAAGCCGTGACTGGTTGGCTGCGTGCCAGCCGGCTGAAGGTGAATCCGTCGAAGACGGAGATCCTGTGGCCTGGTCGGCCTGGGCTGGGTGGGTGCCGGTTGCCTACCCTGGATGGCGAGCAGCTTAACCCATTGCCATCGGTTAAGAGCTTGGGGTTTTTGTTGGACTCCTCGCTGACCATGGAGACTCAGGTCTCCGTGGTCAGCAGGACGTCATTCGTTCACCTCCGACAGGCTAGGCGACTGGCACCCTACCTGTCCAGGGACGACCTGGCCACGGTAATCCAAGCGACGGTCATCTCGAGATTAGACTACTGTAATGCCCTCTACGTTGGCCTTCCCTTGTCGACAATCCGGAAACTCAAGCTAGTGCAGAATGCCGCTGCTCGCTTGCTGGCAGGATCGCCAGTGAGGGAGCACATTACACCTATCCTCTGGCAACTGCACTGGCTTCCTATTGAGTACCGAATTGCCTTCAAGGTGTTGGTTTTGACCTTTAAGGCCTTGTACGGCCTAGGGCCTGCGTACCTGAGGGACCGCCTTACCCCGTATTCTCCCCCGAGATCACTGCGCTCAGATGAACAGAATCTGTTGTTAGTGCCATCAATCCGCTCCTGCCATCTATCGACGATTAGACAGAGAACTTTTTCCGTAGCGGCACCGGTGCTCTGGAACGCCCTCCCGGACAGTACCCGAGCCATCTCGGAACTGGCCCCCTTCCGGAGGGCTTGTAAGACTGCCCCTTTTGGCTTAGCCTTTAATTAGGCACACCGGACTAAGAACCATGTCGTATGTCACGACTCCCACAGATGGCAAGACAACACCAAGCTAGTAAAAATATATACAGTTTATTTTTAACACAACATAGCCTCAATCCGGCGTTCCAAAAAACCCACACCCAAAACCGAAAGCAAAATAGATGAGACGTCCGTCTTCAAACGAAACTTGAGCTGTAACTCGGCTTGTAGTCTGTGATGCGAAGACCCGTCCCGAGAAGGAAAGAAGGAGTGCTTCACATTCCAGGAGCTGAGTATGCAAACAAACACATGAAAACCCCCGCAACCCACAGCAAACTCCCCTTCACCCTCTATACAATACCAGACACTCACAGCAACACAGGAAATGTTCAAACAGGACGCGGCAGACACTAAACATAAAAGCACACATTAAAGTCCCAACCCCCCAACATGCAACAATGTCAGCTAGAGCTGCCATAACAGCTCCCCCAGAACCCAGCATGAACACAGCCCAAATACTCACAGCTTGCTGGGAATCAAGAACCAGGACACGAACCCACAATATCACAAGATACAGGAACCAGCAACCCACAGCAACACCTTGGCCGACCGCAGATTCCCAAATCCCCAAGCCTTACTGTTATACCCTTACAAATCAGAGTCATCAGACTCCACACCCAACTCTGCCCTAGTGCCCTCAGCTGCAGCCCTGGGTGTGTTCCTCCAATTGTCCCATCTTTGCTCTGCAGTTAAAGCGCCCCAGTCCAATTCCACATTCCCACTAGGCCAACTATTATCACTGGAAAAACCAAAAAATGAACTTTCGCTGGACTCAGCATTTAACACATTCCTGACATCTTGCACCAGTGCTGAGTCCAGCTCAGTATCACTGTCTTCTGAGGGTAACTCCATGTCAAACCCCTCAAAGGTCTCATCACTGGTAGGCTCCCTAAGTATTTGTCGGACCTTCCTCCTATGTTCTGCCTCTTCCAAATGCTCATCACTTGCAGCCCTCTTTCTCCCAGCTACAGGAGGCCCGCCCAAACCTCCCTCTTCCAAGGACATATCTGACAAACTTTCCTCTTCCCAATTACTACCTGTAGCAACTACAGGCTTAGGTTGCTCAACCACAACATCGTATGTCCTCCCATACCCTGTGTGGTGATGTAATGTGTTTTAACGTGCTTTTATGTTTTTATGCTTTTATTGTAGGGCCACATGTCGACATGTTGTGACATGTTGCCCATTATATCTGCTGTTATCCGCCCCGAGCCTGCTGGGAGGAGCGGAATACAAAAATGAACAATAAATAAATAAATAAATATGTTTCCATCACAAGAGAGCATTGATGAATACATGCTTGTTGTTATGTGCCTTCTGGATGTTTTCAATTTATGGTGATCATAAGGTGACCCTAGGGTTTTCTAGGCAATGTTTGTTCAGAAGGGCTTTGGTCTTGTCTTCATCTGAAGCTGAGAGGATATGACTTGTCCATGGCCGAGGGGATTCGAAGTTTAGCCTATTTATTTATTTGCTTTATTCTATCTCACTTTTCTCCTGATACAGGAGTTTTCAATGTCCAACACTGAAAACAAGACACCACATTGGCTTAAATGTACAGTAGTCTGGTTCTGAATATTCATAACTTGGGTAATGAGCCACCCAGTGGTATATATGAATGTGAATCATTCATGAGATACCACTGCCATTTCTACCTCTGGTAGGGAGCTTGTCTTTCGGACCTAAGACAAATTTCTAGGATTAATTTCTGAGTTAAATTCTGAAATATCAAACATAATGATTTGAATGATATACATCTTTTCCATATCTCCAACTTTAAATTGAACTCCTTCATATCTGGAATCACTTTGGGCTGTTTTAGTTCATGGTAATTCCTACTAGACATATTCCTAATTTAATATATTCATAACATATTCCTAATATAATACAAAACTCTCCAAAGCCCTTTGCTTCCATAAAATACTTAATGGAAAATATGTTAAATTTAGCTGGAAAAATATAGCTTTATTCTCATTGTTTAGATTAAGTCATGTTGGTTTGTAAGTACTACAACATAGTATAGAACACTCACACACACGTGCACACACACTTCAACCTGCAAATGACTGAGTAGAAAGGAGCAGCTAACTGTGAGGAGTAACTTTCCTCTTGGCCACCATGAGGCTTCAGAAGGCTGCAGGTCTACTTGCTATACCACCATTCATTTACTTATCTTATCTTTTTTTACTTAAAAACTCTTAGGATCAGAGAGGAACAACTTCACCAGGTTTCTCTGAGGCCTGGGAGAATCCAGTACTTCAAAAAACTCTTAGGAAGTAAACTGTTTACTACCTAATTGAGAAAAGGACTCAACTACACCAAAATCAGCGGGTTGGAATTAATGGCAATTGTTCAACCTGGAGGTTTGAGGAGCATTTTTAATATTTGAAAAGAAGATTCAAAAATTTAAATGGTGTTTGGCTAGGAGATCCTTAGGGATATGAAAAATAGCCTTGTGATTCACACACTCGGGTTGTGGCCTGCACTTTGGCTTCCTCTGGAATAGGGTACATACACAAAACATTAATTACATAGAATCTATGTAACTGCATATATATGAATATTCAATAAATCAAATGTACTTGGAGGAAAGACAAATTATTTGCTGAGGATGTAGTCCATGCTATATATGTGGCCATCTAAGAGTATAGATGCCTATTTCCAGTCTTATCCCATGTCATAAGAATTAATTTGTTATTGTTAACTACTCTCAAGTCAACTTTGAGCCTATTTCTTTTATCACCCTATCATCAATAGCCCTGCTCAAGTCCTGCATACGTAGGTGAGAATACCACCTTGGTGACAGATAGTATTCCAAAGCCTTTTGTAGATCCATTAACTAGGTAGGTTCTAAGAGGAACTGAGAGGAATGAAGACAAAAGTGTTCTTCTGGATACCTTGCCTCCCATACATAAATATCTATACAGGATATCCCCAAATGTGTCCATTGAATAGCCAAAGAACAAGAAAGGCCTTCCATCTGGTAAACTATTTTACACATTTTTTTGTCATGGCAGATTTTATTGAACATTGCTGGAGCAACAGAATATAGGGAACATATTTTATCATTCTAGATCAGATATCATGGACTTCTCTTAATAATTTTCTTTTGGCAGTAGACTTGAATTGTTGAAAACTATACAAATTAGAAAGTAACAATCATTACTGTTCAATAGGAAATATGTTATTCATAATGTTTGCCATTTTATTTGGTCTTTGTCATAAAAATACTAAAACATGTCTATCAACTTCCTCTTTATGAGAATTAATGCCCCATATTAAATTCACCTACATAATGTGCCAGTGGCGAAAAAGAGTACAAATGCAGAATGGTTCATTGCAGAGGCCAGCAAAATAATTACCCTTTGAAACTGAATGGGAATAGAGGAAAGAAGAGATAGGACCTACAAAAGAGAGAGGGGGGGGGAGGGGGAGGGAGAGAGAGGGAGAGAGAGAGATTGATTGGTTTAGGGCTGCCAACGTTTTGTTCTGGTAAGAGTCTTTTGCCATTTTAAATGTATAACAAGAGATTGCAGCAGACTATTTAGCTAGATCCTTAATGAGAAAAAAGTTATCCATAGAACAGTTACGCAAAATTCATGCATGGTACAGGAACACCAGGGATTACCAAAAGGGAAAATAAGAACATAAGAACATAAGAAGAGCCATGCTGAATCGGGCCTCAGCCCATCTAGTCCAGCATTCTGTGTCACACAGTGGCCCACTAGTTGTACACAGGGATCTCTAGCAGAAAGGAGGGCAAAACCCTCACCTGCTCCCGACCCCCCACAACCAGTACCCGGGGAAAATCCTGCCTGCCTCCATCAACACAGAGGTGGCACTTGGATGTCCATTTCAGTAACTACTGATTCCCTTGGTATGCTTTCTAGATCAAATCTGGTTCTAGAAGTCAAAATGACTAACTGAAACTACTCAACTCAGGATATATAATTAGTAAAGACAATAATGCTTGATAAAATGAATGGGAGAAAAAGAAGATAACAGTACAGATGCAGCCTGTAGCCAGGAAATCAGATGTTTACTTCTTGGGAGGAGAGCAATGACAAATCTCGATAAAATAGTGAAGAGTAGAGACATCACACTGGCAACAAAGATCCACATAGTTAAAGCAATGATATTCCCCATAGTAACTATAACAATATTTCTACCCCCTATAGCCGCTTATAGCGGCTATATCTGTGAGATTAGGATTAACATCTATAAGGTAAAGAGACACGACAATGAACACCCAAGTATTTGACATGTTGAAAAAAAATGTTGGAAGTTAAATTTTATTGTATTCTGGCCGAGTTTTTCTTTGCTCGGCCTCAACCTATCCCCCCTCCCCTTTTTCCTTTTTTTCCCTTCTTCCCCTAACCCTCCCTTTCCTTTCCATTCCCCATCACTCCCACAGTTCCACACATTGGGTGGGCTGCCCTACATATTTCTCTTTTTTTTTATTAAAGAGTTTTTATTGTTTAAAAGGGAACAAAACAAAAACATTGATACATACAACCATTCTACATCCACAATGTGACATCAGGGGAAAGGGAAAAGAGGATAGGGGAATGGGGTTTACATACAAGGTGACGGAACAAAGTCATGCAATACATCTCTCTCCCACATTAAAAAAGACATGGGTTGACTTCACCCACGGCCTCGGACTGTACACTTTCTTTGAGCTTATCGCCATTCCTATAGGGTATACCTGCATAGGTTTCCAAGGGGGTCCATTGTCCTTAACATTTGTACATTTTTAGATCCAGTATCCTTTGAGGTCAACGGACCTCTTTTCCTTGACAAATAATATAAATGGTTTCCATGTTTCAGTGAAGGACTCTGTGGACCCTTGTCTCATTAAGTAGGTTAATTTGTCATTTTCAGCTATATCCAGGAGTTTGTTTATAATCTCTTTGTTGTCAGGAGCTTCTTTATCCCTCCAGTGCTTTGCCCAAACTACTCTTGCTGCCGTCACAATGTGGATAAACAGCCTTTCCATATGATAGTTCATCTTTTTTGGATCTACAATATTTAACAAAAAAATCTCTGGTTTAAAATCAATTTTCGTCTTTAAGATTTCTTCAGACATTTCATGAACCTTTTTCCAAAACAATATAGCATGACCACACGACCACCACTGGTGGTAAAAGGTACCCTTGATTGTTTCACATTTCCAGCACCTGGGGTCTCCGGTTTTATATATTTTGTCAATTTGAGCTGGGGTTATATACCACCTGTATATAATTTTAAGTAGGTTTTCCCTCAGTGAATACGCAGTTGTAAAGGATAAATTGTTCCTCCATGTCCTCTCCCAACTCTCCATTGGGATCTTGTGGCCTATATTTCTTTCCCATTTACCCATATATTCTTTCACTGGGTTCTTTTCATGTTGTTTGGAGATTATAAGCTCATATAATTTAGTGACTTTTTTTTCTCCGTTTGGAGTATTATCTTCCCCCCTAATGTTAGTCTTTCCTCCCAGCCCGTTTCTTTGTCCTGTATGTATTTCGCTTTTAATTGATTGTACTGGAACCAATTTATCCTACCACTACTCACTTCGTCCTGTCCCTTCAATACAAAATCCTTATCCTGTTTCTTCAGCAGATCTTTATAGGTTGGCCAGTTTTCTTTGTCTATTTTATATATTGAAAATGCTTCCACCGGTGACGCCCATAGTGGAATTTTTTTACATAGCAAAAATTTATATTTCGACCAGATTCTCATCAACGGCGCCTTTATAATATGATTCATGAAGTTCTTGTCCTGTTTAATTTTATTATAGAAAAGATAGGCGTGCCACCCAAACTTGTTTTCCCATCCTTCGACCTTTAGTGTTTGATTATCTTTTATTTCTAACCACTCTTTTAGATTCACTAAACAATTCGCTTCGTAGTATTTTAGTAGGTCAGGTAGTCCAAATCCTCCATTTTTTGGTGTTTCTTGCAGATATTTTATCTTAATTCTGGGCTTTTTGCCGCACCATACAAATTTTGCCAGGTCTGCCTGCCATCTCTTTATTATTGTCTGATTTTTCAGAATGGGCAGTGTCTGAAACAAAAAGTTAATTCTGGGGAATATCTTCATTTTCACCACCGAGATCCTACCCATTAATGACAGATTTAATTTTTGCCAATCCTTCATATCTTCTTTTATCCCTTTCCAAATTTTCTCATAATTATTTTTTATTAACTGACAGTTTTTTGCTGTAATGCTTATCCCTAAGTATTTTACTTGTTTTGCTATTGGGATTCCAAATTTTTTTTCTAACTCTTGGGCTTCTTTGTTATCCAAATTTTTTATGAGTAACGCCGATTTTTTTAAATTTAATTTAAAGCCTGCGACTTCTCCAAATTTTTGTATTTTATTTAACCAATTTGCCATATTTTCTTGGGGATCCGTTATTACGCATGCGAGATCATCCGCAAAGGCTGATATCTTATACTCCTGTTTTTTGATTGTCAGCCCTTTTACCTCTTTGTCCTCCACTATATCTTTTAGCAGGAGATCTAACACAAAGTTGAATATAAGGGGTGAGAGCGGGCACCCCTGCCTCGTGCCTCTTTGGATCTGAATTTTTTCTGATCTGCACCCATTAACCACAACCTGCGCCTGTTGTGATTTATAAATTGCTTTAATTGCCATGGAGAAGTTGTACCCGATATCTATCTCTGAAAGGAGGCACTCTATCATTTTCCAGTTAACCTGGTCGAACGCCTTTTCGGCGTCCAAGAAGGCCAGAGCTGTTTTAATATTGATGTTTTTATCCAGGTATTCTATGATATCTATTATATTGCGGATGTTTTTTTTCATGAATCTCCTGGGTAGAAACCCTGTTTGGGCCTGTATTATCCAGCCGTTAAGGAAGGATTTAAATCTCGTGGCTAAAATATTCGCATATATTTTATAGTCCAAATTCAATAGGGCTATTGGTCTATAATTTTGTACCAAATTTGGATCTTTCCCTTCCTTATGTATTACAATAATTTCCGCTTCTTTCCAACTTTCTGGTATTGACCCTTTCTTTATAATGTTGTTCATTAACCTTTTTAGGTAGGGAGTTATTTCCTCTTTCATTTTCTTATAATATACGTCCGTAAACCCATCTGGTCCGGGAGATTTCCCAGGTTTCAAATTGTCTATGGCCGACTGGATTTCTTTATCCGTTATCTCTTGATTAAGCATTTCCCTTTCCTCTTCGGTTATCTTTGCCAAATTTTTTTTGCTGACATAATCCTGTATTTTTACCCTGTCTATGGTCTCTTCTCTGTAGAGTTCTTGATAGAACCTTGCAAATTCTTTTATTATCTCCTCCTCCTTTGTGTAGATCTTATCATCACTTTTAATCTTTAATATCACATTTTTCTGTTGTTGCTTCTTAAGTTGGTGTGCCAACCACTTACCGGTTTTATTAGCACTCTCAAAGTTTTTCTGTTTCAAATATTTCAATTTTTTTTCAATCTCCTTAGTTGTTAGCATTTTTATCTGGTTTTGAATTAATTTTATTTTTCCCTCGATCTCCCTCTCCTTAGGATTATTCTTTAATTTTTTTTCAGCTAACGCTAGTTCTTTTTGTAATTTGTCCATTTCATTTGTCCATTGTTTTCTCTTATAGCTGGCCTGCTCTATAAAGTTTCCCCTCATTACAGCCTTGCTGGCTTCCCATAGGGTGAAAATATCAGTTTCCTTTTGGTTATTTATTGAAAAATAGTCCTTGACTATGGTCTTGTTTTTTTGTATATCCGCTTCTGTTCTCAACAGTGTGTCATTCAGCCTCCACTTATATTGTCTTATTCCCCATCTTAGTGTTATTCCTACTGGAGCATGATCAGAATATATTCTATCAAATATTTTGGATTTTATCGTGTTATTAGCTAATTTTTTTGATACTAAGATCATGTCTATTCGTGTCCAGTTTTTCCTTCTTGCAGAATAGAATGTAAAGTCTTTTCCTTGCTCATTATGTACCCTCCAAATATCAATCAACTCATTCTCCCTTAGCATATTAAAGAAGGAATTCGGAAGCTTATTTTTACAGGTCCGAGCTTTAGGGTTCTGTATCTTTTTATCCAGTTTTGGATTACAGATCCCATTAAAGTCTCCCATAACCACACATTCATCCCATTCAGTTGAGGAAATTTTTTCATTCAATTTTTCAAAGAACCTGACCTTCGAATTATTGGGTGCATATACGGAAACAAAAAGTATTTTTTTCTCCTTTATGGTCCCCCTTACCGCAATCATCCTACCCTCCCCATCTTTAAATTGTAATTCTGGTTTTAAGCATTCCTTTATATAGAGGGCCACCCCTCTTTGTTTTTTCTCAATAGCTGATGTAAACAGGGTACCCAGTCTCTTTCTCTCCAATAAATCTCTCCTTGACTCCTTTACATGTGTTTCCTGGATTGCATATACATGTGCCTTTTGTTTTTGTAAATAGTGGAAGGCTTGCTTTCTTTTCTCCGGAATATTAAGCCCATTTAAATTGGCTGAAAAACAAATTACCTCCATTATTTTTAGATTTCTCTTTCCTCCTCTAAGAACTGTCCTTCTTCCTCTGTATCCGTTTGTGGTTCTAAGCTTTGGTCTGATTCCGAGATATTGTTTTCCTCTTCCTCCTGTTCTCCGGTAGGGTTCCTCTTTCTGTTTGGTGGGTCCGGTTTATCTCCTGTTTCTCTTCTTTTTGCCTCTCTTTTATTCTCCGTTCTTGATTCTTTTGGTGTATGCCTCTGGTTCCCATTATCTCTATCAAATCTTCTTCTCTCTGGTTTATTTGTCGCGTCAATTATATGGCACCATTTATTGTAAAATTCATTGGCCGCCTCTTCTGAATCAATCCAGTACTTAATTGTCCTAAATGTAAATTGGAGTCCTTCTATTTTGTTCCATTTATATCTTATATCGTTGTCTTTTAATATATCCGTTAAGAAATAGTACTTCTTCCTATTATCTAGTACCGCTGTTGGAATTTCCCTCATCAGCTTAATCGCTTTTCCATTGTATGTGTAAGGGGTTGTGAAGTGGTTTCTTATGATTTTTTCCTTGATTTTACATGAGCTATATTGGACTATAATGTCTCTCTCCGTTTTATTTTTCCTCGAATATGCAGTACTTATTCGATATGCTTTTTCGATTAGTTCTTCCATTACTTCTTCTCCCTTTTGCATCAATTGTGCTGACATTTGAGTTATTAGTTATTAGAGTATCCTCTGAGCTTTCCCTCTCAAGCTCTGGAAAACCTCTTACTCTTATAATAAAGTCTTTCTGGTATGATTCTAACTGAATAGTATTTGACATGTTGAAAAAAAATGTTGGAAGTTAAATTTTATTGTATTCTGGCCGAGTTTTTCTTTGCTCGGCCTCAACCTATCCCCCCTCCCCTTTTTCCTTTTTTCCCCTTCTTCCCCTAACCCTCCCTTTCCTTTCCATTCCCCATCACTCCCACAGTTCCACACATTGGGTGGGCTGCCCTACATATTTCTTGGTGTTTTATCAATTTCCCTTTTCTGTACTGATGTACTTTTGCACTGAATAACACTAAAAAAATCTCACAATAAAAACTATATATTTTTTAAAAAGATATTCCCCATAGTAACCTATGCATACAATTGCTGAGTGAAGTAAGATAGATACTTTTGAACTGTGGTATTGGAGGAAAATTCTGAGAGTGCCTTGGACCGTAAGAAGATCCAACCAGTCCATACTCCAAGAAATAAAGCCTGAATGCTCACTGGGAAGGATATTAGAGGCAAACATGAAGTACTTTAGCCACATAATGAGATGTCGGAAAAGCTTGGAGAAGATCATGATGCTGGGGGGAAAGGAAGGGAAAAGGAAGGGAAAAGGAAGAGTGGCCAACCAAGGGCAAGATGGATGGATGGTATCCTTGAAGTGACTGGCTTGACCTTGAAGGAGCTGGGGGTGGCCACAGCCGACAGGGAGCTCTGTTATGGGCTGGTCCATGAGGCCATGAAGAGTTGGAAGTGACTGAATGAATAAATAACAACAAGCAATACAGATGAATAGATTGAAAAACAACAACCCTAACCCAAAAACGCACCCTGAATCTGCAAGAGCTGAGGAAGGTTGGATATTTATCTATTGATTGTGTCAGAAATGAATTGAGAATACAGTTATAATGAATAAAAAACCCCCACAAAGTTAACAACTTGGCATTATACTAAATTTCCTTTGACCAAAAGCTGGCCATTTCAAGTGCCTCTGGTGTCACTGTAAGGAGGTTCTCCATTGTGCATGTGGCAGGGCTCAGACTGCATTGTAGTAGGTGATCTGTGGCCTTGGTGGTGGACTCCACTTTATAGCTCCATTTCTTAAGATTAGCTCTGCATCTCATGGTACCACAACGCAGTCTGTTCAATGCCTTCCAAGTTGCCCAGCCTTCTGTATGCCCTTACACCAGAAGTGACTTGCAGTAAGGCTGGAGATGACTAGAGATAATAGAGGTCTCCAATTCGTTTAGTCACTGTATATTGAAAACAACTTAACAGAAAATAAGAACAAAAACACATTCTATTTATAAAAGCTCTTCCAGAGAAAATGTTGACATCTCTAAAAGCATCTACACATATACAGTACATGTGTATGAAAGTCACAGAAACATGGACAGGAATGCATGAGAGAAAGAAGTATCTCAAAACAGCATGATACCTTGCCTCCAGACTGGTATATATCTCATCTTGATCCAGGTCGGCTTCAAAATAATGACAGCCTACAATGTCTATAAATTTCCAAATTACCTTGCTACAAGGAGAACTAGAAACATGGTCTAAAAATTAGGACTGAGATTAACATCTTAGTTAATCCCACCAAGGAGCCAGATCTGCAGCTCAGGCATGCAATTGTAAGGCCCCTGGTCATAATTAAAGCCTCAAATTTTCTAGGAAGTTAAAACAAAAAGGAATTGTACAATGAATGTTTGGAATCTTAAGACTCTTGAGCATTAACTTTAAAAGACTTGCACACAGGCAACTTGTTAAATCATGCAGCTCTTTGATAATTAAGTGCGGGGCTTGGTGTGTATAATGTGCATTTCCCTTTCAACACAGTCTTAAGTGCTTCATTTTTTCAGTATCTGGCAACTGTTAGAATTTGTAGAGGAAGGCTGTCAACATATATTTACAAAAAACAGCTTTCATTAACAGACAATCTATTTTTCTTTAGTATCGTCATTCTTTTTGAATATGTCGATGATGATCATGAAGGTGATTATAAGTGAACTTTTAAGGAGTTAATTTTACAGGCTCTCTCTTGCATTAAAAAGAGGAGGAAAATCCCACATTACCATTCCCAGGTGTCCTGATATCAGCCTCTGTTTTCATGGTTTTAAATCAGGATATACAGTATATCCCCCATATCTGCTGTATCAGTATCTACAGATTCTTATATCCACCACTTACAAAAGATCACACCGGTTAGGCATTTTCTAGGTCCTCCAGCATGACTCTATGATATTCTAGGACTGAATGTCCTTCATTTCAATAGGATTCAACATATCCATACGAGGGGTGTACTGCACTTGTATTAAGACACAATCTAGCCCCTGTTAAGCACATGTAATTCTTATTAAATTCAGTATGAGAAATATCCACTTAATTTCCAATTGCTCTAACTACATATTTCCTAATGAAATGATATATTTTTGCATTGTTAAATGTCACATGAGTCCTTGGTTTACACATGTTTTTACAGTGTTACTTATATAGGGTTTTTTAAAAAAAATCTTGGTTCTTGTGTATTAAGGGAACAATATTTGCTAAACAAGAAGTGAGGAATATGTGAACCTCCAGATTTTCCTTGGCGGTAATTTCCTGCAGACATGGCCACCATATTCAATCTTAAGGATCATGAGATTCAGAATCCAATAACAACCCATGGCCCCATCTTTATGCTAAACTTGTTCAAGGTAGACATTCTTTTCATTTTTACCTTGAAATTAGCTTCTTTTGAACTTGAGTGAAATTATGCAGCGGTACACACCAAATACTGTTTGCATAATATTTGAACGGAAGATCTCCAATGAATACTATGTTCTATAGCAACCTGCGGCCCTTCAGGTGTTTGTGCCTCCTTCTCTCAGAAGCCCTAGCCAGCTTGTTTAGTGATCAGGAATTCAGGGAGTTTAAGACCAGAACACCTGGAGAGCTACAGGTTGAAGAGGCATGTTTTATAGGCTACATTTTAAAGGAAGAATCTGGTAAATGACACTTGAGTATTCATTGCCTAAGAAAACTCTGTGAAATTCTTGGGGTCACCATAAGTCAACAGGTGATTTTAAGGGACACACAAATGTAATAAACTTGTGCTTTATTGTTCACAAAATAGTGTCTTTTTTTGAAACTGGACAGATATTGCAGACTTAGAAAGCAAAAGGTTCTTGCCTCTCCCGCCCCCCATAAAAGATATAATAATAACAATATACTCCCTGATAGGTGCCACCTTGTCATGTTGGGGGACTTAACTGCTCCAAGAATGCTGGGAGCTTTGCTGGCTGTAATGTAACTACCAGCAGGTCCAACCAAGTCAGAGAAGTCTCAGCTGAGGAGTGGAACTAAGATCACCTAACCCATTAGCACTATGGAGAAACAAACCAAAACACAATCTATACTGGCTCGGTCGACGCCCAGAATATAAAGGACCGTGGTGGATGCTGCTGATTCTGGACATCCATTGACAAGTGGGCTAAAGAATCAAAATACAAATGAACAATCACAGAAGTGGCAGAAATATACAATGCTAGAAAACCACACAGTTATGAAATGCTATTACAAATCAGAACCTCAAAAGCATGGCTACCAAAAAAGGATGTATCAATTGTGGAAACAAGAGTACCCTGATTCACAGATAACTGAAGCCTGACTGGCTGATCAATGAAGATTCATAATCAGAAACAAAGTGTTCAGTGAAGTTGAACTTGAAGAAATTCAGAACATCTGCAAAGCAAATTACCATCAGGTCAGTACAGACAGTAGAGGAGACTCCAGCAACACTGAACAGACTGAACCAGAAGAAAATGTGGAGCTTTTTGCAAGAATTTGAAGAGCCAGCACTTGAAGCACTTGTTGAACTACGAGGAGCATTGACAGCAAGACAACAAGAGCTCATGGCCCATGTTGTAGCAAATGCAGTAAGAAAGTGACTCCCAACTTTAAAAACAGTGCCTAAGAGACACCTTGCACCTCTCATGTAGGATGTGAATATATTACTTTCCACTGTCCAAATAACATCCATTGAACAAATAATAATACACTTTATTTATATTCCGCTCTTCTCACCCCGAAGGGGACTCAGTGCGGATTACATTACACATACGACAGACAGTCCCTGCCAGATTGACATACGATTACAATACAGTTGTGCAGACACACAGACAAACAGGTGCAGACACTTGTACAATTAGAAGGATCTTTCCATCTGGCTACATTCTGAAGGATGCAGTCTCTCCATTACGTCGCAAGGGGGTGCTGTTGATTCATCCTCAGACGAGAGCCTGGTTCCGCATTCCACTTCGGCAGCCAATCTTCCTTATTTGTTGTTATTTGTTATAAGTCCTTAAAAATCCTTCCCCGCTGCACGGTACCTATTTTATCTACTCACAGCTGGCTTTGTTTTCGATCTGCTAGGTAAACAGTGGACAGGGCTCACAGCTGGGTGTCCAAACCAGCCCGGGAATCGAACTTGCAACCTTCAGATTGCAACACAGCTGTTGTTACCACTGTGCTATCTCTCCGACCAGTTTGCTTACAGTACAGCAGTGATAGTAACAGAAGAGCTTGGGCTCCTACAACCAATGCAGCCTCCAAGAAAATGGACTGGAAAACCAAAATGGAAGGTCAGGTTGGAATTGAAAAGCAAAAATCTACGATCAGATGCAAGTAACCTGAAAAATATGAAGGAGAAGAAACTGAAGAATGATGAAACCAAGCAATATCTGATCAGAAAGTACTGGCTGAACACCAGAAAAATTGAAGAAGCTTTGGAAATCGTGAAATAACAAATTACAGCGACAGCCAGAAAAACGGAAAGATATGAAGCCAGACTCATCCAGTACAGACAAAATCAATTGTTTCAATCAGACCAAAGATGGTTCTACCAGAGTCTGAACCAAACAACAGAACACGGTAGCCACAAAGCCTGAGAAAACTGCAACAACTAAGTTTTGGAAAGAACTCTGTGAAAATAACAAGAACTGCAACGAAAACGCTGGGTCAATAAATGAGTTTGAAGAAAAATTCTCACAGAACAAAATGGAACAGATGGAAATAACAACTGAAATGATCAGCAGACAAGTACAAAAAGTCAAGAACTGGACATTGCCTGGTAGTGATCAACTGCATGGATTTTAGCTAAGATATCTAAAACATCACACAGTCCTAGACGCTTGGGAAGTGTTCAACTTGTGATTTTGTGATACGAAATCCAGCATATAGATCTCATTTGCTGTGACATATTATGTTTTTGTGTCAGTAAAATAATAATACACTTTATATATATCCTGCCCTTTTCGCGTAGGAGACTCAGGGCAGATTGCAGCATTTTTCATACATAGGCAAACATTCAATGACTTTACAATTATATACAATGAGACGCACAAGCACAAACAAAGGCAGATGCTTCTCCTTTTCATTTCTGGCTTCTGGAGGCGATGCTCATCACTGGTTCTGAGAAGTCATTTCCTCCATTTTCAAGCTGAAGAGCCTTCATTGTAATCTCCTGATTGCGTGGCCGGCAAGCTTACTTGGAGCATCTCTTTGCCTTTTCCCACCAAAGTGATACCTATTTATCTACTCACATGTTACATGTTTTCAAACTGCTATGTTGGCAGGAACTGGAGCTGACAAACTGGAGGTCACCCCGCCTCGCAGATTGAACTGCTGACCTTTAGTTTAGCACAGTGGTTCTCAACCTGTGGGTCCCCAGGTGTTTTGGCCTAAAACTCCCAGAAATCCTAGCCAGTTTATCAGCTGTTAGGATTTCTGGGAGTTGAAGGCCAAAATATCTGGAGACCCACAGGTTGAGAAACACTGGTTTAGCAGTTCAGAAGCAAGGGTATAACCCACTGCACCACTGCAGCTCCCAAACTGCACAAGGGTTTGGTTCTGTGACCCACTGTGGATATGAACAAAACACAGGTGATGACATCTTATATTACCACATTCCTTCAATTCCAAGATATTATCAATTATAAGCTGTACACGAATTTCAGTACCACCAATGAAAAAAAGCTTTGATTCTAAGGGGAAAAAATCTTAGAATATCTTTTAGATTTTTTTCTTCATATACAATAACTTTCCATTTCAATGTGACTTCTGAGTGCAATCATTTTGACAACATTTAGAAGTGCAATAAGGGATCAAAATGAATGAAATACAATAACTCTTTTTAAATAGGTAGCCTCAAAGATACAACCAAAAATTCCTGTAATGAAATAACAGTGACTCCACACTTGCAAAGTACACCACTTTATTCATCAATGGAATAATGGCGTAAAAACCAAACATGTGGTGCCATCTGCAAAGCATGGGAGAAACCCGGTGATACTAAAATGCACCATGATTCTAATACACACACCATGTTTGAAGGTGTGTATATGGTGGGAAAGTGTATCTTCTAATGGAAGACATACACCATTAACCACCAGAGATCTAATATGCATGCTTCAGAATGTATGTGCTGATGTACTAATATGGGGCACAATGATCTGTGAGAATTGCAAATTTGGATCTTGCAGATCTGGAGGACCCACTGTATACAGAAAAAATGTAGGAGACTGATAAGTAACTAATTCAGAGCGAAACAGTATTGTTATTAAATGTTTTTGTTTAATTGCTGACATTTTAAAGAATATTGGATGAAAATAATTTTGAAATATATTTACATACTCACAAACAGAAGAAATACATATTTTCAGAGGGACAAATCAAAATAAGGAGAGGCGTTTTAAAAAACAAGCCTTTCCCCATCCAAAAAGCACAGAATTACTTTCCTTCAAGAACGTTTGAAAAGGGAGAAAAGAGCACTGAAAAAATTTAAACAGTTTTTATCCTACTAACTACTTCATCCACTTTAAATCTGGTTTCTGCCTCCTGCAGGATTCTGGGGTTTGTAGTTTAGTGAGGCTGCGAAAGGCTCCTCCCTAAACTACAAACCCCAGAATTCTGCAAGAGGCAGAAACCAGATTTAAGTGGATTCATTCTCTAGTGTGATGAAGCCCTACATCTTGACTTTTTGTACCACTTTCAAATTAAATAAGATTCATTTGCTGAATACTGTTAACGTAATAATTTACCAACATTATTCATTTCAATGTTGTTCTGTGAGAACCAATGACATTCTAGCAATCTCTTTGATTAAGTAGTTGAGAGACTTCTGAGGCCAAATTCAGCTGCCGAGGGGTGTGCGCCAAATGCAAATTACTGCCAAATGAGATTCTTTCAACATTCCAGCCAATTAAAATACATTTAAGGGACAGCTGCTTCCAACACACACAAATACAGGCAACCAACTCTAACCCATGGACAACTTTTTAAGGCATCAGGGGAAAGGCACTAAGTTTTCAAAACAAGGTCATTCAAGTAACACAGGGCTTTTATTATTTCACTCAGAGTAGCAGAATCCCTGACCGGCGCCTATCTGCAGTCAGAAGCTAAGATGACATGTTCCACACCACCTTAAAAGAGACAAAGCGGGGAGTGTTTGTTCGGGTGTCAGTTTTCTTCTCTTGGCTCTTTAAACCATGTGCATCTGGCTGCTTGCCCTCTGTGGAGCTGCATACAAATATTGACAGAACACAGTGGTATTTGTTGAGCGAGATCTTTGGGAGGGAATGGGTAGGACTCTGAAGGAAGATCTGAGAACTTCAGACCTTCGCTCGTCCTCTGTCTCCTCCTCCTCCTCCCTGTCATCTTGAAGTGTGCAAAGAGTGAAAGCGAAATTGCTGAGTTTGGTCAAACAGGAGCACTGACCTCTTTTTCCTCTGCTTTGCAGTTTAGGTAAGGACAGACTTCTTGGAATGTTTTTATTTCTCAGTATAAGAAAGCTGTGTGGCAGTTGTCTGTGTTTGAAAAATGTTTGACAATGCTGAATGTAACTATTAAGGCATGTGATTTAATTCTGAGCATTCTGTCACCATCTTTGGTAGATAGATAGATAGATAGATAGATAGATAATGTCAGTTTGTCACTGTGCACCATGAAATGTTAATATTACAGTTCCATTATAGGACTGATAGGTGCATGAAATAATTCAGATATTTTAAAACCTTGTTAGATCCCACAATCTAAGGCAAGTGAACATTATCTCAGATTTCCACCTAGTGGCGCTCGTACAAAGTTTGCTGCTTGAGTTGTACTTGTGGAACATGATTGTCCCTGTCTTGTAGCCAGTTTCAAGAAACTTGTTTGACTTCAGGTTTTGTTTTAACATGAGTGACTTTTGGACATTGAAACAGTAGTTAGAGAAGAAATTGTTAGGAACTGAAAGTGTGCCGAAGGAAGGAAGGAAGGAAGGAAGGAAGGAAGGAAGGAAGGAAGGAAGGAAGGAAGGAAGGAAGGTGATAATAATGTTAATAATACTTTATTTATTTTCCGCCCTATCTCCCTAGAGGGACTAAGGGCAGATTCCAAACATAAAAGGCAAACATTCAGTGCTTGAACACAACAATACACCCATAATAACAAAAATTGACAACCCAGATGGATGGGTGGATGTATAGATAGGGTTTGAGAGAGCGCTTATGTTACATGGGAATTACAATACTGGACTTCTTTTGATTGTTCCATAGAATCACATGAAATTGCTGAAATGTGATGCTTGCTTTCAAATGTGTTTCTTATCATAAATCTTGGGGGGACTTCAACATTATTAAGTGTAAGCAAAGAGTCTTTTATGCTGTGTATCATGCTGCAGTGGTAGGGATTTGGTTAAATGTGCCTTGTTAGTCTTTAATGTGTCAGTAGCAGCCAGCACATGCCAAATGGAAACATTTAAGAAACACCCTGTGTATCCATTGCCAAAACAAATGCTGGCAGTCTACAAAACAACATTAGAAAAAAAATAATTTAGCAATGAACGGTAACATGCAAGCTCTAATATTCCACGAGGCTTTGATGCAGTTTGGAAAATGTGCAAATGCAAGCTTGTCAATTAAAGGCCTACAGCTGGGGAGAGGTGTAGGTTGGAATTTTGCAAGTTTCCCTCTGATTCAATGGCACTTATTCATGAAGCAAGTCCAGTTGAGCTCAATAGAACAGCTTGTTTGAATCAGTACCATGCATCATTAGAGTGAAATAGAATTAGGCTCATAGTGAATGTTTATTGACAATGTGTGTGTGTATGTGATTAATATTGAAAGCTGCTATACAAAGCACCATGTAAAGAAACACATGAAAGCTTTCTGTGCATAGTGATCTTTAAGAACAACAATATGGAGCCAGATGCAAGAAAAGACAGGAGAGAGAATATGATGTCTTTGGATTGCTTTTAATATTGGTTTAATTCCCAGTTATGGTGTTTTTTATTCATAACGAAACTGCCAAGGAGCTTGAAGGCAAGGATGCACAATAGTTTTCCTTACTTTAATTTTATTAATGATCCCTATGGCATACTTACTTACTTTTTACTTACTTAGGTGATCCCTCATTGTCTGAGTAGGATAGTCTTCCAAGATCAGTGTATTGGTGGTTCTGTAGGTGACTGTGGAGCCCTATTCTTGATCTGCATCTTCTCCTGCAGTAAGGGCATTGGTTTCCACGTGGAAGGCAGCCTCGGTCAAGGTTGGCTTGACACGCCTTCCTCTTGGCACATTTCTCTCTTTCATCCTCCATTCGTGCCTCTTCAAATTTTACAGCACTGCTGGTCACAGCTGACCTCCAAGTGGAGCGCTCAACGGCTAGGGCTTCCCAGTTCTCAGTGTCTATGCCAGAGTTTTTAAGGTTGGCTTTGAGCCCATCTTTAAATCTCTTTTCCTGCCCACCAACATTCCATTTTCCATTCTTGAGTTCGTAGTAGAGTAACTGCTTTGGGAGAGGGTGGTCGGTGCAGCAGAGTTGATGGTGAAGGACCATCGCTTCAATGCTGGTGATCTTTGCTTCTTCCAGCACAATTACATTTGTCTGCTTGTCTTCCCCAGAGATTTGCAGGATTTTCCGGAGGCAGTGCGGATGGAATCATTCCAGGAGTTGCATGTGACATCTGTAGACAGTCCATGTCTCGCAGGCATATAGCAGGGTTGGGAGGACAATAGCTTTATAAACAAGCGATTTGGTATCCCTATGGATGTCCCAGTCCTCAAAACTCTCTGCTTCATTCGATAAAAGCTGCACTCGCAGAGGTCAGGCTGTGTTGTATTTCAGTGTCAATGTTGACTTTTGTGGAGAGGTGGCTGCTAAGGTAGCGGAAATGATCAACATTTTCTAGCATCACACCATTAAGCTATATTTCTGGCATTGCAGAGGGATTGGCTGGTGACTGCTGGAAGAGCACTTTGGTTTTCTCGATGTTCAATGACAGGCCGAGCTTCTCGTATGCTTCTGTGAAGGCGTTTAGAGTGGCTTGTAGTTCTTCTTCCGAATGCGCACAGACGACGTTGTCATCAGCATACTGAAGTTCTATAACAGGTATTGTTGTAAACTTGGTTTTGGCTTTCTGTCTGCTGAGGTTAAATAACTTGCCATCTGTCCGATAGATGATTTCCACTCTGGTGGGAAGCTTCCCGTCAGCAAGATGAAGATGGAAAATAAAGTTGGGGCAATAACACATCCCTGTTTGACATCTGATTCCACCTTAAATGGGTCACTTTGGGAGCCATTGCTGTCCAAGACTGTTGCCATCATGTCATCATGGAGGAGCCACAGGATTTTTTGGAGAATGGTTCAGAGAGCAGTGCAATTCACTGTGTTGAATGCCTTTGCAAGGTCAATGAATGCCATATAGCATAGCTGTGATGGAAATAACTGGATTTAAGTTACCGAGCAAGTTTCATGGCCTTGTGCAACAGTTAAACTAGTATCTTTGGTCTTAGCAGAAGATTATCATGGTCCTCAGAAGATAGAGGCTAGCATCCTGTTCATGAATTATGATGTCATTTTTTTTCACTTTTATGGTTATTGCAGAGGTCTGAACTCACTTCCAACTATGCAATGACCGAAGGTCCCCTCTATACTTAGGTTTTGATCTGTGCTGCAGAGTAGTGAGTTGGGCTAGGAAACATCCAATGTTTTTCCTGTAAGGCAATGGTTCTCAACCGGGGGGCTCCGGATGTTTTGACCTTCAACTCCCAGAAATCCTAATAGCTGGTAGACTAGCTAGGATTTCTAGGAGTTGTAGGCCAAAACACCTGGGTACGCACAGGTTGAGAACAACTAAGAGATCTTTGCAGACACCTGTTTCTGTATCTCTAGCTATTAGGGGTGTACATATTCTGTTTTGTGATTTGGGGAAATTTGGCATTTGGACCGGCGAAAATGGGCTGGGCAGCAGCAGCCGAAGGCTTAGCCAGAACAGATCTTCCAGCTACATTTGAGAGATTCCGCTACTCCATGGTTTTCCCCCCATTGGACTTCCAGGGCCAATCAGAAGAAGAAAGCAAATCACATGTTTTTTTGCAAAGCTGGTCTGAATATACCAGGCCGAGCTCCTCCATTTTTCTGTGACATTCTGGCATTTGAGAGAGAGGTTGTGTGCTAGCTAGTTCTACGTTCTATTTCAGTGCTGTCGCTGCTTAGGATTGCTTTTGAGAATTGTAATATTTTTCTTCTGCATTATATTAAGTTTTCTTAGTTACTATCTTCCATATAGGCCTTTTGTTTTACTACTTTCACAAGGTATGGGTGAGCATGCGTTTGTTGGGGGGGTATGAGTTTTAAAAGAGGATTTTTGCATGTTTGTTAAATATTTTTAACCTTTTTTTCGATTTAACTTGATTGAGTGTGGGATAGGTTTAGGGAAGGGAGGGAAAGCCTGACCCCCCATGGGGAGAATATTATTTCATTTTCAATCACTCCCTAGTCTTACCTTCTGGCTGTGTGCAGTCCTGTGTGTACATTTTATTTGTAGAAATTTTAATTTTTTTCCCTAAAAATCAATGAACGAGCCAACCATTCTGAAACTTGGGGGACATGAAGTCATAAATGTATCCTCTAAGTGTGACCATTTCCATGTCAATAGCCATAAAAATGACACAGAGAGAAGCTGGATCTTCCCAGAATGGAAATGGCACAGACAGGTATTTTTTCCCTCCCAATTTTGGGAATATCCTGAAAACAGAACTAAAAATTGCATGTTTTTTGGCATCTCACACACTGCTACTAGCCACTGGAAAATTTCTGTATTTCACAAAATCTAAGTTTTCATTCAATGTAAGATGCACCCCATTTTTGAGGCTTTGATTTGAGGGCAAAAAAGGTTTTATTGGTTTTTTTTTAGAATTTCCTCTGCATCCACAATACTTTGTCTTGTTTTAATACAGCTTTGTAGTACAATCTTTTCTGTGAGGTGTGGAGGGTGTGTGAAGAAACCTGGAAGTCACCTTGTCTGCTTAAGTCTAATTTATCACGTCAGTGTGCCCATTGGGGAGGGAGCGGAAGGAAGAAGTATCAGTTTGCTCTGGCATGTGGTAAACAGCCATCTGACTGAGACTGGGGGTAAAATGGTGGGGTCTGGTAGAGTAAACTTGTCTTCATGAGTCCATTTTATTAAGTCTGGGGTCGAGGGCCCCTCCTCTTCCTCTCTCTTGAAGGTAAGACAGTTTTTAAAAAATTGCTACTCTAAGGTGCCATTGAATGTAATTAGCACCCTATTTTTGAATTCCCTTACATGGGAAAAAGTGTCTCTTAGATTTGATGAAATAGAGTGTCTTTCCTGAAGTAATATCTCTTGCTGTAACTTGGGACCCAGTATGTAACTCTTAGCAATTCACCTGAAAAGGGATGTTGTAGGAGTGGAAAAAATTCAGAAAAGGTCAGTAATATTCATCAAGCAGCAAAGGCAAAGTTATGCTATTTGAGATACCTTTTATTACGAAAGAGATGGGTAATAAAAGACATGAGAGAATTGTATAAAACTGCATATTGTATAGTGAAACTGGATAAAGTCAGATCTTTTCAGCTATGGTGCCTAAGTTATGTAATGCTATCTTTTTGGACTTATGGGTAACACAAATTTTAGACTCTTTTCAATGCCAGATCAAGACATGAGTTTTTATTAAAGTCTTTAAGGGCTAATTTACTTTTTATCATTAACATGGTATTCTAGCACATTAGCCTTTAAAAACTGACTGGTTTAATGGGTGGAATCCTATATGGGAGATATGTGTGAGCAGTATGTTTACAGACACCCCTCCTCACCCTCCCCAAATCCCCACTTACCAGGTGGTAGGGGTGTAACTCAGCATTGAGTTTCTCCTAGAACAGGGCTTCTTAAACTTTCCCACTTGGGACCCCTTTAAGCTCAAGAAATTTTACATGACCCCAGGTATGTAGGCATATAAAATAGTTATAAAAATCAAACACTTACTGGTACCAAATCGGCATTTGCAAGCCCTGCTAAACAAGCTAATTATGAAATACAGCTGGTGCATTTTAGGACCCCATTAAGAATCATGACCTATAGTTTAAGAAGCAGTGTTCCAGAACAGTAGTTCTCAACCTGTGGATCCCCAGATGTTTTGGCCTTCACCTCCCAGCAATCCTAACTAGTTGGGATTTCTGGGAGTTGTAGGCCAAAACACATGGGACTCACAGGTTGAGAACCACTGTTCTAGAAGATAGCAACAGGTAATTTCAGCAATTTTCTCCTGCTGTGAGGAAGTTTTTGATAACTGTGCAGTTTTCAAAGCGTCTTTCAAACTTGGGCCTTATTCCACACAACATTAAATTGTGGATGTTTTATGCACAAAACAGAGTTTTCTGTGTGAAAAATAAAACATGAAGTATTAATTCCAGAGTTGAAAATGGTGTTTTTTAAGCTAATCGTCGATATGTCTGTACTGACATGTAGAAAATGCTATTTCCAATGCAGAAAATGCTGTTTTCAACATGCAAAACAAGCACAGGTGGATTTTGAGCAGAATAAGTGCTGAAACACAGAGATTCTTCTCAGTCCAGGGTTCTGCTTGAAAAGATTTCGCAATACTTGAAAAAAAACATGCTTTTGAATATTTTTGAATATCCTTTCTAGGAAACAGCCACTGTGATTGTAGGGAACCTGTTCTTCTGTTGCTCAAGATGCAGCTGACTGCCATTCCAGCTTCTCTCGTGAATGTTCTCCAGTGTAACAGGCAAAATCAGGATGCCTGTTGTAATTCCTCCACACACTGGAGATCGTTGCATGAGGGGATTGAGGGTGGGACCATGAGTGAACTGCTTCCCAATCAACAGGGCAACATTCCCTGGTTGATTACAGTAACTACTGCCTGGTATGTAAAGATGGGGGGGGGGGACTTTGGCAGTCCCCGTTTAACCCCTAAATTAAAAGTTACATGGGTATTATGAAAACATAACACTTAAGACTGTACAACTCTAGGTTATATTTGTAACTGACACAGAGGATTCCAGCTAATATCTTGTTCAGATTATCTATCTATTGATTGATTATATTTGCCACGCGTTGCTGTGGCCAACCTTCCCTCCCTCTCTCTCTCCTCTCTCTCTCTCTCTCTCTCTCTCTCTTTGCTTCCCTTTCCCCCCTTCTCTTCCTCCTTCCTTCTCTTCCTCTTCCTCCCCTTTCTTCCTTCTCTACCTATTCTTGGACAGCAACTTCCAGCAGTCCTCCTGATCGATCTATCTACCTATCTCTATCTATCTATCTATCTTATCTATCTGGAGAATTGCTGGAAGTTGCAGTCCAGGAATAGGAAATTGGAAATACGTAGGGATTGGGATGCTCTCAAAGAAATCCAAGGAGAAGAAAGCTGGCAGCTTGGAAGCTGTCCATTTGGATCATCCTCCTCTCCTCCTCTCCATTTGGATCATCCTCCTCTCCGTCGAAGATGGAGATCTTGTGGCCCGGTCGGCCTGGACTGGATGGGTGCCGGTTGCCTACCCTGGATGGCGAGCGACTTAGCCCGTCACCTGTTGTTAAGAGCCTGGGTGTCCAACTGGACCTCCTGCTGACCATGGAGACTCAGGTCTCCGTGGCCAGCAGGTCGTCATTTTTTCACCTACGACAGGCTAGGCGACTGGCACCCTACCTTTCCAGGGGCAACCTGGCCATGGTGATCCAGGCGACGGTCATCTCAGTTGGACTACTGTAACACCCTCTACGTTGGCCTTCCCTTGTCGACAATCCGGAAACTCAAGCTGGTGCAAAATGCCACTGCTCGTTTGCTGGCGGGAGCGTCCGTGAGGGAGCACATCACGCCCATCCTTCGGCGATTGCACTGGCTTCCCATCGAGTACCGAATTGCCTTCAAGGTGTTGGTTCTAACCTTTAAGGCCTTACACGGCCTAGGGCCTGCGAACCTGAGGGACCGCCTTGCTCTGTATATTCCGAGATCACTACGTTCGGAGGAATTGAATTTGCTCCTGGTGCCATCAATCCGTGCCTGCCACTTATCTACAACTAGGCAAAGAGCCTTCTCTGTGGCAGCTCCGGTGTTGTGGAACTCCCTCCCGGACAACACCCGAGCTATTCCAGAGCTTATCCCGTTTCGCAGGGCCTGCAAGACCGCCCTTTTTAGACTAGCCTTCAACTAGGCAAACCAGTCTAGTGTAATTCCCTATGTAATGGTACCTCTGGTCCAAGGAAATGCTACTGTATTTTATCTTGTACCTCGGGATATGATGTGTGTTTTTATGTTTTATGTTTTATTGTATGGCTGCATGGATGATACATGTTGGCCTATTTTATATGTTGTTATCCGCCCCGAGCCTGCAGGGAGGAGCGGAATACAAGACCAAACAATAAATAAAATAAATAAATAAATAAAGGGCCTGGTTTAGGGGATGCTGGGAGCTGTAGTCCGGAAGAGACTGTGGATATACTATTGTGTGTTTTATTTGCCAGGGTGAGTCATTTTGCACATGCTCTGTAGCGTCTCTTTGCTTTTTTGGCTTTTTAAGTCTCTTCCGCTGTGTTTTTCAGTGTTTTATGAGTGATGGCTACTTGTTAGTCTGATAGATGTATTGTGTCCAAATTTGGTGTCAATTCGTCCAGTGGTTTTTGAGTTAATCCCACAAGCTAACATTACATTTGTATTTATATAGATTGTCTAAATGAATGGCATTGTTTTATCTATGTGCTGCCCTAAAATGTTAAGATAAACAGGCAGGATAAAAATATTTTAATATACAAATAAGCTTTTCTTCACTCTCTCATAATACTATCACTGCAGGTTTCTCCCTACAGTCAAAAGATGGAAGATTCAGGATAGATAAAAGGAAGTACTTTGTCACATATAGCCCATGGTTCAATTGTGGAATTTGCTACCCTGTGTTTCTGGCGCTACTTTAATGCATGGTGGGGGGGTGGGGGGTACAATCTAAACCATGCTTTATGCAATCTCCTTCCCAGGCCGTGTTTCACATATGGCAAAGGTTGTTTAAAAAAGCAGCCCATTTGAACAAAGGACTTTCAGGTCCTATTCTAGCTCAGAGACAGACTGACTGAGCTGTCTTACGCTGTCTCCTTCCCAGACCAGCAGATTAGAAGCAATCACTGTTTTCTCCTGCTCTTAATGCACTGCAAAGTGCACTATGTAAAACTTTGATTTACTTTTTAACTAGATGTTAAAATGTAAGATATAATTCACTTGTTAATTTCATAGCAGTTTTTGTCATTTATTTAGTTATCCATTGTTTGAAATATGTATATATCTTAAATGTAGTATACAGCTAGGAATGCAGATTCAGCTATGCATAGTGTCTCTCCCAATACCTTAAACATTTCACACCATTTTTTCTTCTTGACCCTTGCAATGAACTGTGCTGCATTCAGAGAAATATTTACAGCGTCTGTCTACCAAGTTTCTTCCCAAACCGTCGAAGACAGATTTAGAATGCAACCCCATAGAAAAGTACTTAGTTTTATGGATGTCTTTCGGCAGTCTCCCAATAAAAAGTGTTGCCAGTAAACGTATTGGAACAAATGAGCCATGTTTGAGGTATTCAGCTTCCTTATGGTTTCCCTTAACATACCTCACAAATCCCTCTGGAACAGTAGCTCTTTTGATTTGGTCTTTGATGTGGAATTATTGCTTAACTATGTTGGAAAGTGAACAGACTTTTGTTTAATAAGGCGATGACCCCCTCATTGTGTCCACCCATCATTATATGGTTTTTGGATTTGTAAAGAATTGCCAGGAAGATATCAGAAGTACTTTGGCATCTTTATGCATTGTAGAAAGAATGCTATTTTCAAGAATATGTGATAAAAAATTCATTGTATACTATAGACCAGTCTTTCTCAACCAGTGTGCCGTGGCACACTAGTGTGCCGTGACGGACCTCCTGCTGTGCCGCGAGAAAAGCTCTCTGCCCCCCTTCCTCCCCCCTCCTGTCGAACTCCTGCTGCTTGGGGGAGGAGGAAGGGCAGGGCAGGGCAGTGGCGAAGAAAAAGAAGAAGGGACCAGGGCGCTGCCTCCTTCGGCCGTTTCCCCAGCCAGCCTCCAATCCGCCATGACTCCCACCATGACTCTTGCCCCTCACTCGCTGAAGCCGTGTGGAGGAGGAGCCCTGCCCACTGAAGCCCGTCCACCGCTCATGCTCCTCCTCTGTAGGAGAGCTGAAGCTGGGGGGAGGGGCGGGGCATGGCGCGGCCTGTAGGAGAGCTGAAGCTGGGGGAGGGGCGGGGCATGGCGCGGCCTGGCTCTGCCCTTCCCCCGGCTTCGGCACTCCCAGCAGCTGCTCCAGCCTTGAGGGGACAGTGCCAAGCCAGCATTGTGCTGGCTCTGGCACCGCTGGCTTGGCACTGCCCCCTCAAGGCTGGAGCAGCTGCTGGGAGTGCCGGAGCCGGGGGTAGGGGGTGGGGCATGGCGCAGCCTGGCTCCGCCCCCTTCCCGGCTTCGGCACTCCCAGCAGCTGTTCCCAGCAGGCCACCAACCCCCAGCCGTTCTTTACTGTGTTAGAGTATCATTTTGTGTCATTTTGGTTGGTGGTGTGCCCCCGGATTTTTTTAATGTTAAAAGTGTGCCGCGGCTCAAAAAAGGTTGAGAAACACTGCTATAGACCATGCAGCATTCCCATATTAGAAAAAGTTATGGATATATAGCAGATCACTTTGTTATAAATAGAAGGAATCAGCACTCACAAGATGTTTAAATAAGTACAACTCAAGATACTTTGTTGCCTGTTAGAAGATGAGCAGTGGTGTAATAACATCAAACTATAAAAAGAGCCAAGAAAGATCAGGTCAAAGGTGTACTGAGTCCGGCACTTTAAACACAGTCCAACATACCAGGTTTCTATGAGAAACTCATAGGAAGAAAATAAATCGAACATATTCTGCCACTCCTGCTCCCCAGCAAATGATGTATAGAGCATATGATTTCTGGTCAATAAGTGGAATCAAATTCTAACCAGGGCTATTGACATGATCGCTCCCAAATTTCCTCTCTGACCCATTACTAACCAACCAGGCTCCCTGATATACAAAGACCCTCCAGAAAAAGAAATGGGAAGAACGGCAACAAGAGCGCAAATAGCAGAAAACTCAACTTCTATGCCACAACATGATATAGAGGACATCTCTGTTCCTATAAGGTGGCAATACACGCAACAATGAAAGATTTCTTCTCTGAACTTATTGCGTATGCAAATTCATGTCCAGTTAAGCTGGTTGGGGTGGTGAGAGGTCTAACCCAGGTGGTAGGTCACTGTGATGCCTTTAATTATCATTTTACAGATAAAATCTCTCACATAAGAGCTGACTTAGATGGCATAATTGAAGCAGAAGTCATTAGTGGGGTGTCCAGCAACTCTATGAGTGGACTTACATTGGATCAGTTTCAATTGGTAAGTATTGCTGATCTGGACCAGCTACTGGGGCAAGTAAAGATGACAACCTGGTTTCTCAAGAATTCCTGTTTTCTCTTCCCACTTAGCTGGTCATCCAGGGAGGATACAACAAAGTGTTAATGCATCTTTCAGGGAAAGGAATTTTTCATTCTGTTTAAAAGAAGCAGTAATTAGACCACTGTTGAAAAATACCTCCTTGGGTCCCCTGAACCTACAGAACAGTTTCTAAGCTTTCCATTTTGGAGCAAGTTGATTGAGAAGGCAGTTGCCTTCCAACTCCAGGCAGTTTGGATGACACACACCTCCTTGACCCATTTGAAACTGACTTCAAAGCAGGAAACAGAGTTGAGATTGTTATGTTTGCCTTGCTGGATAATCTTCATCTTAACACTGACAGCGGGTGTTTATCCTTGTTGGTGCTTCTAGATCTCTCAGCGACATTCAATACCATTAACCATGGTATCCTTCTGGAATGCCTGGAGGAGTTTGGGAATTGGAGGCACTATGTTGCACTACCTCTCAGATAGGTTTCAGATGGTTATGCTTGGGATATCTATTCCTCAAAAAAGGAGCTGTTGTGTGACATCTCACAAGGGGCTAGTCTATCTCCAATGCTTTCTAAAATGTACATGAAACCACTGGGAGATATCATCTGGAGACATGAAGCAGGGTGCTATCAGTATGCTGATGACACTGAAATATATTTCTCCATGCTTTCAAAAACAAACTCAGCTAAGAATAGTGTGTCTCCTCTGAATAAATACCTGGAAGAGGTAACGGGCTAGGTGAAGAAAAACAAATTGAAACTGAATTCTCCAAGAAGGCTTGCTGCATTTTTACTGGAATTTATTTCTAAGAAAGGAGTTAAAAGTCCAAGAGTTGTTGGACAATTCTGTCCATGTTTGCTCAGACTTGTCATGCTGTATTCAATGGCATTTGCCCACAGAAAACCTGCATATTATTGCATCCTGACTTCTGAATGAACTTACGCTGCAAGAACACATTTCCATTTACCACCAGATCAGCAAGTGTATTCATGTTTCTTATCAACCCATATTTTCCCGTTGTAGTCAGCTGTGAAGGTTTTACCCCTGCGCTTGTGCAGGCAGCTTGGCTATGGTGAAAACTTTACCTGCTGACTCTGCAAAATCTTTTTGGTACCTCGCCAACAGGAGCGCTTCAGCATGGAAAGCCTTTGGAAGACGTTGTTCATTATAGTTATAAATATTAGTACTTTAGAGTTTAATTCTGGGGCAGTCCTGTCAAGTCTCTGTTTCCTTGCTGCTCTGAGTGGCGGATAAAGAAAACTGGCCGTTAGCCCCTCCCAAGGGCTATTTATACTGATGGGGAGAGTGGGCGGGGCCAATGGTCAAATTTGAGATTTGCTACTGGATAAGACTGAATGCAATGGAACAGTTATGTGCAGAAACAAAGCACCTTCATTAACATCATAGAGCATTTGGCATTGACCCCTGTCTCATAATACATACATTAATGGGAATTTTGCCTGAACTGGGACAGGATTCACTATTTGTAACTGCAAACAGATGTTCTCTTATATTTCTTTTTGAAACTTATTTTTGGTGTCTTTCCCGTTTCCTGGTCCCTGAACACTGAATTATTTCTTTATTCCACTCCACGCCAAAGCCCAGAAAAGAAGCAGCCCTGCTAATTGGGGGATTCTGAGAGTTGCAGCCCCAAAATAACTTTCCCAAGCTTTGTTTAGTATAGTCCCTATCACTTCATTTATTTAGAGAACAAATAAACTGAAGAGCTAAGTTGGCTTGTTGAGATTTCATAAAACAATGCTGTACGTATAATTTTGGCAAAAACAGCAGGGATAGGTCACACATTGTAGTAATCACAGCAGCATATGAAAAAGCATATCACTGTTACTGTGATATTCCTGCCCTTAAAAGGGGGTGCACATAGTTTTATTTGAATTAAGCTAGAAATCAAAAATTATGAAGTATCTTCATAGACCTCATGAAGTATTACACATATTTTCATTGAGGTGATACCTCAAGAGCACAAACTATTTCATGGTGGGGAGTGATGGAATGAAGAATGGTAGGTTACATACCTGTGACCATCTTTCTTCGAGTGAAGCTCTGTGAATCCACACTTATGAAGTTTGCGCGCCAGCGCGGGCTTCTAACGGAAACTTTTCCAGTTTGAAAGTTTTTTGGCGGTAGCTCCGCCCAGCCGGCCCGGAGGGCATAAAAGGCGCCTCCATGCGCGCCCACCCCATTCCTACGCCACATTAGCAACTAGGAAAGGGTGGTTTGAGAGAGTGGGGATGGCCGGGCGGGTTCGTGTGGATTCACAGAGCTTCACTCGAAGAAAGATGGTCACAGGTATGTAACCTACCATTCTTCTTCGAGAGCTCTGTGAATGCACACTTATGAAGATTTACCGAGCTAAGGTAAAGGAGGTGGGAACAAACCAGCCAAATATGAACAAAAATGAACAGGTTTATTACAACCACAACATGAATAAATAACATATCAATCATATAAATATGAGTGGAAGGCATGCTCCCACTTGTAAACACAGTGCAACAAGCACCATTCATGTCAGGCACACAGGCCTCACAGCATAAGTGCAACAAGCACCATTCATGTCAGGCACACAGGCCTCATAACAGTGAGTGCAACAAGCACAACTGAGAACATAAGTGCACAACTGGTGCACTTGAACCCGTGAGTGGGTAAGCGCTTTACCGGTAGACTGTGCCCTACCGGGGCACGGCACACACTTAAACGTTAGCTAGTGCAACCGAAGGGGAAAAAGGTCGACCGACCGTACCTGTCGCCCGAACTGTGCATAGAGGGGAGAGACAGGGCTGCCTACTCGTCACCACCCCGAGGGCCCTTGGGGTTAGAATCGACCTACCAAAAGCCGCCTCCCTTCCAAACAGGGTGTCTACCCGGTAGTGTGATGTGAAGGTGGAGGGGTTGGCCCAGATGGCCGCCCTACAAATTTGGTCCAGGGGATCCCTTGGAGAAAGCGGTCGACGTGGCTACTGCCCTAGTCGAGCGACCCTTGACCTAGGGGGACACGGTTGACGTGCTGTCTGATAGCACAGTTCAACCAGGGAAGCCACCCAATTCGCGTGTCTTGGTGTCGACACCGGCAAGCCCAGCTTGTCGGTGGCGTAAAAACAAAAAAGTCTAGTCGACCGACGGTAGTCCGCCCGATCAGTCCTTGTAGACCCAGAGGGCTCTCCTGGCGTCGAGAGCTCTGAGCGTCGAGTCCGTGTCCCCGGGTTGGGGGGACCCCATGTCCGGGAGCACAATGTCGGTGTTCACGTGGAACGGAGACACCACTTTAGGCAAAAA